>OZ030013.1:6590000-6982500 GCA_964023405.1 Apodemus agrarius
CACGCACCATGCACACACACACACACACCACCACACACACACTACATACACACACCACACACACACATACATACCATTACACACAAACACACACCACACAGATAAACACGCACATATACACCACACACCACACACCACACACACACACCACACACATACCACACACATACATACACACACCACACACACACCACATATACCACACACACACACACACACACACACACACATACCACACATACACACACACACACACCACACATACCACACACATACATACACACACCACACCCCACACACACCCCCACACACCTCACACAGAGAGGTATACATGGCTGCACATGCTCGTGGAGCCTAGAGGCCAGTGCTGCATGTCTCCCATTTTCATTCTCTGTGTATTCGTTCTTTTGAGATGGGGTGCCTCGCACTGAACCTGGACCTCACCAGCTAGACAATCTACAGCGAGCAAGCCCTAGAGAGAGAGCTGTGTCTCACTCTCACTACCAATACCTCATCCTACTTCCTACCTCCTGGCCCAGGCATGCACTGTGGTGGCCAGCTTTTCTCTTTGGTGCTGGGCTCTGCTCCCAGAATCTCAGGATTTACCAAATTGATCCATCTCCTCAGATCATGACTTGGGGTTTTGGTAGAATGAAGACAAAATGATTATCTGGAATATAAGCTAGGAAAAAAAAAAACCTTCCAATTTGAATATATGTTATTTTCTTTGGTATTGTAACCTGAAAATTAAAAAACAGACACGAAATAGTGACCAGACTGGTAATGGCTATTTATTGAGCATATATAAGACTGATGCTTGTATTGGCATTCTGAATTCAAACCTGACTTTGAGTGACAGGCACTCTTAGCACATTAATGGATATGGGACCTAAGCCCGGAGGGTTTAAATAAGCTTTATCTAACTGATGATTATGGACCCAGGGTTCCAACCCAAGCTTTTCTGCTTCTGAGGTTCATGTTCTTACAATGATACTATGTCGCCACCCTTGCTTATTATAAATATCAATATTACTAGCAAGAGCATATTAGTAGTTGTTGGTATTTAGTATAGATTAATAACAATCCACCAATAGCAACACTATCATCTGCAGAAAGGATTTTATATTAGGCCTGTGATGAGCACTGAGGAAGAAGGTATTCTGGAGGGAAGCAGGAAAGGGCAGGGTGTGGAGAATTCTGCAGCTTCTCTCCCCATCCGAGGACAAGGTTTCCATCAGCATTTCATGGTACATGTCCATCAAAGGCCTGAGTTTGTGATTGTCACCAGCTCCTGCATTTCAGAGTTGGCCTTTTGTCTCAGAATATCAGTTCCCTTCAGTTTTTCTATTGCAGGTAAATATGATTCTAATATATTTCTGAGTATTCAGTACCAACCTTTAAAAAAATCCATACACACATAATTAGATTTTTTTCCAGGGTAGAAGGCCATTTGTGTTATTCATCTTCCCGAAGAGTGTGAGAGAGTCTTTTGGTTTTTCTAGTTAGAATTCAAAGCAGGCGGTTTCTTCCAAGAATTTCCAGGAGACAGTCACACTGGTGCACGAGAGGTTTGCTATTTGGACCTTCAGAGTAGCGGGTAGAAAGGCGAGCGGCAAAGCTCCGTGACCCTTCAGAGCGTGCTTTCTCTGCCGCCCTAGCCACGCCTTAGCTCCCACCTTAAACACCGCAAAAGAAAACAGGAAGAGAAACAATGTATCTCCGTACTGTACAGAGGGCATGAGACTGCAGGCACTCTGTAAGTGTGTACAAAACAGGGCGGTTGTCAACCACTTATGTAACAGATACAATAGAATGAGGAAGGGATACATTTAGCTCTTTAGCTTTTTGTGTGACTCTGTGTGTGCACACGCACACGTGTGTGTGTGTGTGTGTGTGTGTGTGTGTGTTTAACTGTGATTGTTTGGAGGTCAGTCTCTGTCTCTCTCTGTCTCTCTCTCTGTGTATGCGTATGTGTATGTGTATGTGTATGTGTGTGTAACCATGTGATTATATGGGGGTCAGTCTCTGTCTCTTTTTCACTCTGTGTGTGTGCGTGTGTTTGTTGTATTCCTGTGTGTGTCTGTGGTTCTTTAAGTATGCAGTGTTGCGAATTCATTGACTCAAGTGTTTCTTTTCCCATCATATTGCAGAAAACTGCCCCATTTTGAGGATAATTTACTCAAATATTACCATCACTGCAAAGGGTAAATGAGTCTGGGAAATTGACTGTGTAAATGGCTATCAGAGAGCTGTGCCTGCCCCGCCCCGTGTCTGTAAACTGTTATCAGAGAGCTGTGCCTGCCCCGCCCCGCCTCACGACCTCTGTGGAGCACTTCTAGAACGCACTCCCTTCTGCCTCAGACTCTAGCTTTTGTTGTTTCCTTCTTTTAAATCCGACACCCCCTCGATTTTCCGTGTCATTTTCCGCATCTTAAAGACAAAGACAAATATGAAAAACAGGGGAGCATTTTCAACATCACAAGAAAAGTTCCACTTTGTGGGTTTATAACTTCCTGAGTTGTGGAAGTGCATGCCTGGCGAGAAAGAGTCTGTTGCTGCCTGCTCATACTGAACAAAAGCAACCCCTCCGTATCATTACGATATTTTCACCAATTTTAAATTAATTTTTAAAGTTACCATACAAAGTAATAGTTCTCAATATGGGTTTTTCACAAATTCATGCCAATATACTTTGTTCTAATCGAATTGTCCCTCTCTCCTACTGATCTCTCCTGAAACCCCTTGGCTGGTTCCTCCTTACCCCAATAGTTTCCTTTCTGCTTCATGTCACATGTCTGTCACCATCTTCATGTCACATGCCCATTAACATCTTCATGTCACATGTATGTCATCATCTTCATGTCACATGCCCATTAACATCTTCATGTCACATGTATGTCATCATCTTCATGTCACATGCCCATTAACATCTTCATGTCACATGTATGTCATCATCTTCATGTCACATGCCCATCAACATCTTCATGTCACATGTCTGTCACCATCTTCAGGTCACATGTAAGTCACCATCTTCAGGTCACATGTAAGTCACCATCTTCATGTCACATGTCCATCACCATCTTCATGTAACATGTTCATCACCATCTTCGTGTCACATGTCCATCACCATCTTCATGTCACATGTATGTCACCATCTTCATGTGACATGTAAGTCACCATCTTCATGTCACATGTAAGTCACCATCTTCAGGTCACATGTAAGTCCCCAGCTTCATGTCACATGTCCATCACCATCTTCAGGTCACATGTCCATCACCATCTTCGGGTTACATGTCTGTCACCACCTTCATGTCACATGTCTGTCACCATCTTCATGTCACATGTAAGTCACCATCTTCAGGTCACATGTCTGTCACCATCTTTAGGTCACATGTCCATCACTATCTTCATGTCACATGTCTGTCAACATCTTCATGTCACATGCCCGTCAACATCTTCTTGTCACATGTATGTCATCATCTTCATGTCACATGTTCATCACCATCTTCTTGTCACATGTATGTCATCATCTTCATGTCACATGTTCATCACCATCTTCATGTCACATGTTCATCACCATCTTCATGTCACATGTCCATCACCATCTTCATGTCACATGTATGTCACCATCTTTATGTAACATGTAAGTCACCATCTTCATGTCACATGTCCATCACCATCTTCAGGTCACATGTCTTTCTCTCCTAGCTTAAGACTTCTTTCTCCCTCTCACCAGACCCTTGCTAGGCTTTTCATGCATGCACACACACAAACATACACACATACACACACACACACACACACACACACACACACACTTACTCCCACACACAGTTTTACATTTAGGCTCCATGTATGCTGTTTGTCTTTATAAATCTGGTTTATTTAACTTTCCACAATGACTCCCCCAGCTCCATTTATTTTTCTAAAAGTGTCATTTTTAACGACTAAATAACATTCTGTGGTATATAAATACCACGTTTTATCTGCTCAAATGCCTGCAGACACCTGGATGAGTTCTGATTCCTGGCTTTTACTCGGAGCACAGTAATAAATATGGGTCTCTGAGGAATGTTCACTTAAAGTCCTTGTGTGTACACTCAGGAATGGTACAGCTGCTCATATGGAAATTCTGTCCGTATGTGTTGAGAAGTCTCTTGGCTGATTTCCATAATGACTGCCTCAGCTTACCTTTCTGTCAGCAATGGAGAAGGGTTTCTTTCCCCCACGTCCTCACCAGCACTTGGTGTCTTTTGTTTTCTTTCATTTTTCTTTTTTTTTTTATTGGATATATTCTTTATTTACATTTCATTTCCCTTTTCCTGGTACCCCGCCTCCCAAAGGTCCCACATGCCCTTTTCCGTCCCCCTGTTCCCCCATCCACCCCTTCTCACTTCCCTCTTCTGGTATTCCCCTACACTGATGCATTGGCCTTTCCAGAACCAGGGTCCACTCCTTCCTTCTTGCCGGACATCATTTGGTATGTGGATTGTGTCTTTGGTGTTCCAAGATTCTAGGCTAATATCCACTTATCAGTGACTGCATACCATGGATATTCTTTTGAGACTGGGTTACCTCACTTAGTATGATGCTCTCCAGCTCCATCCATTTCTCTAAGAATTTCATGAATTCATTGTTTCTAGTGGCTGAATAGTACTCCATTGTGTATATATACCACATTTTCCATATTCATTCCTCCGTTGAGGGACATCTGGGTTCTTTCCAGCTTCTGGCTATTATAAATAAGGCTGCTATGAACATAGTGGAGCATGTGTCCTTATTGCATGCTGGGGAATCTTCTGGGTATATGCCCAAAAGTGGTATGGCAGAGTCCTCCGGAAGTATCGTGTCCAGTTTTCTGAGGAACCACCAGACTGATTTCCAGAGTGGTTGTACCAGCTTGCAATCCCACCAGCAGTGGAGGAGTGTTCCTCTTTCTCCACATCCTTGCCAACACCTGCTGTCTCCTGAGTTTTTAATCTTAGCCATTCTGACTGGTGTGAGGTGGACTGGTAGCAGACCTTCTGTGAGGATTCACTTGCAGATTCCTTGATGGCTAAGTACAGGGGCGCTTTCTCAAGCGTTCGTTGCATGTTGGTATTCCTTTTGAGATCTGTCCAGTCAATTTGCTAGCTCATTCATTGATTTCAGGGTATTTTTGTTTATTTTTTCTGCTCTTAGTATATTCTAGATATCAATCCCTCATCTAATATGTAGTTGGCAAAGTTTTTTCCCTTAATAAAAATAATAAAAGTAGGCTGTTTCCTTATTCTGGTGACTGTTTCCCTTGCTGTGTGATTTTTTTGTTTTTTTGTTTGTTTGCTTGCTTGCATGTTTCTTTGAGACAGGTTTTTTTTTCCTGTGTAGTCCAGGATGTACTGAAACTCACTCTGTAGACCAGGCTAGCCTCTAACTCACAGAGATTAATGTTTCTCTCTAGCAGTTCCAAAGCTTTAGGTCTTATATTAAGAACTGGCATAAATCTTTAAGGAAGATTAAATAATGACTAAAATGTATATTTTACTTTTTCCTATTATTATAAATTAGGAAATTTTCATTTGCATTTGGTAGAGGTTTAGAGCACTGACATCTATCTGATGGAACCATTAAAAGGGCTAGTGAGGTAAACATTAAAGTACAGTCTTGATTATTTTATCAACACAATCAGGCTGTCTTTGTAAAGTATTTCTCCTTTATGGACATTTGTGACTTAGACTAGTAAATTAATAATCAACATATTTTGAATAGCAGGAAAGGACTCCAGGCATTTTTAAAAAGTCATGTTCCTTTCTTATAGTTGAGGAAATCCAAACGTGCTTAGCACACACATATGCTACATTCTCTAGTAAACATCAGTCAACATAGCATCTCCCTCTCTGGGCTTCAGAGGGATGTTTTCTTGCAAATGGCTGGATATACTCTTGTAGAGTACATTTTTAGCCTTACAGTAGATGTTTTTGTTTTATTGGTTGTTGTCATCATTGTTTTTGTTTTTGTTTTTGTTTTGTTTTGTTTGTTTCCAGGCAGAGTTTCTCTGCGTAGCCCTGGCTGTCCTGGAACTCACTCTGTAGACCGGGATGGCCTCGAACTCATAGAGATCCACCTACCCCTGTCTCCCAAGTGCTGGGATTAAAGGTGTGCGCCACCACTACCCATCTTTTTTAAAGAATTTTTATTTCAGGATTCATGTGCTTGAATTACACAGACAGCTTTTTACCTGGACTTTGGCATTTGCATATTTTCATCTGTAAAATTTAGCACCCCAGGATTACAGAGCACAGGGCAGCCCTCTGATATGTGAAGAAAACTTGGGGTGCTTCTTGTCATGATGTGTTGAGGTAGAAGGAGGCAGAAAAATGAGAACCTAGAGTTCTCTTGAGAGGAGGCTCCCACGTTGTTCTGAATCTTTCAGAGCAGACCATTCAGGACCCAGCGGGGTGTATTAGGAAACCTTTGCCCAAATGAGTCTTTATATTTTATGGATTTACTTACCATTTCTGCCATCTTACTGAGGACTTTTTGTCACGGGTCTGGGAAGACCCGTCCCTCCTGAGCAGTATTTGGAGCTGTGAGGAGGCTGTTGCAAATAATGTTTATTATTATTCTTATTAAGTTGTATCGTTTTACAGTAGTCAGACGACAGCAGTAACTTGACAGCCCTTTACCACAAAGATGTATGTTGTGGTCACACATAGGAAGTACTCGAGGAGGAGCGGTTGCGGGAGTGGGGGTGCTCAGAACGTCAAGAAGAAATCCAACTTCGATTAAACAAGATTGAGAGGACCTTAGCCACACTTCCTCTTTGATAGCAAAAGCGGCACAGTCAGCACTAAGGGAAAAGGTTGGCTTGGGCTCTCCCTTTGGGAAGGTCCAGCCTTTAACCTTCTGCTGTGGGCCTGTGCACCGGAGCAGAGCGTATAAAGGTAGAAACATGTGGCTAAGCAAAACCACTCACATCACAGTCTAGAAGCAAAAACGGAGAGGAAATCTGGGAGGTCTCTAATACCCTTTAGGGAAAGTGTCCCCATCTACCTAAGGGCCTCCCACTAGGCCCCGCCTCTTAAAGGCTCCTCCTCTTAAAGGTTCTGGGTCTCGGTGGTACCACCTTTAACTCAAAGGCCTTTCGAAGACATTCCCAATCCAAACTACATCAGGGAGTGAGCTTGCGGGCAAAACTGACAGCAGAGACTAGAGATCTCTGTCAAGTGAGTTTGGAGGCTCTCTCCCTGGATACCTCTGCAGAGAAAATAAAATATAGATCTCCGAGGAAGGCCTCAGCTCAAAAGTCAAGAGCAACCTGATTCTCAGGGTCTCTTCCGGCATTCTGGTTCTGTGAGTTACAGGGATCACGTGTGGTCATTAATTAGGTAAAACGACTGTCCCAAAGAAAAGAAAACTTCCCCAAAAGAACAGAGGGTGAAGCAAGCTTTTCGGGCCCTTCAATTGCTTCTTTTGTTTATGAGAGATTTACTCCAAGTCACTGGCTAGGGTCCCTTTAATCGTGACACCACGCCGCGGTGATCTTCATGGATCCAGAGCCAAAGGCTGCGCGTGGGTTTCTGATCTGTACAATATCTTACAAAAATAAATGCCCTGAAAAATGAAGATAAGAGGGAAGTTATGACTTATCGCTCTAGAGGCAGCAAACTCCCGGACCCTTCCCCCTGGGTGATCAAAAGGGCAGCATGCCCTGTGAATAGCTCTCCTTATTGAGGGCTTCTGGGAGCAGAAATCAATGCTGTTGCTTGCAGGGCAGGTGCAGAGAAAAGAAAGCCTCTCAGTACTGTCCCCCGGCTCACAGAGCCATGAGATCACACAGTTCCCACAGGCCACACGAAAGCTGCCAGCTCAGCCCATCTGGAGGCCGCTGTGGAGATGAACTCCCCGGGGGAGTGAGAGCCTGCTTCTCCGCCCGCCCCTACCCTCCCTCAACACAGGCAGCGGGAAGCAGGCGTCCTCAGAAGCAGAACAGCTTGGCCGCTGCCTGCTTTATGACCCGGATGGCAACAATGTGCCAGCTTTCCCAACTGGGCAGTTAGTGCTAGCCTGTGGTCTCTGATGGTCTAAACAAAAGATGGGAGAATCCTGCCTACTGAATGAGACCTGTATCTCTAACTAACACAGGCCCAGGGTGGGGGACCACAATCGAGATTTTGTACTCAATAAAATCCTCAGGCCAACTCAAGTCAGGGTTTAAAGGAGGATCCCTGGAACATGAATTAAATTATTATTAAATATTATTAAATGTTAATAACAATACTATTAGTTGTCTGGAATTAGCTTTTAGAAATGGTAACTATTGCTTAAATTGGTGGTTTGTTTTCCAATTATATTTAAAGCAAATTCCCATTGTATATTAAGTTTATTGAGTTGATATTAAAGACAGTCAAAATTATAATTTTTGCTTTTTTTATTTTTTAAAAATCTTGCCATGTATTCCAGATTGGCCTCAGACTTACTATCCTCCTGCCTCAACCTTCTGAGTGCTTGAATTAAAGGTGTGTGCTATCATGCAACCTTAGAGTTAGATTTTTTTTTAAATTTAGAGAACAAAAATAATGAGTAAAAAAGAGTTGGGTGTGGTGATACATTCCTTCAATTCCAGCACTCTGGAGATAAGCAGACAGGTAAGCAGAGCTCTTTGAATTTGAGGGCAACCTGTTGTTCATAATAGACTCCAGGCTAGCCAGGGCCTACATAGGGATACCTTGTCTCAAAACCAGACCCACAAAAACCTGGATAAAAATAAAATATAGAAAATAACAGTCAGGTCTGTTGCTTGTTACAACTGCTAGCTTTGGCAATCACTCTGATTCTAGGTCCAGGAGTGTGGTCTGAAGCCCACTAGATTTGTTTGATTCAGTCTATACTTGACAAACTGAAGTGATTGTACCAGAGCTTGGTAGCTTCCCTTGGTAGAGCATGTATAAACGAATCGTGCAGAGGGGTCCAGCTGGCCAACTGGAGTAGAGTGTAGTTCACTCATGCAAATGAGACTCATGGGAGACTGATGCACAAACCACATTGCTGTGGCTGTGCTTCAGACGTGCATTCGGGGGGCACATGCAGGGCACATGCAGGGTACATGTGTAGCCATGGGGGGTGCATGTGGTCAGGCAGGCAAGGAGTCCCAGCTAGGCCCCTTCCTGTCTCCCAGGGTCCTTGGGAGAAGCCCAAGTGTACTGGTTCTTGTTTGTTTGTTTCAAAATATCATCTTATACCCAGTGTCTGAAGATCCTTTTAGATAGTAAACTATTATATAGAAAGTAAAGTCAGATAGTATTCTAATGTCGTATTATAAAATGTGTACAACAGCCAAAGGATAAAACCCACACATGTTAAATGTGTAATCCAACGAGATAATTCCTGGCTAAGCCAGAGGTGCACAAACACTTCCACAGTCCTATTGTGGAAAGGGTCCGTCTCTTCAGAGAGATGCCCAGGTCCTTCCGCACTCAGCCCCAGAGCCAACCCAAGCCCAGGCAGTCAGCTGCCTGCTTGGGACGGTTTGTACCAACATAACCACACAGGATGCATACAGCCCTTTGCACTTGGCTTCTTTCACTTCATTAACACTTTTAGTAATCAATGCTTTTGAGATATATCCATGACAAAGCGCATCTTAGAGTTTCTAATGCTGCAAAGAGACACTGCAGCCACAACAGTTATTATAAAGGGAAACACTTGAGTTGGGGCTGGCTTACAGTTTCAGGGGTTTAGTCCTTTAGCATCATGACAGGAAGCACGACAGGATACAGGCAGACCTGGTGTTAAAAAGGGAGCTTGGCGCGCTCCATTGTGATCATCGGGCAGCAGTCGCGACTGTGTGCCACACTGGGCATAGCTTGAGCAGATGAGACCTCAAAGCCCGCCTCCACGGTGACACACTTCCTCCATCAGGGCCACACCTCCCAATAGTGTCACTCTGTATGGGGTGAGCCTTGGGACACATGAGTCTGTGGGGGCCGTTTCTATTCAAACGACCACAAAGCCTGCATCGCATCTGTGTTTCTCTCCTCCGGGATCTCACCTTGTAACTGCACTATCTGAAGTTTAGCTGTCATCAGGTCATGGGCGGTAAGCTGCTTCCACCTTCTGACTACTACGATAAAGAAGCTGCTAAAACTATTTATATTGTGTGAAGATGTATCTTCATTTTTCCTGTGCAGAATGTTAAGAATTTAGGCCCAGGCATATGATAAACACACACACACACACACACACACACACACACACACACAAACACACAAACTGCTAGATTGTTTCCATAGTGGTTCTCCTATCTTACTTTCCCACAATACACGGGGGTCTAGATCATCCTTGCCAAAATGCGTTATTGACAGGTATTTTGTGTGGAACAGCCGCTTACTGCATGTTTATCGTGTGAGCCAGTTAGAGGTATGGGCATCATGCCCCAGGCCATACCATGGCAAGTGGGGAAGAGAGGCTTCATCCATTCTGCTGAAATTCTCTGCTGGGGTCACCGCCCCAGCTCCCCGTGAAGATGAGGGAGGCAGATGGCCTTAGGAGGAAAGAAGACACAAAGTGTGCACTGCGTTTGAGTGTGCGTCATAAACAATGAAGGGACATGAGTGCCCCAGGAAAAAGGGTGACAGTACAGAGGTGGCCTCCTGTGGGCTTCTGACTTGAGAACTCATGCAGGGTGATGTTGTGGATGGGCCTGGTGCCGTTTGTATGTTGATGCTAATTCCACTCTCCTGGGAAGGGCTGCAGACAAGGAGTGAGTCATACTCAGATGACTTCTTGTGAGCCAATCCCCTAGCGAATAAAGGAGCCAATCACTGGGCGAGTAGCGGGACTTCCAGGTTAAAGAGGAGAAGAGAGGAAGCAGGAGAGAGTTAGGCCCTTTTGGACAGAATAGCATAAGGACAAGATGTAGGTATGAGTATCTCCAGGATCTGTAAGGATTCGCCACTGGAGGATTTAGATTCAATAAGGCTTACTAGATTAGGATTCTAGTTGTTGTGTTCCTCAATTGAGTTACTGTTGTTTTGGAACTAAGTTTGTGTTGTGTCTTCCTTCATGCAGCTGCTCATCTGGGTCCAAGAGAGAAAGGTACGGCAAAGCCCAGGCAAAGCCCAGGCAAAGCGTGGGTTTGCCGGGTGTGGACCACAAAGGCTGGGGAATCTGAAGCACAGGGGTTGACATGGTAGCAACCTGCCAGTGGGAACTTAAAGGGCTGGGTAGAGATGTTTTGGGAGCTCCAGACTAGAGTGTCTCCATGAGATAAAAACACGTCGGCCATTGTCCACCAGTGAGACCCCACGGGGCGGAGAGGTCCCAGCCATAGCGCGGGAAGCCTGCCAGTCTTTTTTGAATATTCCCCACAATAAGGTGACACCAAGGACATGGCACCAGGAAAAGGACAGGCTGGGGACCAGGCTCTCAGGACAAGTCACCAATACCTCACGCTGTGGGCTAGTCGTGGGAAAGGAACCTGGAAGAAGGCCATTGGACTTCAGGGCCAGAGTTCACATTTATCTTCAGGATGTCAGCATGGGACACCAGAAGGAAAGAAGCAGATTACCAAGCCCCGGAGGTTAATTTAACGGGATTTAAAACCCTACAGAAACACGCCTCTAGGTGTGTCCACCACAGTGACTCTAGAAAGGCTTAGCAGGGGAGGGAAGACCCACCCTGAAAGTGGCCAGCTGAATAGGGCCCCAAACTGAAAGAAAAGCAGACAGGGAGTTTAGCACCAGCGACCCCCTCTCTCTGCTTCCTGGCTGCAAATGTGGTCGCTCCTGCTCCTACCGTCATCCCCTCCCCGTCATGATGGGCTGCACCCCTAACCAGGAGCTGAAATAAAGTCTCCCTTCCTTAAGTTGTTTTTGCTTGGCATTTTACCACTAGAAAAGCGAGTGCTCCCGGGTCCAGGCAGGTCCTCCACCTGAAAGGTTCCACAGCCTTTTAGAACAACTTTTGAAGCTGGACCCAGAGGTAAACTCACGAACTTTGGGAGACAGTTCACATTCAGACCACAACACCTACTTATGATAATTTTCCTTTTACTCACAGATGAATGTGTATCAAATTTTCTTTTCTACTACAGCCTCGCTGAAGGCTTTGGGACTGTGCTTTGCTTCATTTAAGTATGTTTTTGGGAAGCCAAGTTCTAGACTCACATGGTCAACAGATGTATGCTAAGCGTTTGATGTTGAGCTAGGTCCAATGCTGGTATACCTGCCATCTTAGAGTTTCTATTCTTGCACAAACATCATGACCAAGAAGCAAGTTGGAGAGGAAAGGGTTTATCCAGCTTACACTTCCACACAGCTGTTCATCATCAAAGGAAGTCAGGACAAGAACTCACACAGGGCAGGAACTTGGAGGCAAGAGCTGATGCAGAGGCCATAGAAGGGTGTTGCTTACTGGCTTGCTTCCCCTGGCTTGCTCAGCTTGCTTTCTTACAGAACCTAGGACCACCAGCCCAGGGATGGCACCACCCACATGGGCTCTCCCACCCTTGATCACTAATTGAGAAAATGCCTTACAGCTGGATCTCATGGAGGCATTTCCTCAAGGGAGGCTCCTTTCTCTGTGATAACCCAGCTTGTACCAAGTTGACACACAAGACCAGCCAGTACACCTGCCATTCAAGGGGGCGTGTTTGCCATAGTGCTTTCTGCTGTTGGAGGGGTGGTTGATGGCCTCTAGGGTTTCTGCCATTCATCCACTGTGTTTAATATAAGGAGAAGATGGCGGACTGGAGTTACAGTTGGAATGTGGGGTTTCAGGACAGCTGGTTGGGTTTGGCTTCAGCAGTTCATGCTTTTGTTGGTTAATATTCACTGGTGTTAAAGAGTCCCTTTGTTACCAAAAAATCAGGCTGGCTGGTCACCAGGGACCCAGAGTACAAGAGAGTCAACAGGACCCACCAGGAGGTGGTACAGAAGAGGTAAATCCATTTTAAGGCCACGCCCCTCCAACTGTAATCTTTGGGTTGCTGACAAGGGAAAATAATCTCTTAAAAAACACAGCTTTCTGCCCTTCCCCCACGCCGGGAGAACCTGTGAAATCATGTGATATTGGACCAGACCTCCCTGGGCTTCTTTCTTTGAATGTGTGCATAGGAAGGTGAGGGGCTGGCTGCTGAGGAACGGAGGGCTTGGTGTGTGCAGCCGACGTCCAGACTTGTCCCACTCGGCTTGTGGCTAGGGCTGCAGGTTGTATGCAGCACTGGCCTTACAGGAGACATTTGAAAATCTTGAGAGACGTTACCACTGTCTCCAGGGAGAGGACTACTTACCAGCTACGTTTGAGTTTCCAGCCAGCCCAAGTCTCTCTCTAGCTGTGGAGTTAGCCTCTCTCTAGCTGTGGAGTTTTACGGTTTCCTGAAAGTTCCACAGGTGTTTCCCATGGTCCCAGAATTCACTGAAGTCACGGTTTAAACAAAAATCCTCTGATGTTTTACAAGCAGATAAAAATCTGAGCTAACACGTATTTAGATTTATTTATTTCACCTCTCTGAGCAAGCTCTTAAGGGTAGGGTAAACAGGCTCATGGGATGTCAGTGGCCACTCAAGGCTAAACAATCAGACAGTTCACTTTGTCACTGAAACTAATTATTTCTTTTTAAAAGATTGTTTTGTGTGTGTGTGTGTGTGTGTGTGTGTGTGTGTGTTTGCCAACATGCAACTGTGAAGCCAGAAGAGGGTGCTGGATCCTCTGGAACCGAAGTTAAAATTAGGAGCCACCATGTAGGTGCTAGGACCTGAATCTGGGTCCTCTGGAAAAAAAAAAAATGGCAAGTGCTCCTAACCACCAAGTGATCTTGCCAAGCCCAAAGTGGTTATTTCTATATTTAAACCAAAAGTATTTATATTAAGAAAGAGTAAGATATCATGGATAAAGAGCCTGGGCTCAGACTTAGCTATCATTACTAGTTCCGTGACTATGACTGTCACTAATTCCGTTTTCATGTTTTTCTCTACTAAAGCGACATCCCAGGGTTCACCCAAGTTCATAAAATCTACTTGTGTTTCCCTTCCTAATCTTCCTTAATATATTTTGCATATACATTAAGCCTTTAAACACACGCTAAGTGTATGTCAAAGGATGCTTACCACTAATGCTTTGTTTCAAAAACAAAATATTAATACATTAAATCCTACTTGAACCAAGTGTGTATGAATTTGATTTTACTGGATTAAGAGACACATGTTTTAAGATAAGCATTATAGGTCCAAGGGCTTGCTTAATTTCCTTCTTAACACCTGATGAAAAAGGAGACAGGTCCTACCCCAAACACCTTGAGTCCCTGGCTGCCAGAAATATCCAGTAGCTTGACTAATCTAACTGAAGTTAAACGCTTCCTGTTCTAAAATCGAGACGGAAGCTTCTCTGATGGTTTATTTTGCTGTGAAAGCTTCCTGCTTCTGTGGATGGTTTTCCAGTGGGTGATATAGAATCCTATAAGCAAGCACACCCCAAATGTTTCCTTTCATGATGATCTGAAGCACAGAGGAGTCGTGGAGAGACAATTGTAGGGGTTCTTGTGTCGCTTCATGGGCTTTAAATGCCCACAAAGAAGACGCCTTATGCTTTAATTTCTCTTTATTTTCCAACTGTAAAGACCCTCGGGGTAAATGCCAGCCCACAATCCCGTCCTTCTACGGTTGCTGTCAGCCTGCTCATACGACGCTTCCTGTTCATTAGGTCTCTTTTCATCAGACTACAATGTCCCGGCTTTGCTGCAATTCTCCGTCTACGCCCATCTCTTCAATAGCCTGTGAATGGTATTAAATGGTGTTTATGCTAGCTATTGTCGTCTTTTGTGTGGTTTGTCTAATTCACAGAGAAAAGTCTGCCTTTGTGGTCGGAGACCGGCTACGTCATGGCTCACCATGCGCCTTCTGATGGGCCCCGGTCCTGCTGAGTGATAGCATTACAGGCCCTGGCTTCTTTGCAACACAATCCCGCATTCTTCCGCAGTCAATGCTCTCACGGGCAGGCTGGTTTACTCTTTTTATTAACAGGTAGGGAAAAGATAAAGCACAAACAAACACCAGGCCCAGAAACAAAGCAGAAAAGAAGGCTAAATTCAACTGATTTGCAATTCACTCAGCCAAGGCATGAAGCAAGAAAGCAAAGGGGGGGGGGTGGGGCAGCAGGGAAAGAGGCAGATTCATTCCCTCCGCAGCCAGGAGATCCAGGTGTGTTCGCGGCTGCAGCAAATATTTCGAATTTCGGGAGTAAGATTGCATTATGGTTTCGAGGTATTGTTTAAAATGACATTTAATCCCAGAGTCACGACTCGCCTGAGCTTTCTTTAAAGTGCTCACAGAAGAGAGAGGATATTGTATTGATGATCACATTATCCTCTGGTCCAGAGTCTGCAGGGCAGGTAAGTTGCTGGTCCTGAAAGAGCTTTTGATGTAAGAAGATCACTGTGGGCTCAGGGTAACTGATTCCCTGAAGCTCCGGGCTTTCAGGGCTGCGGGTGACACCGTCCTGTTGTACCGTAATCCCTTTCCCAGATATCTGCTATCTTTTTACACCTGCAATAGTGGCTTATACTTTAGTCTGTTCTTCACCTTTGAAATCAGCAGCGCCTGTAAGGGTGAGGAGCACCGAGAAGGGGCAGATTTCCCTGTGTGTTTCTCAGTATCAAAATGTTGGGGGCTGGAGAGATGGCTCAGAGGCTAAGAGCACCGACTGCTCTTCTGAAGGTTCTGAGTTCAAATCCCAGCAACCATGTGGTGGCTCACAACCATCTGTAATGGGATCTGACACCCTCTTCTAGAGTACCTGAAGACAGCTACAGTGTACTCACATATAATAAATAAATCTTTAAAAAAAAAAATGTTGGGTATTTTGTTTTAGTTAAAATTTTAATTAACTTACAAAGTCACACGTCTTCCTATGGCATTTTCACACACACTCTGGTTCGGCTGGCCATTCCCCGTTCCATTCCTCCCCTCTCTGTCCTCCAGGAAGATTGCTTATCCCTTCTACACCCAGGGTCCCTTCTGCTTTTCTATCCCTGTTCTATTACCCTTCCTGTCCCTCTTTCTCCAGCCTTAGGCCCCTTCCTGGTTCCCTGGCCTCTACCCACACTCTGTAAACAAAGGACAAGCTAGGCTCTGCGAATGGGACAGCAGTTCTTTACGTTGGACCAGTTAGCTTTCCTCTGTGTCTCCACTCTCTGACACTGAGACCAACCCGACTGTAGTCCTGAACTCAGACCCACGGCAAAAAGACTGAACAAGTAACCACATTACAAAACTGTGGGACTACACAGTTCATGATTTCTGGGAAGAGAAGACGATGATCATATGATTACATGTGAAAATTATGAATCATATAATATGAAATGATATGATTATGCTGAAAAATAATGATGGAATGGAGCTGCTTTAAGAACTAGATGATTTTAGTCCCTGCAAATGTAGTTCTTTTCCTTCATGTGGAGGTTAGAGGAGAAAGTATCAACACTCTCACCCTTCCTCTAATTCAAGAAAGGCACTGCAGGCAGCTTTTAAGGATTTGGAGGTTATTAGTCTAAGATGGGTCATATCGGCCCGTGCAAAAACACCTCCTCTTCCTCAAGTGACACGTATGCATTGTGCTTGGTATGATGCAATCTAGCATCAAACAGGTTGTTGTTGTTTTCAAATGGTAGGAAGGAAGTATCGTGAGCGGGACTGTGAAGGACGGTGTGGCGGGGAGACAGCGAGCCCATCCAGCATGGAGCCGAGCACCCAGCATGCACTGGCGAACAGAGGAGCAGGCTGTCTTCAGACCGGAGCACACATGCAGCGACCAGTGAGTGCCAGATGCTTTCAGACAGCACTGAGTAGTAGGGGAGGGGGAAGGAGGGATTCCCGACAGGTGGTCAGTAGGAAAGGCCCTTGGTAGAAGACAGAAGTGAGTCTGCAGAATTTGATCTGGCCATCAATTAGGAATCCAGAGGAACTCGCCCTGCCCCAGTAGCAAGCAGCTCTCTCCCTTGCAGTAGCCCTGAGTGATGGGCTGCCAGTCTGCAGGGCAGGGTCACTGGGACAATGGGACAAAGGGGCTGGGCTGGTGGCCACTAGCCCGGGGATGGGGGGGGTGGGGGAGCACATGCGGCCTTTGGACTAGTAGGACAATGAGCCTGGTTGGAGCAAGTAGGATGTCCTCGGGTGAGGTGAAGCCAGACTCCTCAACTCGAATGGGAACAAGCCATAACTGCACATGTGGACTGAGGGAAAATGATGTGCACTTGGCTTCCATGTACTCACTCATACATCCGTTCATTTAGTGAGAACCAGCGTGTTTATTAGACAAGGCACGGTCCCAGGGACTCACGGAAAATATGATGTCCTTTACATTTGTATGCGTGGTTCTCTAGCCCAGACATACCTCGGCCTCCATCGCTGGAGTCACTCAGTCCCCTGGAGGACGTGCTGCCACTCTCTGCTGTGGCAAATGGGGTGGCGTTCCCCTCCTTCACCCACCTATCTGCATAAATTAGCCACTTTCCTGTCAGAGTTAAACCTCATGATCAAAACCAGCTTAAGGAAGAGCTTATCTTAGCTTCTGGTGGCAGAGGAATAAAGCCCATCATGATGGGGAGGACAGGGTGGCGGGTGTAAGAAGCTGGCTGATCACATTTCATCAGTCTCCAAACACTGATGTTTTAATAGTAAAGGAAGTCTTCAGGCTACAGGGGCTCATGAAGAGGAACTGAACATACTGTTCATTACAGGATAGATATGAGCCTTTTGCAGGCCAGAGATAGTATGTGATGGTGTAAAGAGATGCTTTCCCAGTATCAGGAAACAGCAAGTGAGCAGGAAGTGGGGTAAGGCAAAAACCTCCACACACATGCCTGAACGCACACAGGTGCGTGTGCACACACATACACACACACACACACACACACACACACACACACATACACACACACACACCAGTGATATGCTTCCTCCAGCAAAGCTCCCCTTGCAGAGAGCATCACCAAGCAGGGACCACATTTTCAAACATGGGAGAGGCAGACATGTGACTGTAATTTAGGGGTGAAGTCATGGTGTAAGGGATGCCCTTGGAACACAGATGATGGTTTCCGGATTCCAGCCTTTTCTCTCCTGCCCACAGCCACTTTCCCCCAGTGAAGCCATGCCAGCTTCCCCAGGTCCACACCTGTAGGATCTCCATAAATCAAAGGAAAATCTGACATCACTGGGTCACCGATTGTTTGCTCATTTTCCCTTCCCTCTTTCCCGTGTTCACAGACATGATAGACCATCATCGCAAGACACACGTGCACTCCTATTATTGGCTGAAGCTCTGTTCTTTCAACACAACTGATGCCTCACAAACAGCCAATAATTGGAAGGGGAACCAGTGTTGGGGTCACACTGAAGCTCAGACCCTGGCCCCATTTAACTCCCACATAACAAATGCCTGGTGACTGCTTACAACCCGTGAGGTCTATGCTTAACTACTTACAGCACACCTGAACTGCAGCTTGAGTATGTCCGTGACAGGACGTTCACCCTCTCACAGAGCCAACAGGGAGCTGTGGGCGAGATGAACATATTAGATGACTTTTTAGAAAATGGAGTAAATCCTTCCTTTATAATTCCAATCCACTTGCTGGAATCTCACTCTCTGTGGCGACTTAAAAATAAGCACACCTCTCCCTCATGGTCAGTTAAATACCCAAAGTTGATCAGTCCCGTAACAGCCTTCCTCTAATAGAACATTGATCTTGCTTGCATTCTCAGAGGAACTCCATTTTGCAGATGTATCCTTTAAAACACACCATTCAGGGCGGACGCAGCGATGGTAGGCGTGCTAGCAGAGCGTGCATCTGGGGCTACTGCTGTTTTTATTCTAGACCAACTGTTCATACTAATGTAATTCAAGATCCCATTAACTTTTCTGGTAATTCTGTGTAGTGGCCAGAATTGCAATTTCCATTCAATTAAACTCCCGAAACAAATGTATTTGAATCGCCACTGCCTTGGGCATCTCTCAAATTCTGACCGTTTAGACAATTTCAAAACTCAGTGAAGACAATCACATTCCCTCTATTAAATTCCATATTTCCCCAATTGTTCTGATTTGTCAATATCAGTTTCACTGTATATCTGACATGTAGCCTATAAACCTTCACTTTCTGGGCTGATGAGCTGGCCCTCCCCTTATCTAACCCTCTATAGAAATACCATCATGGATAGACTCAGGAGTTCACTTTACAATCTCTTGCGTGCTTCTCATCAAGTTGGCCATGAAGCTTAACATCCCAAGCCCACCTCTTCTCAACCTGATACCCGAAAACATCTCCTTACACCATCATGGACTGTCCCTGGCCTGCAAAAGGCTCATATCTATCTTGTAATGAACAGTATGTTCAGTTCATCCTCAAGAACCCCCCTAGTCTGAAGACTTCTTTATTATTAAAACATCCATGTTTCTTGAGCCTGAAGGCAAATGCTTCTATGGGAGCCCCTGTAAAATAAAGAATAAAAGTAGACACTGTCACACTTGGTGCTGTGGGACTAGCGAGATGGCTCAGCGGTAAAGGGCAGTCTGTTCCCATGAGGACCTGCGTTCTGTTCTCAGCACCCACATGATGGCTCACCATCTGTCACTTCAGTTCCGGAGGGTCTGACACCATCTTCTGAGTCCTACAGACACTGTATGCACATGGTGCACATAATACATGCACACAAAACAGATGTATCCAATAAAAGTATAAATATTTTTAAAATTCAGTGGCACACAATAAATAGTTTGTTACAAAATAACAAACTATTATTATTATCAGGGGCTGGGGAATAGAAAGATCAACCGAATCAAGACCACGGTTGGACAGAGAAAATACTAAATCGTGTATGTGTTGCTCCATGTCTATAACCCAGAGCACATGACATCATGACTTGGTGTGTAGCAGGGCAGGGTTGAGCAGCCCCGACCCCAGGACACTGCCAGCCGTGGTCCACACAGTCTCCTTCTTGGGCTGCCTCTCCCCATTGCCTGCGGTTCTCCTTTGCAGATGATTCATATTCCTTGATCTCCAGCATCCTTTGGCCTCTGTTTTAACTTAGCCTTTGCTCTTCCAGCTTCATGCCACACCCTCTCTAGACTCTCTGTAGGAGTTCTAATCCCATTACAGATTGCTTAACCTCCCAGGATTTTCTCTGAAATCTGGCGGGAGCTTCCACGACCCATAACTCTCCTAGACTTCATGCCTACGGAACCAGCACCCGTGGATGTACAAGGTCGGTTCTGGCTTAGGCAGAGGTGGAGTTCTGTGGACCAGTTTGCAGTGGCCTTTGATTGCCTGACTGGCTGCGGAGGGTGAGATGAATCTTCGAGAAATGCTTCCTAGATGGCCCCACACCAGTGCAGCTCTCGGGAGGAGGTGTCTTCCCCTCAAGACAGTTGTTCATTGAGTTTTCTCCTTTGTACCTTTGATCCCAGCGTGGTGGGAGGGCTTGACCAATCCCTGAGATAGCCTTTCCTTCTGCCCCAGTGCAAGTTATCTGGGTTATTTTTAATGTTACTAATCTCTTCAGAAACCACCCCTCCCTTATCTCCAAATTTTTCTCCCAGCTCTGACTATAAACTAGGCTAACTGCTGTTAGAAATGATCACATCCGGACACTGACTGCCTTGGGGAGTCTTCCACCAGATTAATTTGCCCAACACTTTTAACTTATTTGTTTTTGTTTGTTTGTTTGTTTGTTTTTGGATTTGGTTTTTTTCGAGACAGGGTTTCTCTGTATAGCCCTGGCTGTCCTGGAACTCACTCTGTAGACCAGGCTGGCCTCTAACTCAGAAATCCGCCTGCCTCTACCTGCAAGAGTGCTGGGATTACAGGGGTGCGCCACCACTGCCAGGCTAGCCCATCACTTTTAAAACCAACCTTTCACAAAGATTCAGAACATAACCAAAACAAACACACGTTCTTTGCCAGAGCACAATGGTCACTGGTCTGCACTCCAATTGCCAGTAAAATCCTTGTTCTCATTTGAGCACCTCTAATGAGAACTCTGTTTACTGTCCACATTCCTACCAAGGCTCCAGTCTTCTGAATTCCCATCAGAGCCTCTTATCATTTACAGTATTCAGGGCTATCTCTAGCTACTGTCTTCAAACTCCTCCAAATTACATACTCAAAATAGTTCAAAAAGCTTCTAATGATCCCACTTCTGTGGGACGATCTTATATATGTCAGAATTTCATTATTGTGATATAGTGTAGTATAGTATAGTATAGTATAGTATAGTATAGTATAGTTGATAGAGGAACCTAGGAAGAGAGACTTTGGTCACTGGTTCAGGCCATCAGTGTGGGAAGGGTGAATAGTGCAGTTCATATTACAGTGGTCAAGAAGCAGGTAGGGCAGAGGAGAAAGAGAAGAGGAAGAGGAAAAGGGAGAAAAGAGGAGGGAGGAGAAGAGGAGGACAAAGAAGAAGATGAAGAGGAAGAAGAGGAGAAGGAGGAAGAAGAGGAGGACACATGGGCTGAGAATATAATATTTTAATGGGTCGTGAGTCCACCAAACTCATTTTGGACATAGATCCCCAAAATAACATGAAATTCGTTTTTAATTTTACTTTGTTTTGTGTGCATGTCCATGCAGTCTATGCACTTCTTGTTCACATGGTGCCTACTTAGGTCAGCAGTGGGGCTCAGGTCCCCTGGAACTGGAATTAAGGGTGTTTGTGAGCTACTGTGTAGGTGCTGGGAATAGAACCTGGATTCCCTAGAAGCAGAGTTACTGTTCAGAACCGCATCCCTCCAGTCCAATAAGCAACTTACGTGAAATAAATAAGCAGCTAATTTAGAGTAATATTTATTTTGGAAATATGATTGAAGTTGGTGTTTATTTCAGTGCACTTTATACAAGAAGCTTAGGGCCTTTTAGTTCTCACCATGAGAATTAGGAGGAACAGGGACTGTGCAATAGGACTGGAGAGACGGCTCGGAGTGTGAGGACCCGAGTTCAGATCCCCAGAGCACAGGTAAAGCTGAACAAACACACCTGCGACCTCAGCGCTTCTACAGGGATGCTGCAGAGGTAGGGGGCCCTACGATCTCATGGGGTGCTAGCCCAGCTTACGCAGCAGCAGACGATGAGAGATCCTGCCTTACACAGGGAGGAGGTGAAGCCTGATGCCTGAGGGTGCTCTTTGACCTCCAAAGGCATGCGACAGCATGTGTGCATGATGTTCACACATAGGAATATGCATACACACATGTGTTCACACAAATAAAAACGTATGAAAAAATGCATGATTATTTGTTAAATGTTTATATAAAAAAATCAAAGAGAAAATGAAATCTAGGTCCATATGTGATCAAAAGATACTCTCATCTGCACAATGAGAGCTCTTATAAGTTAACCTAGAGGAAAGAAAGACAAAGACTAACAACAGAGGCTATGAACAGGACACACACACACACACACACACACACACACACGAACACATACACACATGCACACACATATACACACATACATGAACACATGCACACACACACACATACACACACACACACACACACACACACACACACCCCACAGGAAATGTTCAGTTTTACTCAGAATTAAAGAGAGAAAATCAAAACAGAGATCTGACTGCATTCTGAGCCTACCAGCTTGAGGAGATGAAAGCATATGATTGCGCTCAATGTTATTAAGAGAACATGCAAAGAAGCCCTCACGTATGACTTATGATAGATTGGTGAAAAGTGTCACCAAAGTTAACGCAGACTCGTAGATGCAAATGTTTTGCTTGTGGGCTTCTGTCATGCAAGGTATAAAGGCAGGGTGAAGCTGGGGAGAATGGGCCAGATCTGTTGTGTGTGAACTCGAGCAAGCAACTTGACTCTTCTGCAGTTTAGTGTCCTCATCTGAAAACTTGGCATGACAGTGGTCTCTGCTTATTAAAATGTGAGAAAATAATGTTCTTTAGAACTGTGTTGCGCAAATGCTGAACATTGTCTGGGTTTTTAATCATCATTTTAAACCATCGTCACTTAAAAACCTGTCTGTGTAAACTCTCAAAATTCTCCTTCAGCAAGCGACAGGCTAATTAAATCATGAAACAGTGTGTGCAGTGTGTTATATAACTATAACACAAGACGCTTCAGCTTTGTAAATGTTCATTTGAAATGATGTTTGAGTTAGATACAGTGCGAGTTACTTTTCTCACGAAATGATTGACAGAAACCGCTTAGGTAGAGGGTGGAGTTTTTTCCACTCACAATTACAGATGGTTCAGTCTGTGGCTGCTCATCCCACGTGCTTGGGCAGAAGATCAGGCGGCGGCAGTGTCACAGAAGTGTCTGTGATTCATGTGGATAGGAAGGAGAGGGCGTGGAGGACAGATGGAGGAGGGAGGGAAAGAGGGAGGGACACAAACAGACACAGAGAGCAAGACAGGCAGAGAGACAGAGATAGAGAGACAGAGAGAGACATAGGCATCATTGACAGAAGCAGGGTCCTCTGTCCGGCATCCTGCAGCCAGACCCCACCTCCTAAACTTCCTTCACCCTCCAACGTCACTACCACCCTGGGATCAAGCCTTCAAAATATGAGGATATGGAAGTTGTTTTATATTTAGACCACAACAAGTCCTGACCTAAGGAAAGGAGCCAAAGAAGGAAGACCAGTACGACATTCACAGTTGTGTAAATACTAGAACATTCTGCATACATGTCGTATAGACAGCTTACAGGCTTGTGTCGAGTGTGTAGCACTTCACAAACTCTATGAGCTCTCTAAGACTAAAGGATGCCATGGCACCAGCTGAATGACATCAGAAATTAACTGTCTCATGGTCTCAGAGAGCGACATGTGGTCCCGTTGCCCGCATAGACGCACTTCCTGTAGGATCATGGCTAGAATTTCTTGCCTCTTGCGGGCTCCTTGTGGTGGCTCTGCGTCCGTGCCTGTGTGCTTGCAACTGCACCTCTGAATTCCTCGGGTTTGCAACTGCATCCTAACATGACTGTTACATCTACAAACACCCTGTCTCCCAATAAGCTCCCATTCCAAAGTCCTGGGGATTAGGGTGGGACTTCAACACATCTTTTTCTGTTGGAAACATTCAACTGGTAAAATATAGTATACTATACCATTGATATATTTTATCAGATTTACTGTTCTTATTGCCTGTCCTTCTTCATAAAACAAGAAATTTGACAAGAAATGCCTTTTTTATCTCTGTTGCCAATGAAGCCCAAGGCCCTGGAGTGGGTTTTGACAACTGGTTGACCTCCTGTGATGAATGCTGGCCATTCAGTGAGCTATCCACTCTAACTGTGCAGCTACTGAGCACCATTCAGTTCCCGTCTAAAGAAAACATGGAACTGCTGTTGGGATATTCTAGTCATTTAGTGTTTACATCTCCCATGAAAAACTCACACGGGACACTCAGCCTCCAGTGAGTCCTCAGAATCATCATTTACTATGACTGACATCTGTGTGTCTGTTTATTTCTAGAAAAACAAAACAATCCCCTCATACACAAAAAGTAAGAGCCTCCCAGCCTCCGAAGGTTTTCCTAAAGATGCCATAAATACTTCAGTGTTTCATTTTCATCTCTTGTTTTCCTTTTTTTCAGATTGTTGTGGTGGGGAAGGTAAGTTCATGGTGGTGGCAGTGTATGGCATAGACTGGTCACATTATGGCAGCAGAGAGCAGGACAGAAAATAGGAGCCAGGAATCACCTTCCAAAGCCCACGCCCAGCCAACAGCTGCCACAAGATAAGTCCTGTGTCCAAAGTTTCCAGAAACTTCCAAAACAATACTACCAGTTGGGGACCAAGCATCCAGAACCTGAGTCTTCAGGAGACACTTTGCATTGAAACCCGAATGGCCCTGTTTAGTCTGAACCTTTCTGGAATGCTGAATGTGCAGCCCTTGATTTTTAACAACCTTTTTAAGCCTCTTTTTATGGAGGAGATAAGAGAGGCCAATCCCAGGCCTAGATTCATTTGGGCAGCTTGTTGGGTGGAAATCCTCTAACGAACAGCACTGATTAGTCCCTCTGCTACCCAGGAGTCAGAGTCAAAGTCTCACTTGCTATTTTTGATGAGCTGCATACGCCAGGATAGCTGGCCCATGAAGGCCATTCTCCTGTTCCCACTTCCTGCCTCACTGTAGGAGTGCTGGGATCACAGCTGCATGCCACCACATGCAGCTGCGGGTTCCTGGGATCATCCTCAGGTCCTCAGGGCTCACAGCAAACACCTTCGCCTGCTGAGCCATGTTTCTGACCTGATCCTCTCCTTTAAGGAGTTAATATGGAATTTGAGCAGCAAATGTGAGTTGGTGTTGCAGGATTTTTCTTACACCATTTTTACTCCCTCTCTCTGCTGGTAGCAAATTTGAGAGCCCAGGCTTGGGTCTAGAAGAAACAAAGAGAACTAGCTAGTGATGTCAGTTCATGCTCTTTGGGGATATAGCTGAGTTCTAAGAAGCCCTTCACACGCAGAGACTCAGCAGGGTCCACATCACATCTTCTCCACGGTCAGCCACACATCTGGAATGCCAGCCACACATCTGGAAGAGCATCTTTAGTCTTTCCAAGACCTCAGTAAGACACAAGAAAGTTAGAACAAGTAGAACTAGACTCCAGGAGGGCTCCTAGACTCTTTGAGGCTTGTACTGCATGTGGCATGGTTTTCACAATTACATTTGGGGTAGGGCTGTGTCTCAGTGGTAGAGCGTGTTACTAGCATGCTCGAAGCTATGGGTTCAGTCTCCATTATTAAGTGTATTAAACCCACTTGACTTTCAGTGTATTTAATAGTCACAAAGAGTCATGGGAGGCAGTATTTAGGTCTGCTGGGATTTTATGACACAGAAATTAGAGCCTCCTCCATCCGCTTCCCTCCCCATATGTAGAAAAATTGATTTCCAATGGTTAAAATTTACACACTAAGGGAAACCTTTGTTTTCAACTCTACTGATAAAAGAGACAATAAATGCAACCTCCTCATTGACCGACTCTGTTGTTTCCTTAGGGTCTCATCCCCAGAGAATGATTTCATATAAGAGGAAACAATTTATTCCTATTGATCAGATGTTGTGCCCATCTGATGGCCATGTGTTTATATTCAAGTTATTAATTATGTCATTAATGCAATTCTGTAAATCAACAACGAACCACTCAGGATTTGAATCGGTGGCTGGCCGTATACTTTAACAAATAAAATCCTTTCTCAACAACAATTCATGAGCAGGCCAAAGGCTCATTTTCTCTTCCTACACACCAAAGGAGGCCTCCTATTTATACCTAAGTGCTGAGGGTCACAAAGCCGTGTCTCTTAGTGTGTGTTTTCATACTGTGACGTCCTTAGGTCATGCCTTCCAATTGCTCAAAGGAATCCCTTCTCACTCTTGAATCCATCTCATTGCCTGAGGTTGGTAAGTCAGACAATGCAGGGGAAGACAGGGCTGACTTAGGTCTGCTTGACGTCATCTCTGAACTATGTGTTCACTCAGAGAATGCTGTGCGCTGACACAGCTCTCTGTAACTTTTTTATGTCTTGGCAATGAGGATTTTAAAAAGAATAAACAAACATGATAAACAGGCAGGTGACTGCGCTGTGCAGCCTGACTCTGAGTGAGTACAAGACTCTAGACTTGCAGGCACTGATCATTTGAATTTTGTAGAAAAAAAAGTTAATTTCAAGAGATGCAACTTGTGGATACTCTTTTGCCATTAGATTCTGAAGCAGTACCTCTAATAACTTACCTATAATAAATAACTCTTGGCAGTAACATAGGAGCTGAGGGCTGGTTACATATTCCCCTGGTAGGTGCCAATACAGAAAAGGTTTCCTTTTGATAGCTGAGTAGTATTCCATTTTGTAAATGTACCACATTTTTTTTTTTTTATCATTTGGTTGAGGGATATATAGGGTTTTTCAAGCTTCTGGCAAGGGCATCATGAAATTTGCAGGTAAATGGAACTAGAAAATATTACCCTGAGTGAGAGAACGCAGACTCAGAAAGGCATGCATGGTATGTACTTGCTTATAAGTGGATATCAGCCGTAAAGTACGGGATACTCACACTACAAGCCACAGACCCAGAGAAGCCAAGTAACAAGAGGGGCCCACGGGAGGGTGCTTGAATCTCACTCAGAAGGGGAAATAAAATAGATGTCAGAACTGGATGGAGAACTGGGTGGGAGAGGGAGTGGGAAGGGGGATGGGGTGGGAGTCAGGTGTGCAGAGAGTTGGGGAGAGAGGATGGAAATCTGTGGGGAGCATCTCCGACACTGGAGAGGCTCCTTGGAATCGAGGGGGTGACCCTAGCTGATACTTTTAGCAGTGAGGGCTGTGTGGAGCCTGAAGTGGCCATCTCCTGTATCCAGGCAGGACTTCTGTCAGGGAGGTGGACACCAACACGCTCACAAAACCTTAGACCCAAACTTTGCCCTGCCTAAAAGTTGTGTAGAGATAAAGATGGAGCAGATATTGAGGGAGTGGCCAACCAATAACTGGACCATCATGAGACCCAGCCTGTGGGCAAGAGCCAATCCCTAACCCTATTAATGATACTCTGTTATGATTGCAGACAGGGTCCCAGCGTAACCGTCCTCTGAAAGGCTCCACCCTGCAGCTGACTAGAACAACCCAACAACAGGCAGAGCTCAGGGAATCTTGTGGAAGAGTGGGTGGAAGGCCTGAGGGAGCCAGAGGGGTCAAGGACACCACAGGAAGACCTACAGAGCCAACTAACCTGGGCCCATGGGGTTCACAGAGCCTGAGCCACCAAGAAAAGAGCATGCGTGGGCTGGACCTAGGCCCTCTACACGTATGTAGCAGATGTGCAGCTTGGTCTTCATGTGGGTCCTCTACCAATTGGAGCTGGTGCTGTCTCCAACTCTCTTGTCTGTCTTTGTATCTCTTTCCCCTAGGGGACTGCCTTGTCTGGCCTCAGTGGGAGAGGATGAGCCTAGTCCTTCTGTGACTCGAGGTGCTGGGGTGCACTGGTGCCCAAGGAGGCTTCTCCTTCTCTGAGAACGAGGTGAAGGGGACATGGAAAAGGTTTGTACCCTGTATTTAAAGGCGGCACGGGTCAGAATTGCATTGTGGGTGTCTGACCTCTGGTCAAGAGGCTGAGTCTCGTTCCTTTCTTAGTAATAAGTAAACCAAAGGCCCAGATGCTGCTGCCGCCGTGTGGTCTGTCTGGAAGGATGTGGGGGCATACACTCACATGCACAAGTGTCATGTGGAACCAACCCATTCCACAAGCCAAAGACCAATGGTAGAGGTAGAGGGACCACTTCTTCCAGAGTTAGGAATTTCATTTGTTTCTCTTCCTTTCCTTTCAGCCAAAAATTAGAAAAATGCTCATGATAGCATGGTTTTGTTTTTGTTTGTTTTTTGTTTTTTGTTTTTTTTAAACAGGGTTTCTCTGTGTAGCCCTGGCTGTCCTGGAACTCACTCTGTAGACCAGGCTGGCCTCGAACTCAGAAATCCACCTGCCTCTGCCTCACAAGTACTGGAATTAAAGGCGTGCACCACCAATGCGCCGTGGGTTTTTTTTTTTTTTTTTTTTTTTTTAATTTAGGCAATGAACCAACCAAACAAAACAATAACAATGAAAGTGTGTGTGTGTGTGTGTGTGTGTGTGTGTGTGTGTGCGCGCATGCACACGTGCATGTTACACCATTCTATAATTTCAGAAGATGTTTCAAGCTTTTTCAGTTTTGCTTGAAAATCCCCAAATTTCCTGAAAACCTCATCTCCCTTCCTGAAGCTGCACTGCAGGGGACACTCCCTGAACAGCTCTGTGCCCCCCCCCTCCTATGCGGAAGCAGGTTTGTTCCAGAAATGGACGTTGTGACATTTGGAAACATTCTGTGAAACCCTCTCTTTAACAGTGTTCCCACCCGCTTTCTTATCACTTATTATTCTTTTTGCCAGAAAGAGGCTGCCACCTCCCGTGTTTCCGGGATGACGAGATCCTGGTCAGGAAGAAGCTTGTGAGGAAGGCTGAGTCCCCTTCTCGTCAGTCCGGATCTGGAGGGCAGCCCTCACAGTCCTGTCGCCATGGAGCTGCTGGCTGGATGCCGTCCTGGAAGGGCTGCGTCCCTCCCAACCCCGAGCCAAGCCCTTATGATACGTCTCGTCAGGATTCGGTCACAGCAATGAGAAAAGTTATTAATCCACCATATGGAGAGTAAGCAAATGCAATAATTTACACTCTCAAAATTTCGAGGGGGTGAGGATATAGTTTAGTTAATGAAACATTTGGTGCACCCTCATGAGGTTCTGAGTTTGAATCCTGAGAACCCACATAAAAGACCAGTCTATACTTCTCTCCAGCATTGGGGAGAGAGAGACAGGCAGATCCTGTTCAATGTTTTATGCAAGGAATGTTGATTTTCTTCTATAGGATTTCGTTTCTTTAGGGAAGATTAGTAAGATGTACAGTGTGTACTTTTAAACAATATGTGTTGATAATTCATAATCAACTACTAAAACATTGTACAGTGTTTATTGTTCTCCTGTGTGCAGATTAATCCTTTTAGAATGCTTGCAGGCCCCACTTGGGTCCTTCTGGTGCCTTTAGCACTTAGGGAAATATTAATAGCCTCTTGGTTCTAACACAACATATATGCATCGTCATGTTTCTTCACATGCTTTGGGCATTATTCTTATGAAATTTTACCCATAAATAAAAATTTTAAAAGCACAGAAGTCACCAGGGGAACCACAGCATTCAGGCAGCACAGGCACGCCTAAGGGCTCCAAGCAGCGACCGCCCTGAGGTCATAGGTCACTGGTCCTGTTGGAGGATACAGGCTGTAGGTTACAAGTTGCTTCTCGCCCTCTGCACACCTGAGTTGACCTTCTGGTTTTTTTCCTACAGGAGACACAGGGCCCCCGGAATGGTATTTGATCGATTTACATTATCCTCCCTCAGCATAGAATGACACTTCCTGTCTATAATTTTTCAGCGAGGATCAGAACAGCTCTTACCATGACACGGAGCTGCACGCAGTGTCCTACGCAGCCCAGCCGCTCTCCTGAGTTAGGGAGGGGGTGATGACAGGAGAGCTTGGTCCCCCTTAGCCCGTCACCCTCTTCCCTGCAGCTAACTCAGCACCATGAACGGTAGATTTCGGTGCATTCAAACCTGTAACTCGGGAATCTGCCTGAAATTATTGCATACAGGAAGGAGGAATGCACTGTTTGTATAAACATTGCTCAATCAGTATGACATAACTGTATTATCAATAAGAGAATCCCATATCTTCAATAATCCTTAAATTCGGCTATTTCTGTGACAGCCGAGCGACAAGGCTCTTCTGCTAACGAACTGTCAGTGAGTTGAAGGAGTTGTGTAGGAGTTATGTCACTGCTGACCGTGTTTCACACATAATTCATCCAGGAATAACTTCATATCCTAACATGCCTTCTTGCTTTATGCAAATTTTAGCCAAAACAAGAAGCCAACAAAACACTCCCCATGTACAACAGTAAGGCTTTAATAGAGACTCTTTGTAACTTAGGCACTGGTGATTTTCTCTCGGTTGTTTAATAAAGAGGAACTATACTCTGGAGACCTGGGACCACGCACAGTGGTGCAGCACAGGGAACGTGGGATGGCATTCGCAGGAGCCTGATTTAAAATTGAAACCCTTAGGTTTCACTGAGTTCGAATCAGTAGTTTAGCTCCCTGGTTGGTTAATGTCATTGGTGCATATTCCTCGTTGAATATGTTTTCTGGATGTCAGAACATGAGATCCTGGGCTGAGAATTTATTAGTGTCGGCACTAACTCTGGAGGCCTAGGGCCTTCCCACAGTTACTTTCAGAGTGAAGAAAATGTTAAAAAGAGAATTGTCCATCGCATAGCTATTTGAAAAAAAAAAGATGAGCTGTAGTCTAGAAGAAGATAATTGAGAAAGAATTGTTTTGTTTTTACTAAATTGCGTGGACAACTACCTTAATCATTGACCTTGGGGTGACATAGTGGCATCTGTCCCCAAATGATGGTAAATGATGACAAGGCTAGACCCTGGAGCCATTCGTGAAGAAAATGGGGACTGCCTTTATCCCTTCCTTCTGGGCCCGAGGGAGAACCGGTCCATGCTTCTATGGAGAAGTGAATCTTTAAGAGGGCACTAAGGGAAATTCATGAATCACTTTTCAAATATAAAGTGTCACGTGCCTCTGAATGTGAGGTCGCACCTCCACCTTCCCAGACGTTGCTGAACCCAGGCAGTGTGCTGATGACAACCTTGGCCAGATTCACACAACACAAAATGCCATTACCCATGACTAGGGTTAGCAGATGCTGGCTGTGTAAGCACTGCTAAACGCTGACCCGACTCACGCTTTTTAAATTTTTTTTTAACCTAACTGAACTTATTTTGGGTTAGCTCATCTGGCACTGTGTGGGCAAGACATACAGTCCAAAGGGTTTGCGGGAGGACCTTGAAATCCTGACGGAAGGAGGGAAGGATGCTCTCTGGTCCCTCCTCCTTCCGGGCGCCGGGGCTGCCAGCTTTGTCAATTCTCCAGACTCTCCGCGCGGCAACCCGCAGAGCTCACGGAATAAAGGAAGAACAGAAACAAACGGGCTCCTGTCATTTCTGGTGACTTTTCACTCAGTAGACTACTTTATGGATTAAAAAACTTTCCCCCTTCTTCTTGTACGGCAGTGCTCACAGGAGCTTAGCCAATAGATGGTATCATGGCTTCCCGAGTCTCGGGTCTAGGCGGCCCAAGGAAGCATATCTGTTCGAGGCATTCATGCAAATTATTACTTATTGCCCTATATGCTCATAAATTAATAGCTTCTCTGTGGATGAAAAACAGGAATTAGACAACCATTAAGGTTGAACAATGTTTAAAGAATATTAAATATTAATATATGAAATGAAAAAAATTGCAAACGATATCAGCAGATACGCCAAAAAAGGCATGACAAGCCAAACCTGAGAATGCAAAATAATGAAAACATGTCTTCAGCTCGGTATTCTGAATGGTTTAGTATTCAAATTAAAGTTGATCCCCCCCTTTCAGTAAAAACAAAACCAAATATTTACTGCTCTTGTCGTGTTGCATGAGAGTTTATTTTTCACACTTAGAACAAAAACAAATTTAATGAAATAAACTAACAAGGTTATTTTGGTCACTGTGCTTGAGGGAAGATTTTTCTTTGCAATATTGAAAATGCATAATGTGTATACTTAGGAAATGCACGCTTGTGAGTCTCAGCTTTTTTTCCCCTTCAACACTGCCTGTTCATAAATGCCTGCTGATTGGCAGTTGCACGGCAGGGACAGCACCAGCCAGTCACTGAAAAACAGTGGATTCAGGCTGAGGACGCCTACTGGAGGGGCTACAACAGCCGCTGGGCCTGGGGCCTGGGGCAGGAGTGGCTCCTGGCTGTTGGCAATCCAGAATGTAAGAAAAATTCCTTCAGTGCTGTGGTGGTTTGAATGTGCTTGGTCCAGGGAGTGGCACTATTAGGAGGTGCAGCCTTGTTGGGGGAGGTGAGGCCTTGCTGAGGCAATTGTGTCTCCCTGAGGGTGGCCTTTGAGACGCTCCTCTTGCTTTTCTGGAAGGGACCAGCTAGGAGCACACAGGGCCTAAGATCAGTGGAGCAGCTGGGACTGAAGTCTTCCTGCCGCCATTTGCACCAGGGAGCCAGGAAACTCCACAGTCTTCCTTGTATAGCCCACCAGGAGAGAGAGATCTCCCAGCAGTGCTTTCACTTTTGAGCTCAGAGGAGTAAGGACACACAGGGTTACAGGCCCACAGGAGGAACAAACTCCACCCAGAGACAAGAATACCAACTAGCACCAGAGATAACCAGATGGCAAAAGGCAAGCACAAGAACCCTACCAACAGAAACCAAGGCCACATGGCAACATCAGAACCCAGTTCTCCCAACACACCGGAAAAGCAAGAGTTGGATTTAAAATCGTATCTCATGATGCTGATAGAGGGCTTCAGGAAAGACTTAAATAACTCCCTTAAAGAAATACAGGAGAACATCAGTCAACAGGTAAAAGCCCTTAAAGAGGAAACACAAAAATCTCTTAAAGAAATACAGGAGATCATGAGTCAACAGGCAGAAGGCCTTAAAGAAGAAACACAAAAATCCTTTAAAGATTTACAAGAAAACACAAACCATCAAGTGAAGGAACTGAACAAAACCATCCAAGATCTAAAAGTGGAAGTAGAAACAATAAAGAAATCACAAAGTGAGGCATCTCTGGAGATAGAAAATCTTGGAAAGAATTCAGGAGTCATAGACGCAAGCATCAACAACAGAATACAAGAGATAGAAGAAAGAACCTCAGGTGCTGAAGATATCATAGAAAACATGGACTCAACAGCCAAAGAAAATGCAAAATGCATAAAGCTGGTAACTCAAAACATCCAGGAACTCCAGGACACAATAAGAAGACCAAATCTAAGGATTATAGGTATAGATGAGAGCGAGGATTTACATCTTAAAGGCCCAGTAAATATCTTCAACAAAACTGTAGAAGAAAATTTCCCTAATCTAGAGAAAGAGATGCCCATGAGCATACAAGAAGCTTTCAGAACTCCTAACAGACTGGATCAGAACAGAAACTCCTCCCAGCACATAATAATCAAAACACCGAATTCACTAAACAAAGAAAGAATATTAAAAGCAGTAAGGGGCCGGGCGTGGTGGCGCATGCCTGTAATCCCAGCACTTGGGAGGCAGAGGCAGGCAGATTTCTGAGTTCGAGGCCAGCCTGGTCTACAGAGTGAGTTCCAGGACAGCCAGGACTACACAGAGAAACCCTGTCTCGAAAAAAAACCAAAAAAAAAAAAAAAAAAAAAAAAAAAAAAAAAAAAGCAGTAAGGGAAAAAGGCAGACCTATCAGAATCACACCAGACTTCTCACCAGAGATGATGAAAGCTAGAAGATCCTGGGCAGACCTCATACAGACTCAAGAGAACACAAATGCCAGCCCAGGCTACTATACCCAGCAAAACTCTCAATCATCATAGATGGAGAAAGAAAGATATTCCATAATAAAGCCAAATTTGTACAATAACTGTCCACAAATCCAGCCCTCCAAAGGATAATTGATGGAAAATGCCAACACAAGGAGGGAAACTACACCCTAGAAAAAGCAAGAAAGTAATCTTCTTCCAACAAACCCAAAAGAAGATACCCACACAAACATAAAAATAACATCAAAAATAACAGGAAGCAACAATCACTATTCCTTAATATCTCTTAACAATTGACTCAACTCCCCAATAAAAAGACATAGACTAATAAAATATTTCTCATGTAAATCTTTGATTTTATCAGAAAATATTTGTAATTCCCCTTTTAATTAATTGAAATGTTTATAATCCCACCTTCAATCAACTTAGAATTATCTTTATGCCTATCATTTTATCTATATAATTTCCACGATTATCTTTAATTTTAACATGTTTTTCTATATATTTCTACAATTTTATCAGAAATATTTTCCATGTAAATCTTCAAGTTTATCAGAAAATGTTTATAATTCCACTTTTAATCAACTTAGGAATACTTTTATGCCTACTATTATTATATTAAATTTTCCACAATAATCTTCAATTCTAACATGTTTTCTACATTTTTCTACAATTTTATCAGAAATATTTTCCATGTAAATCTTCAATTCTATCATAAAATGTTTCTATCCCATATTTCAATTAATTTAGCAATGTTGTACATGTCTACCACTTTACTCCTTAATTTTCCATGAAAATTGTCAATTTTAAGGTGTTTATCTGAAATATTTTCCATGTAAATCTTTAATTTTATCATAAAGTGTTTTTAATTCCATTTTCAATAAAAAAAAACTTCCACCAAACAAAAAGAAAGAAAGAAAGGAAGGAAGGAAGGAAGAAAGAAGGAAAGAAAGAAAGAAAGAAAGAAAGAAGAAAAGTAACGATAAAGAGACTCTCCTCCTAGTTGCCTGGAGATAGTCTGCTCCTGGCTTCCTTGGAAGTCGCAGAACTCTCAGCTCCTCCAGCACCATGCCTGCCTGTACACCACCACAGTTCCCACCATGATGGTAATGGACTGAATCTCAGAACTTGCAAGCCAACCCCAATTAAATGTCGTCCTTTATAAGAGTTGCCTTGGTCATGGTGTCTCTTTACAGCAATGGAAACCCTAACTAAGAAAATTGCTAGATCACTCTTAAAATCCACTGTGTACCCAGGAAGGAAGATGAGACATTTAGGCACTGATTCTGCACACAGGTCAAGCCTCAAAAAGTTGGCTCTCTGATCCTACCCATACACAGCAGGAATTTTAAGGTCTTACATAAGGAACTGCTTTCACCCAACTCCTCATTTGTTGCCTGGGGCAAGAGCAAACAACCTACCACACACACAGGGGCTTGACTTTGTTGCTTGAATAAGATAAAACCCCTTAAAGCGTGGTCATATTTGATTGTTAGCATTTAACTTTCTGGGCATTTCCTTTAGGAAGGCATTCTGCTAGTTGTGGAGGATATAAACTCAAGGAGTCAAAGGGATACCAATGTATCTGAGTATGTAAGGAAACAATGACTGCCTTCATCAACAACTTTGCATCGTCACAAGGACATTATGAAGTCGACATTTCAAGCTCTCCTTTGTCCATAGATGATGCCACTCCACGGGGAGTTACTCAAGTTCATGGGGGTAGTTAGAGACAATGTTGGAACACAAAACCAGGCTGCTATCTCCATTACCACCTCTGTGCTTGGTTCTTCAGGGATCTCACAGCAGAGGTGGGCCCTGGTGAACACATAGAACAAAATGAGAGCAATATATTCCCCGTACATCAGCAGGCAGGCTCTGAGGGCCAAACCTACTTAGAGGGTCTGTGCATACCTTCCTGACTATAAGGTGACAGCCAGGGACAGCTTCCTAAGATAAAGGAGCTCTCTCAGCAGCCTCCTGGAGAGAGCAAAGGAGAAGGAAAGGTGGCCCTGGGGGAGATCTTCAGAGCAAGGGCACCTTGGTCAGTGCCACCTTGGAATGTACAGGGCTGTAGTTGCTGCTGTCAGGCTGGAGGTGGTGGACCATCCATCCATCCATCCATCCATCCATCCATCCATCCATCCATCCATCCTGGCCAGGCAGGAATCTCAGCCCCTCTAGAAACAAAACAAAACAGGCACGTCCAATCACATCCAATCTGTGGGTATCTGTGAAGATGGTTTATTTAAGGATGTTGGGTTTATATATCAGGCACCAAGAGGTCACCTCTTCTCAGCTATTTGACAGAAGGACTTTTAGAGTTTTGGATGCTTTGGAATGTAACTTAGTTTTTGAGAGCCATAGCTTAAAGACCTAAAGGTTTGACAAGGAAATTTGATAAAAGGGAACCCCAACAAATGTGTCAGGGAGGGAGGGGGGCGCAGATACGGGGATTCACACTAACTCTTCCAAACGTTTTTCTTTGCCCATCACGAAGAAATCTGTAGGTACGGTTAAAATCAATTCTGGTGACCCCTGTACAGGAAGTAAGCCTGAATCCATGAAAGAAAAGGAAAATAATTGCAGCCCAGAACTCATATTACATAAACATTCCTAAGAAACAGAATGTGGGACCGTGTAAAATGTGTAAAGACAACATCTTGCAAGTTTCCTGCAGAGCCTTGTCTTCGTGAACCGCGGTCTCCCCACAGCTGAGCTAGCGGTGTGATACTTGGGAGGCCCCCCAAGCTCTAAGATTAGGTCCCTATTCCATAATTTATTTTTCTTATGTCCCCTCTCGATTTCAATCGCAGTTTTTATGCTTGTATCTGTTTTCATTGAGCAAAGAACACACAAGCACGTGAGAGCTTTTGTGGGACAATTACACTTGGAGAGAGGTCCAACTTTTATCTTCATTTTTATTTCTGGAAATTATTCTAAAGGTGTCAGCATATGGGGGACATAAGAAGCTGCAGTTACCAAGAAAAGAGGAATCTGCTTTCTTAAGGCAACAGAGCTGACTTGAGGCAACTTGCTCTAATCTATGTGAAATCTACATATCCTATGTACCTCCTAAGTTGTGGTGACCAGGAGCTTAAAGATGGGGAGTGAAGAAACAGATTCAGGAATTATCTCAGGACAACAGGGTAATGAAGGGAATAGTTATCGGTTAAAGACAAAGAAAAGTTAACTCTAGGGAAGAAAGCAGTCGGCAGATGGCCACACAGGGCTGATTGTCTATTTTCTCCCCCTGGGGAACATGCTGCTTTGTAGCTATCGCTTGATACATTGATGTAAAGGAAACCTCAGAAATCAAAATCCATACTGTTTGCTAGAGTTTTGTATGCCCTGGGTGTATAGTCAGTGTAGTATACAGAGATGGACAAACTCAGGTAGCCTAGTTGTGGGTCTGTGGATTTGATAATTGCTCTGGAAATGTCCAGACTGGATTCTACTCCTCAGGAAAATCTGGAAGCTTGACTATGCCTCTTCACACTGCACGCCTACATCTCTTCCTGTTTTCATTCCACTCGATGAAACACAGGTTCCTGCGGTTCTCAACCAACTTTCTACAGGTTCTAAAGAGATGAAAGGTTCACGGGCATGTCTTGGATCTGGAGAGTCGGGATCTCTCAACCATCAGACACCAACAGACATGCTACTGTGGAAGGGAGAAATCTCTCAGGGCCTCAACTCTAGAGGGAGACCTACAGGCAACTACAGAATGCTGAAACAGGTCATTTTAATTTCAAAAAATTATACACATGCATATACATACATAATACATACATACATACATATGTGATGGGTGGTGGTGATTTAGAGGTCTGGCCAGAATGAGAAAGGACCTCATATGCTCATATACTTGAATACTTGTTCTCTGTTAGTGAAACTATTTGGGAATGATTAGAAGTCGTAGACTTGTTGGAGGATGTGTGTCATTGGGTGGTAGACTGTGTTGTTTTAAGATTCTTAGTCCATTCCTAATCTCCCTCTCCCTTTCCCTGTCCCTCCCCCTCCTCCTTCCCCTTCTCTCCCCCTTTCCCTCCCTCCCCTTTACACCTTCCTTCCTCCCTGTTCCCCTCTCTCATGGATCATACCTGCCTAGCTGCCTGCCATGCTCCCCACCAGTATGGTCACGGACTCATCCTCTGAAACCGTAAGCCCTAAACAAACTCTTCCATGAGTTGCCTTGGTCATCGTGTCTCCACAGCGATTGAAAAGTGATGATAATCGTGCCTAGTCTAGGAGCAATGAGATGTCCTTTAAAATTAGCCTTGCAGGAAGGTGGCATCAGATGGTGTTTATGGGAGGTGGGAGGTGTTTCAGTCAGTGTTCTATTGCTGTGAGGAAATGCAACGACCATGGCAACTCTTGAAAAAGAAAGCACTTAATGGGCTGACTTATAGTCTAGAGGCTGAGGCCATTGTTGTCAGGGCAGGAAGCATGCTGGCATGCGGGCAGACATGAGAGCTGAGAGTTCTACAATCCAGATCCAAAGGCAGGAGAGAGAGGGGAGGGGGAGGGGGAGGGGGAGGAGGAGGGGGAGGGGAGGGGGAGGGAGAGGGAGAAGGAGACTATATCTAACTTGAAAAATTGAAACCTTAAAGCCCACCCTCAGTGACACACTTCCTCCAACAAGGCCACACCTCCCAATCCCTCTCAAGTAGCGTCACTCTCTAATGACCACACATATATGAGCTTATGAGAAGTATTCTTATTGCATCTACCACAGGAGGAAAATGGGTTCACAACTGTTTGAGAAACATAGTTAAGAGTTTCTCTTGCACCGTTCCACAAGGGGGCTTTCAAGCCTCTGAGGAATTGCAGGTAACACAATTATCAAGAATACAGGATCATCCTCCTAAGCGTGCAGTTTGCTCTGATAGACGGGTGCCTGTTGTGTAAACTCTAAAAAGGGCTAAAACCTTTGATCTGAGAGAATCCTAAGCAAACATTGAAAAGGGGTGGAGTTGAAGTTTTTTTCTTCTTTGGCTGAAGCTTGTGTTATGGTGCTGGATGTTTTGGCCACACTTCATTCCCTAGAAGGTCACAAGGCTAGGTGACAATAGTCTAGTTCTCTTTCTTAATCAAAGGCACACTATTCAGGATGGAATTCCTCTGGCTGGCACTGTTATGTTCTCCAAGAGGCCTTAGGAATGTAGACGTCAGTCTGAGATAGAAGTCTTCCATGCAGAGGAATGAGGCTATAGTTGAGTTTATAGCGTGCCTGCCTTGCATGCAGAAGACCCTGGGTTCTACTCCCAGTACCACATTAATGGTGCACACCATTAATGCTAGCATGTTCAAAGTAGAGGTAGGCGGTCAGGAGTTCAGGGCTATCCCAGCCTCACAGTGAGTTGGAGGCCACATGAGATTCCAGCTCACAAAACAAAGCAAAACTGAGGCTGACAGGTGACACGTGGGCAGAGTATATGTCACGTAAGCATAGGATTGGAGTTCAGATTCCCAGAACCCACCTAACAGTTGCGTGGGTATGAGGGGACATCTGTAAAGGCATGGGACACACCTATAACCCAGTGCCCAGATGGCAGAAACAGATCTCCAGAGCAAGCTGGCTGGCTAGCCTTGTCACATCAGCTGAGCTCTGGTTTCAACAGAGGGACCTTGTGTCAGTGAATAAAATGGAGGGTGATTGAAAAATACTCCTAGCTCTTGGCCTTCTCTCTCTCTCTCTCTCTCTCTCTCTCTCTCTCTCTCTCTCTCTCTCTCACACACACACACACACACACACACACAGAGAGAGAGAGAGAGAGAGAGAGAGAGAGAGAGAGAGACGCACATGCATCTACATGAATGGCCCCTATATATGCAACACACACAGAGAGAATAAAAAGGGGGGAGATTGTTGATATACAACTTGTGGTAGCAGGTGTCAATATTTTTTAAGGTTTCTGCCATTTAAAAAGAAACTTAGAAATCATTCCTTTAGAGAAGAGGAGGAAATTTTATGTTTCTCATTTTTCTCATCTCTTGCATGTCCACATAATCGTACTAGTAAGATTAGTTTTTTTTTTTTCCCTGTTCTCTTGCTTTGGACCTAACGCTACACCAAGAGACATGCTTGGGCCTCTGATGCCAAGGGTGGTCCCAGAATGCACCACCCAGAGATACAGTTCAGTAAAGCTTATCCTGCAGAGCCCAGAAGGTCACTGACACCGGCTCTCAGTCAGCAGGGGGCTGGCTGGTGGGGTCTAGAGTAGTGGAGTATGAAGGTCTTTCTAGGGAGATACCTGGGAACTGTTTCAGGGGTCAGATGGTGCACAGGGCGGGGCTTTTAGGATGTCAGCGTTGATGCAAAGAACCTAAGCTTTGTTGTATCCTCATCGCAGGACTTATAGAGCTGACTCATTACAAACAAGACTTCCAGGGTGGCACAGAAGGCAGTCATGTGACTCACGCTGACTCGAGGACGTCACCTTGGGTCCAGTCAATCACAGGGTCTCATCACAGTCCATCACAGGTGCAGCGTATGCCTAAAAATCAGACTAACTTTTTAGTGACAACTGAGAACACAGACAGAGATTATGGGGCCTTGGGAGTTTTGCTTCTTACCAGAGAGTTGCAGCCTTTATCAATCACCTTGTCTCTTGTTACCCCTTTTCCCTTCTCACTAGAGGCGTTGCTGGTCACAAAAGCCTGCTCACAGACAGCCTGTGATTGTAGTTTCTGTGCATCTGTGAGGAAATTAACACAGGGTGAGGGTGGGGTGGGAAGGGGTTAGACACCTGGGAAGCAAGTGCTTTGTGTGCCCTTAGCCCAACTTTCCCCAGATTTCCAAGTGGGGTTCCCAGGAGGGGGTCATTGTTAAGTTAAAAGCCTCCCTACTGGCAGGAGCTCTGAGTGGATTCTGTCTCCAGCCTTCCCTACTAATCTCTCCATCACTGGTCTCCTGAGCTCGGAGAGGCCAGGACCAAATGCTGTTAATACAAACCTAAAATGTCGACTTGAGGAATATTTAGCAATGGAAATAGGTACTCTCCTGGTAACAAATTGGATAAAAGCTCTCAGTCACCAGTCTCCTTGCCTACCCATCATGTGTGTGTGTGTGTGTGTGTGTGTGTGTAAGTTAGAAGTCAGACACCATTTTTTATAGACCTCCAGACATCTACCTATCCCAGCACCCCCAGCACCACAATTACACACGTCTGACACCACACCTGGCTTTTATGTGATGCCTGGACTGGAACTCAGGCAACGATCATGCAAGAGTCTCAGCAGTGAGTAAGGAACATTCTCCCGGGAAGTCCATCTACTTCCTGGTGAGGCCCCACGTGTGGAGGATGAGATCTAACAGACAAACAGCAAAGATGCTAGGCTTCAAGGATCCTAAACTCCCCACCAGTTCCCCACCAGAGAGCCACAGCAAACCCAGGCCGCGTCTTTGGGGAGGACTTGCGCCTTTAATTGTTTTAAAGCGGCTCGCCCACGCAGGAACTTCACGGCACACCCCTGTCTGCATCCTCTGGCGCACTCCATGAAACTCTTCTTCCTTCGTTTCCTCGCTTCCAAGGACTGTAAATCTTTTTCCTGACTTCGTCATCCCAGCGAGGCCGGAGGCCCGTGATTATCCAAGCCACCTTCCAGTTCACAGGCCTCCGTGGCGTTCCGCATAGAATTCAGGACAATGCTACGGGCTGAAAGAGCACCGGAACTTTATCCAGCATCCTAATGTTCTTCTGTTCCCCCGGGGGGCCTCTGTTGATTGGCGCTCGGATCCTCTTACTTTCTGCAGACATCGGGGCTTTTTTCCTGGGCTGGAGGACTCGGGGCAGGGTTCGCCTCAGAGGAGAATAAGCACACAGAAGAGGCTTTCTTGTCAGCAGACCCAAGACAGACGCTTCTTTTTTTCCCTCCAAGAAGGATACGCTCGAGAAAATATTCTCAGGAGGTGTCACCAGTGGCTTTTGTTTTTATGTTACTCCAAACCAGCAAGTGACATTTTGGTACAGAAGATGAATGTTTCCATGGAGTAGGGCCAGAGAGGGGACGAGTTGTTCTAGAGCGAAGCCTCTCAGATTCTTTAGCAAAATGCAGAAGCCCCGTCCTGCCCTCACCACTCGGCTCTTGCTCCTGCAGAGTGCCTGTGCTCGCTTCCCAGCACCGCATGGCGACTTGAGTCCCAGGGGACGCAATAACTCGGCACACAAACAACCATGAGCAGGCAAACACTCCTACACATTGAATAAAAACCAACACAATCCTTCAAAAATGGGCTAAATTATAAGACTTTATTAATTAAAAAGTTATTAATTTACAGAACATAAACGCAAAAGCTGAAAAAAAACCACACCTTAGGAAAGCAGGCATAAGTACAGTGGGAAAGGTTCATAGACTTCTTAGAAGTTATAACGAAATGGATAACAAATTGGAAACAGTAACAAGGTTGACTTCCAGAGTTAATGGTATAAGCAAAGATTTAGATGTCACATCTTTTGCAATCACAGCTATAACATTTAACAAAACTAGACACATTCTAGGTCACATCAATGATATCAATGATATCAGTCTGACCTTTGCCATCGTAGCCAGATACTGTGGCACACGCTTTGGATTATTGTACTCCGGTGTTTATAAGACACCCCCTCAACGCATTTGGTCATGGTCACCCAGGAGGACTGACACTAGACCGAATGATAACACCAAGGGGCTGGCTTCCGTTTGGAATTGGGCTCGTTAGCTTAAGAGACAGTATTAGATAGATTAACTTCATCTTGCTTTCTTTCTCTTCTTAAACATGTCCACAGAAATCTTAGTTGGGGAATCATGCTTAAATGTGCAAAATGGCTAAATACATTGCAGGAATAACTGTAGAGACACATTTTTTTCAACCATTTTTACCCTAACGTCTTACGTATATGAAAATTAGCACTCACTCCTGTTCATAATGCCTTCTGGACTGTTAATACAGTGACCAAGCTTGTTAGAGCAAAATGTCAACCTGTGGATGTTCTTTTTATTTATATATTTTCTGACTAAAAAAGTAAAATAGCATAGTTTCTATGGCTGCCTGTGAAATATTGTCTTTTCTTAGACTATGTAAGACTTTGAGAGGAAAATAAAATAAAGTTTCTCTAAGCCAGAGCACATGTAAATTCTTTCAGTGTTCTACATTTGCCTTCAAGGTCATTCCTGAAAACATTCAATAGAAATTTCCAGAGTGGAAAACAAATTTTAGAACGTTCTCAAAATGAACTTATACTGATACATTGTGCAATACAGCGAGATGAATTTGGCAAATAGCACTCTGGGGATGTAAAACAGTGAACGAATAAATCCTTGGCAATCCACAGGTCTCCTTCCAGGCCGCGTCACCCAGGATTTTGTAAGCAAACGGGTGCACTGCCAGTTGGCCAGTGGGTGACTTTGTAATGCGTTGGCAGGGAATCACGCGTGTTCCAGACCTGGCAAGGCTCGGCTTGGGTAAGGGGCAGATGTTTGCAGAAGCGTCTCACTAGTTCGTGGTGTAAAAGGAAACAAGCGTGGAGTTTCTCCTATGAAACATCGGTTTCTAGCTTCGATTTTTTTTTTTTAATTCAAAAGAAACAGCAACTTGAGGGTAACTCGGAAAGTTATGATTTAGAAAAGCGTTTATTAAGTTCTTAAACTCCTATCTCATATCTGGAGAATGGTGTCTTACTGTTCTCTTCAAAGACAAAATTGTTCAGACCCTTATTTGGGTAGTCACTGAACTCGGCCATTGCACCTGTAACGGTGAAATTTTCTTTAAAGAACTGGGATGCTGCCGTCTTGACGCCAGCTGTCCGAGGTCTTAGCTTAAGGTGCTGAGTCTACTGTTCTCTTTCTTAGCATTGGGCACTATGGGCCTATCACAGTGTCTCTGTCTCTGGGATGCTCAGATGCTTACTGCAGAGTATGCAAAACCAGAGGAGGCCTCTGTCAAAGTCTCATTACTTTGTCTTTTCATTTTGATGATAAACAAATGCAAAATGAAATCAAAACAGTTTTTTAAACAGCAATGGAAGAATTAAGTGACTATACAATGTGGCACATGCAGCTGGCCAGACTGTCTGCGGTGTTGGTCAGTGCGCTTTCTATTGCAAGTTTACAACACTACCCATCAGAGGAACATTTCAGTGTTGGTAAATGGGATTTTCTTACCGTATTACGCTGGATTTATCACAGAATCCTAAGTGTTAGGAAGTTTATCTAGTGTTGAATGTGCATGTCTTGTGACATCAATTATCAGCATCATGCCTCAATACTTGATTCAATTTGCCCCCCAGAAGCCTCTACACGCTTAAAATGTAAAAATTTTAGCTTAAATGCCTCAACAAGCTGATCTAGCCTATGACAACATGCTGATATATTTCTATGATATGGAATAACACTAGTTAAGGAAACATTAGTACCCTCACTATGGAAAAAAGAACAGAGGCTCCTCTGAAAATAAAAAAGATAGCTCAGTGGAACACGACCTAGCCTGGGTATACACGTCCGACAGAATTGGAAGCGTCTCACAGAGATTCGGTCTCCTGTTACTCTGCCGATATTCACCACCGCCCAGGACAGGGAGGCAAAGCGAGAAACCGGTGACCGCGTGACGGTGTGCAGCGTGATGTCAAGCGGCCCCAAGAAGGAAGGGAGCCCAGCCAGCTGTGACCCACAGGGAAACTTAGAGGCGGTTGTCTTAGGTGAGATGAGGCAACCATGAGGACAAACGGGACATGGCGCCCCCTGGCCCGGGAATGGTTTCTGGGACAAGGAGGAGGGAGACATGGGGGAGGGGCTTGGAAGGAGTCCCGAGGCCCACTGCGCAGCAACTGAGCAGACAACACGTGTGACGAAGGATGTGTCTATAAGTATTCACATCACACTTACACAATAACAACCCTGGGGGCAGAGGAAGCCCTTGGGGGGGTGATAAATATAATTATGACAGATTTCGGTGATACAATCATATATATATATATATATATATATACACATATATATACATATATGTGTGTGTGTGTATATATATATATATATATATATACACCTTCAAAGTCAGGTTGCATGCAGTGTGTGGGGATAGCTTTTTGTAAATCAAAAATAACTCAAGAACGTAGTTTTGATAAACACACTACAAAACCCAGACATGGAGGCTGCCTGGATTCTGAGCCGGGCTACATGTGTGGTACCCTGAGATTCTGAGTTTGCGTCCAATTCGCTTTTCGAGAGATACAAGATCAATGTACCAGACGCCATTCTTTTATCCGCGCGTCATCACGTGCGCATGGCGAGAGCACTTATGTGTGTATGTGTGTATTTTGAACAATAGTCGTAGCTGCCTGAATGTTGTTGATTCCATCTCCAGGAAAGGAAAAACCTGACATGCGCAGACTCGCAGGGACCTTCCATGGCCCACAAAGGTTCTCGCACCCACCGCAGGTGGGGCTCGCTGCGGCGGCTCCTGTTTACAGATTCCACTTGGAAAAGGAGCTCTGTCGGACAGCACCAACACAAACCTTCCGGACCAGCCTCTTGTCATCAGAAAGACGGCGCCAGTGTATATAGGGAAAGTGGGTGCTTGAAATACCTGACTTTGTCCCCCGAGTTGTGCTGCTGTGCGTGTACCATACATATATGTTAAATTGACATATATAAATATATAGACAAACTCACACATACACTTCTGTCAGACCTTTGCAGACCAGAGCTTCAGCTGTTTCTTTTGGCAGCATGACAGCAGCAGACTCGTTTATCCAAGGAGCAGACATTGTAACTTCAGGAAGCAGAAAACACATTACTCATGGGGAAAAAATACCCTTTTGTAACACACACACACACACACACACACACACACACACACACACACACACACGGTGTGCCTACCCAACAGGCACTGTCCAACAAACAACACCTCGGTCACACCGCTCCCTTGAAGAACTTCCTGCAAGCCAACTTCAGCCAAGTGGCGGAATTCCAGAGTTGACTTGTCAGCCTAGGGAGGGGAGGGTTCACACCTGGGAAAGCCCTGTTGACTGATGGATATTCAAAACCAAATCTAGTGGGGCCACACCCACGCTTCAGGCCTGGGGAGACAGAGGCGTCCAGGGGTCTGGGGTACTGTGTGGGAGGAGCCCAGCTTCTCTTCCTTGTTCTCGATCCCTCAAGCTCCGCCCCCTCCCCTCCCCCGCCCTACACCGTCCCTTCCAGAAGAGAAGGAAAAAGAAGGAAGAATTGCATTAAAATGTAATGTTTGTAGATAACCTTGGTCCAAAAGAAAGAAGAGGAAAAAGTAAAGAAGAAGAAGAAGGTTCCAGCAGGGTTTGAGCGAGGCAGGCAGGCGGCGGCCGGAATACATTGGAAATGCGAGGGCTGATGCGTCTGGGAAGCTGCCTACAGGTTAGCAGGCCTCATTTCCAATCTCTGACAGCAATATGTGTCGTTCCGAGCCTCATCCTTATTCTCATGTTCAACACAAACCGGGGTCACTCTATATATGGAAATCACTGTCTCCGGGGCAAAAAAATTAAAAAAGGTGAGATTGCCGCTTTAACCTCACTGGCCTCAGAAAATATGTTTTAGTCTGATACATTATACTAGTAGGAATTATTTATCAAGAAGATACAAGCTTGATATTTCGGAAATAATGAGATGTTCTGGTTTTGCAGCTGAAATTTTATGGTCCGTGGAGCATCAGCTTTGAGTCCAGGGGAATAAAGTACACTTGCTGGAGGTGAGATACACCGTGCGGCCGCGGGAAAATGCCCAGGGAGAGGGCAATAGGACGCTTAGAACACAGGACCAGGCGGGCTTTCAAAAGCTTAGCCCCTTTGTCTCTAGGACAGCTCTCTCTGTGGTGCTTTCCCGGTATTTTATGTGGCAAAAGACCCACAGGACAAGATAATTATAGTAAACATCACAGGTTACACAAACTATTTACAGATTCACAACCAGGCATTGACCCCTGTGGGGTGCTCCGTCACTGACACTGACATAGAAACAGAGATAAACAGTCGCAAAAGCACGCGTGATAGTGTGGTCTGGAAATGCCAGTTTTACTTACACAGCTGTCATCCAAAAAGTTTTAGTGATGAAAAGCCATTTGTCCTATTTGTTTACAGGAGTTAAAAGGAGACTCCTCGGAAAAGAATGGGAATCTTGAGGAGCGTCACCATTCATACAAAGCCAGGGTTTGCAGTCCCCGCCCCCAAAGCTATTTGAAACCACCCGGTTGGTAATTCTGGGCTCCTCTGGGATATTTAGCCCACACGTCTAATCAGAAGGGCTCTTCATTCAAGCACAGAGCTTTGAAAGACGTGCTTTCCCAGCCCGGGATGTTAGCACATAAATATCAATAATTTAACTCCCCTCCCCTCCTGCAAACATAATTACCCAAAGTGACAGGGTTACATCAGCCCCTCACAGCCTGCCCCCTCCCACACTCCATTCAGGAACCCCAAAGCAAGAGATGCTGTGTTGGTTATAAACAGCAGAACCGCCTCTCAGATTACCTAGTGTTTGTTTGTTTGTTTGTTCAGTTGAAAACAGAGATAGCTGCACTCCCTGCACAAGGCTAGTATGAGAATCGAATTAGTTACTATGGACATTGGTTACCACAGGCAGAACGTTCAGGTGCGTCAGCATCTGTGTAGGGTAGGGATGAAGCCAGATTACATGCTGTCACCTGTCTTTTGTAACAAAGATAGCTGTTTGGCTCTCAGTATCCATCTCTTCCTGGTCACGGAATGCCTGAGTTCTAGCTGCCCGGATGGATACGTGGTATCAGGACTGTTGCATGGCTTCCTGTGCAGAACGGTGCAGCCAGATGTGAGGGAGCATGAGGGGTCAAGAACACCACAAGTGTCAACTAGCTTGGACACATGGGGTGTCACAGAGACTAAACACCAACCAGAGATCATGCATGGAGGAGACCTACGCCTTCTACACATATGTGCCAGATGTGCAGCTTGGTTTTCATGTGTGTCCTCCAGCGACTGGAGTGAGCTGTCTCTGATTCGGACTCTGTCGCCTGCCTTTGGGTCCCTTCTCTTTGGTTGGGTTTCGTTGACTGGCCTCAGTAGGACAGGACGTGCTCAGTCCTGATGAGACTTGGTGTGCCAGGATGTGTTGGTGCCTGGAGGCTGTGGGCGAGGGTGGCGGCTCTGAAGAGAAGGGGCAGGGGGGAGAAATGGGAGGAGGAAGAGGAGGAGGAGGAGGAGGAGGAGGAGGAGGAGGAGGTGGGAGGGTGGGTCTAGGGGCAGAGGAAGGAACAGGCCTGTGATCGGGATGTAAAGCAAATAAATGAATTAATTAGTTTTTTAAAAAGAAGAAAGCTAGCTTGAGATCAAGTGCTCCTGCTGGAGTTCTTGTCTTAACTTCCCCCCAATGACAGACTGTGACTCTGTGAGCTGAAAATAATTCCTTCCTCTTCCCCAGGTTGCTTTCGGTTGAAGTATTCTATTGTATCAACAGAGAGCAAATGAGAACAGCACAGACACGTTTTTTGTTTTGTTTTTTTTTTTTTTTTTTTTTTTTTTTGGTCCAGTGAGAAATGAGGACATACATCAGAAATCTTTAGGTTTTTTTTTTTTTTAAATAAATAAGACGGCAGATGTGACTGGGCTTCTCCGACGTAAGTGTAGCGTGGGAGATACCCAAGGTGACAAGCAGGATAAAAGCCAACACGGCAGAGCCGGGAGAGCAGGGAGGCAGAGAGCCTGGTTTCTTGATAGCGTCACTGAGAGGACGAATGAATGCTCTCAGTCACCAGCCTCCAAACTTCTTTTCAGCGGGAGAAGAATAGGCCTTTGCTTGTTTAAGCTCATGCTATTGGGTTTTTGTCGCTTGAGGTCAAAGACGATCTTAGCCGATAGACTCTCAAGCAAATGAGATAAAAATAAAAAGAACCTAAAGACTTTTCTCAATTACTCTGTACCCAATATGCCCGTAGATGAAAACTTTTGATTATTTAGACAATTGTGAACCTTACACGTGTGCTTCCACTCCGATCCCCGGCGTCCATGAAATAAAATGTAGAAATATTTACGTGTGCAGTCTAGTGCAGAGACGCTACAGGGCTTCTGTCCTAGTTTCATTACTGAGGCTGTTATAAAACACCCTCGTGAGATAGTTCAGGGGAGGAAGGAGCTATGGCGCACGCAGTTTGTGGTTATAGTCTGTCTACACAGGAGAGCTGCAGGGGAGTTCCACCAGCTCTTCACATCGCACGCACAGCTCGGGGCAGAGAGAAGACTGCTTTCTTGCTTGTTCTCAGAGAAGAGTCCTTCCAGTCCTGCACAGGGCAGGACCCTGTGACTCCCAAAGTAAGCTGGGTCTTCACGAATCGGCTTGTTTGTTTGTTTGTTTATCTAGACAGTATTTCTTTGTGTAGCACTGGCTGTCCTGAAACTCACTCTGTAGACCAATCTGGCCTCTAACACAGAGGTCTGCGTGCCTCTGTCTCCCGAGTGCTGGAATTAAAGGTGTGTGCCACCACCTCACATCAATTAGTTTAATTAAGAAAGTCTCCTCATGCCGGGCGGTGGTGGCGCACGCCTTTAATCCCAGCACTTGGGAGGCAGAGGCAGGCAGATTTCTGAATTCGAGGCCAGCCTGGTCTACAAAGTGAGTTCCAGGACAGCCAGAGCTACACAGAGAAACCCTGTCTCAAAAACAACCAAAAAAAAAAAAAAAAGTCTCCTCACAGCTACAGCCACAAGCCAACACAAAGTAGACAGCCCCTTATTTGAGGCTTGTCCTCGGCTGTGTCAAGTTGAGGAATAAAGGTAATCATTTCAGCGTCCTAGGTGAATGAAGAAGCTAGAAACTGTTCTGAGTGAATACTATCGAGTAGGGAATTACTAGCTGAGACTAGGAACATAAAGTGCATGCATTCTACCCAAAGGCTGCCTATAGGGAATTCATAGCCAGTCTGCTGATAGCTTTGTTCTTACATAGGGATGGTCAACCATGAATCATCAGACACGTGAAGAAAGCCATCAAATGAAGGACAAGTAAACAGTGAATCTGATCAGGAGAGAGCAGAAGCTGTTTAAGGAGCAGAAAAACAAACAAAAGAAATGAAAGGACAGAAAGCAAATCTGCTATAGATTCTTTGACTGAAGGAGATAATGCATCCAGGAAAGGAAACCGATATTATCTTTAAACTTGATAGGGGACATTTGAAATTCTAAGACTTAATTGTTGAAATAAACACACTAATAATATTTGAGGAATAGCTGAAGAGTAAAAACATTGAAGGAGAAAGGAAGAGACTAATTTTGAGACGCAAAGTCCAAGGCACAGAGGGAAGAGGTGGGGAGTATGGTGCCGTTGTATGAGTTCAGGAGAGCATGGTGCCGTTTGTATGAGTTTTAAATATGAAAGTGGAGATGGAGAAACCAGGAAAGCCACGCCGGTGGCAGCAAAAACATACAGTGATTCCCTGGAACCGAAGGGAAACAGCACCTCAAATATCAAGGGCCCGCTCAGCAACACGCAGACCTCCCAGGGCATTCCCTCTTCCCGACAGTCATTAAACTGCAGAGTGTGACACAGGGCGCAGGCATGTGTCTACGACGTTCAGTGAGGAGAAAAGCAGGGTATCTACAAACAACAGTTCTACACTTTCCCCAGCCTCCTTGAAAGTAACCCTAGAAGTTAAAAGCCAACGGGTAACACATTTAAGTGTCTATTTTAATGGATTCCTATACCTTACACTGCAAAATTCACTTTTTGCCTATCATTTTTGTTTGTTTGTTTGTTTGCTTGTTTTTCAAGACAAGGTCTTTCTGCAGCCCTAACTGACCTGAAACTCACTCTGTACACCAGGCTGGCCTCGAACTCAGAAATCTGCCTGCCTTTGCCTCCCAAGTGCTGGGATTAAAGGTGTTCGTCACCACTGCCTGGCTTCATTTTTGTTTTGAGAAGCAGTTTGAAAATATGCTCCAGTCAAATGTAAACCCAAAGAGGGAAGAAGCAGATCTGACCACGGTGGTCCCAGGAAGAAAGCTGCCCAGGAGATAACTGGTCCAGGCCCACGCAAATGCATTAAGGGTTTGTTACAGGGAGTCCACTGGCTGGGTGGGAAAACTGAGCAGTAGGAAGAATGAGACAGTTTTATTTCTTTGTTTGTTATTTGGTTGGGTGTGGATGTGCACGTGCTATGGTGTGACAGTCAGAGGACATCTCATCTTCTTTTTCCATGATGTGGGGCCCAGGAATGGAGCTCAGGCTTGGCCGTAAGCAGCCTTACTACCATCTCACCAGCTGGAATTCCATGATTTGGGAAACACAGAACAAAGACTAAATATTTCGGAATCGTAAAAGAAAAAAAAAGGCTAACGCAAAGAAGTAAGAGTCTGGGTGTGAAGCCAGCGGTCCCAACAAACAGATGTCTGTCGACTTCATGAAAAAAAAAAAAAAAAAACTAAATGGCTTCCAAATAGGATGAGTGGAGAGATGAGACACACAAGAATACTTTGGGAAGGAACATGGTTCTTCTCTCAGCCAGAAAAGTCGGTTGAAAGTGCATGGAGAACCAACAGCTGTGCAAAGCAGACACAAATGCAGCAAGCTTTGCAATAAATCACAAAATGTCATAAAGAGGGTTTCATTGCAACCATACTTCCTGGGAGGAACTGGGAACGTGGATTTGGAACTACAGAGAAGGAAGTAAAACACTATCACAACACGAGCATGCACAGGAAACAATTACAAAAACAAACACAGAGCACAGGGCTGGGGAGATGGGTCCCAAGCCCGACAGCCCGAGTTCTAGCCCCAGGGCCCACAGGGAGGAACGACAGAAAGGACTCTTTCAAGTTGCTCTCTGAGCTACTCGAATGCATACCACCCTCCTCATACTCATTAATCAAATAATTAATTTTTAAAAAGGCACCATGTAGGCAACAGAAATTGGGAGGGAAAGATTAGGGAGGCAACAGAGAGGGGGAAGAGCCGTGTCAGAAGACACGGTTCACCGTTTCCAAGAGATAGCAGGGAAACTAGAAGTCTCGCCACACCGGCCAACTCACAGACCTAAGTCGATGAAGAAGTAAAGGTGGAGAGCGCTTAAATATGGAGGTGAGAGCTGTAAGTGAAGCCAGGTCTGGAGAGATAAGGAGACGGAAGAGAAAGGCGTCTTAAAAGCAACCATTAGAGTAAAAGTAAAGATGAATTAAGATGAACCTGGGAGATTGCAAAGTTAGGAAAAGCTGGCCCATCTCTTTTCCCACAGAACTTTTGGAGCATAGGAGGTTCTGATTCTTACTCTAGAGGAGGCCTCTAGATCACCATGGCAACTGGACAGAAGCTGGTGAGGGCTCTTCGAGTGTTTGAATTTGGTGGACCAGAACTGCTAAAGCTCTGGTCCAACATGCCCATTTCTGTCCCATAGAGCCATCAGGTCCTAATCAAAGTCCATGCCTATGGTGGCAACAACCCAGTAGAGATGTACATTCTCTCTGGGACTTTCAGGTGAATCCTTCCTTACCCTACACTCCAGCCTCCGAAGTGGCTGGGATCATAGAATCGGTTGAAGACAATGTGTCTGCTTTCAAGAAAGACGACAGACAGACAAGGTCTTCCGCTCCAGTACAGTCTCTAGTGGCTGCGCGGAACCTTCTCTTGCAGCAGATCACACTGTCTACCTGCTGCCTGAGACACTGGACTTGAGGCAGGAGGCTGCCCTGGGGATCCCATGCTTCCTGGCCTGCCTAGAGGTCTGTTCCACAGTGCCCCGCGTGAGCCGGGGAAAGCATTCTGGTCCACGGGGCCAGCAGAGGAGTTGGATTAGATACATGCGAGATTGCCAGAGCTCATGGCTTAGAGGTTTTGGGCACAACTCGTTCTGAGGAAGGAAAAAACTTCCTCACCAACCTTTTAAAAGAACCCACAAAGTGTTTAATCACAAAGAAGCCAACTCTATTGATAAAATCAAGACGTCTGGTAGTGACAAGGACAAGGGGGTTGATGTGGTTGTTGGGGTGCTGGCAAATAAGAGAGAACCTTGGCAGTAACCTGAAGCTTCTGTCCTGTGGAGGACAGGTCATTGCTGGCTGTAGAGGTCCCATTGAGATAAACCCAAGGGACGCCATGGCAGACAAGTATAATTGGAGTTTCTCTCTTCATCCACCAAGGAGGAATCGCCGCAATTCTCAGGCATCCTCCAAGCAGGAATGGACAGGTTGGGTGAAACCTGTGACAGGTTCTGGGTATCCATTGGAGAAGGCGGCAGCTCGGGCCTATGACGATACCATCCACGGCAGGGGGAAACCGGGAAAATGATTCTCCCCTTGTGTCACTGGGACACCATCTTCTCCGAGTCTCTCCTGCCCTGTCTTTCATCACTGTTCATTTGATTGAAGTTCATGTATTAAACACAAGGCTTTAGGGAGTAGACACAGTGGAGTGACGTAACCGCAGAGAGTGGTGTGCCCAATGTGGTGTTGGCATGCACCACAAAACTCTTGTGTTCCTTTTTCTTCATTTTCTTTGTTTGGTTGGATGTTTTTGTTTTGTTCTTGAGACGGGATCCCTCTCTGTGCTTCATGCTGGCCTTGAACTCACGGTTATCTTTTTGCTTCAGCTTCGAAGTGCTGGGATAATAGTCAAGCATTACCCCACACGGCTCCATCTCAGGCCTTCTTATCTGATTAACCTCATACCTTTGAATAAAATGAACAAATTTTTTTTAAAAAAGATGGATTAAAGTGGTTATCTCTAGTGTGAATGGGAAGGACTGGGAGAGAATTTAATCTTTCCATTATAAGTTCTTTGTACTGTTTGATTTTCTTAGCTATATGCATATATCTCTTTTACTTTAATTAAAATTCTTTCCACATAGAAATTTGCCACAGGAATCAAGACAGATGATTAGATCAATTTAAATAAATTTAAAAGCAATATGTTATTTGGTGTAAAAATATTTTCACTTATTGAGATGGTTTCCCCAAGGGAAGTGAATATTATTTCAAAGAATTCAACTTCTTCATAAAAGGATGTTTCTAATCATAACAATATCCAATTTCTAATTACTTTCTTCTTTTGAAAGGATTTCTCCTGGTTAGTTGAATTGAAAGCACTCAGTTGGGGAGTTTTCAAACAGAAAAGATTTCTCCAGATACATGGTTCTTGTGTGCATAATGTTATCAAGAAATATTTTGTCCAACAACCACCACCACCCAAACCCACACACAATGGTCTGTTAAAATTCTAACTGAGCCTTTAGCCGATGAGGAACTAAGTGGAATTTAAATCATCGCTATTTAAGGTGACCAGCCTTGTAAACTTAGAACACTCAGACAGTCCTTGATCCTGGGTACAGAAACACTGACCCGTTCCCCAGCACACTGTCCAGGGGATCTCAACGCTCACACCTGGCAGAGGCCAACCACACGTCAGGGCTCAGTTCACACACGCTTCCCAAGGCCGTAATCCCGCTGCAGTGTCACTGGGCCATGAGTGGCCACCTGTTGCTGTATTGCAGATATCCCTACTCCTCGGAAGCAACGGTAAGCACCGTCTGAGGCTCTTCTTCCCTGGAGCATACTTGGTTTGAATACTTGGGGAATCTTAAGAAATGAAGCTTAGCTGGAAGAAATGTGTTCATCATCATGTGTTTATCAAGCCTCATGTGTTATAGCCAGGCCCCGATTCCAGCCTGAGCGCTGGATCTTGATCTTCTTAGATGTCAGCCAGCAGTCTCATACGCCTGCTCCCAGGACCAGGGGCCAACCCACCACTCCCTTCTTTACCGCGATGGACTGTATCCCTTCAAACTATGAGTTAAAATAGGCCACAAAGGCCAATGCCTAGGTTTAATATAAAGCTACCAGAACTTTCTATTTTAAATCCCCACTCCACTAACCATGGTTAATGGTCACAGAATGGAAATATCCCTCTCTCTGTCTCCCAAAGGCTTGAAATTGAAATGTAGTCACGTAGACAAGGATGTGCCATGCGTCACATTCCTGTGGGTGTGGACCGAGTCGTCCTGGTACACCTGAGGGCATGTCTGGGACCACTGAGGATCCTCACAGTGGAAGTGACCCACAGCGTCATTACAAAAGAGAATTAGTGCCAACCCAGTGGAGCAGAGGCCTACAGTGAAAAATGAGGGCCAGGAACGTACGGGCTCTTGAAAGTCACCGCCGGGGAAGCATTTTGAGTCTGGGTTCACGTGAACAGGAAGGAAGGGTTCAGCTCCCCATGAGACCGATGGAAAGACTGTTAATCCCTGCAGCGGTTTGGAGGTGACATTCAGTGCTTTGATTCCAAGGAGAATCCCTAGAGGGTGGAACATCACCAACTTAAGGAGTAGAGACTTCCATCTGTTATCCGATGGCTGGCCGCTCCCTACCCCCTCTGCGTTCCCTGTGAACGCACTGAAAGGAACAGAGGAATGTTCTAATGGTCTTAAGTGCAGTAAGTCCAAAATTGGAATGATCTTTCTTACACCAAATGGCATAGTTATGGAAAATGTGCAGGAACATTGGTAAGAGTACGAGAGAGAGGACCCACAGTTCTTACGGGGATTTTCTAAGAAAATCCACTCCCTGCCAGGATTTGAGATGATGCCTGGCTTTATAAAGGATGCTTGGAAAAATGGAGGTGGTAACCGAGAGCTGGATTTTCCCCAAGGTGAGAGCGGTTAGGAATTGCTTGACACTCCAGCAAGACTGACTCTGATTGGTTGATAGGAAATGTAGTAACCGGAGTAAAGCTGTTGTTCATTGGCTGGCTTTTAGGATGCAAAATTGTCATCAGTTTACTGGATACGTATAAACCCAGTCCTGGCGTGATTAGCTGCCCCAGACAAGGAACAATCCCTTCTTGTTTGATTCTTGTTTTGTTTTTCTTTTGCCTATATGTGGGAGTGTGTGTGTGTGTGTGTGTGCGCGCGCGTGCATATGTGACTCTATATACGTCTATGGAGGTCAGAGGACATTGTTCTCTTCTCTATCACTCTCTAACTTGTTCCTTTCCAACAGCATCTCTCACTGAACCTGAACTAGCAGTCCTCAATGGCAGTCATCCTCCTGTCTCTGTCTCCTACAACCCTGGCGGTACCCCAGCATGGGCAAGCCTAGCTGTTTACATGGACGCTGGGGATCTGAGCTCAGCACGAGCTCTTCCCACTGAGCCACCCAGCCCCCACAAGCAGGTCTTTCCTATAAGAAGAGAAAAACCTCATTCTCAGGCCCCTGCCTGCGTGAAGCTTAGACTGTAGCCGCAGGAACGAGCATACACATACAAACATACAACTGTCCTATCAAATAAGGACATATGGTCTGCAATGAATGATGGAGTTAAAGTCTTGGAACCTGACTTTGAATACTAGCTATGTGACTGTGGTTAGTAACCAATGCTCCCTGGGGTGAGTTTCTGTAAAATGCTGGGCAGACTCTGCTTGGAGGTAAAAGGATAAGAGATATACAGTGGTCCGTGGTGGCACTGAGGTCCTCAGGTGGAACGGGAGGTCTCTGTACTGTATGAGTGCATGAGTTTGGGGACCTGGGAGAGAAGGGGAAGTTGAGGCATAAGCCACAGGAAGATGCTATGACTCAATTATAAAATGTCCCCTGTAGACTCTTAAGTTATACACTCAGTTGCCGGCTGGTGGCAGGCACTCTTTAGAAGTGCTGTGGGGACTTTTGGGGAGGGGGTTTATTTGGCCAATGTAGATCACGAGGGTGTGCTTTGAAGGTTATTCCCACAGAGTAAAACACTGTGTCTGCCACCATTCTGTTCTGCTCAAGCTCTGAAACCTGGAGCCATGATGAAAATCAGTCTTTCCCTCCTACAGTTGCTTCTGTCAGCCATTTCAGTCACCACTGTACAGACACGAGAGTCACACAAAGGTGACCTGGGGAAGTGGTAAAAGTCGGAATGATTTAGACTCAAGAGTATAGATCAGGGATGTCCTTGGCTGTGCTGAGGTAGACGCAGGAGTCAAAGGCTTTGAAAAGGAAGCCATCTTCAAAGACGTTTCTAGAGCTCCATTGCCGTGCGGCGTAACTGGGAGACGCAGAAATGAGCAGGGGACACGGTTAAAGGACATTAAACAACGAAGTCAAGTTTAAGGGCTGGACACATCAACGAGCAATTTATTTGTTTTTGTTTTTAGGGTTAAAGGTGTAGTGTGGAAACAGCCAGGGAAGAGGGAGACTGCAGAGGTGTTCAAGAGTGAGGTACTGACAGCGTGTTTGCAGAAGGAAGGGGAGGGGCCCTCGTTATACTCTAAGGAAGAAGAACGCTCCCAGGGAGGACGGGCAAAGATGACCCCTGTGACATATCCATGGAGGACTGGGGTGTCGGTGAGGAACGTGAATGGTCTGGTTTTCTTTTGTAGGGTGCATTCATGTGGACGGGGTCTTGAGGTAAAAGCGCTGTGATTTCAGACAGGAAAGGGTTAAAATTCAGTTATAGGCCAATTAAGAGAGCTGTAAAGGATTGTCAGCTGTCAGCAGAGAGAAGGGAGACAGGTTCATATTTTGTCAGATCTGAATCAGTAAATAATTATGAGATAACGGTAAGCTACATTTGTCTAGGCTCCGCCCCACAATTGCCTGGCAACAGCCAGGCCTACCTGACTCACTATACAGGGGACTGCTTGACCGGCTCCTCTCTCTCTCTCTCTCTCTCTCTCTCTCTTTCTCTCTCTCTCCCACCCTCTCAACTCCCCTTCCCATGCCCGGAATAAATTCTATTCTATACTATACCATCGTGTGGCTGGTCCCTCACGGGGACACCTCGGCATGGGCCTGAGGAGGCACCCCCTTCCCCTATCCCTGACTACACCTCTACCAAAACATATTCCTTCTTCTTTATCTTTTTATAAACGCAACAACATTAAATAAACAACATCCCCCTAACTAAGGTCTGCTGAATGCTAAGTCACATTAAATAATCAGCATCCTTCTAACTAAGGACCCGCTGCACGCATGCTTGAGGACAGGGTAGGTGACGCTGTCAGGACGGAAATAGGCAAGGTGGCCCAGCAGAAGGTCAAAGGTGGCTGGGAAGAAGTCTGTGGCCAGAATCAGAATGTATCAGTGAACTCAGCGTGGTGGTGGTGGGGGTCATCGATAAAGCCTGCGGAGCCAGATGCTTGGCAGGGCGGGAGGGTGTGAAGGCTAGGGAGCCCCACAGATAAGGGAGGGGAACCGGAATGTGCAGCTCGAGGGGAGGTCTGAATTTTAAGACTTACAGATGCAAAGGAACATCGCCATTCAAGGTTTTCTGCAGAGTAGTGTACTGAGAAATGGAACCTGTTTGGAGATGAACACTCCCAAGGATTAGAATCTAAAATAGCCATGGTGCCCAGCGGTAAGAAAGAAGAGCCCTCAGTCACCACCTAGGGGACAGTGAGGGCGGAAAGCCAGGACAGGGAGCTGAGCGTCTGTCAGGGAGAGGGTGGTGTGTCTAGAAGACGCAGTCCTGACTGGAAAGCAGTCAGGGAGAGAAGACTCGGGCAAGCAGAGAGATAGATGGCCACACCCAGCAGCGCCTGGTCAGGGGAGGCTCGGCTCGGCTCCTATTCAGGAAACCCATCCCCAAAGCCTCTGTTTTGTTCACAGGGCACTTAGGCAGAAATAAGAGTTATTCAAGACGGCAGGGCGGCCTCTCAGGCCTCTCGCGCGCGGATGTTTGAGGCTGCCTCCTCCCCGCAGCCTCCGGAGCATATGGCCACTTTGTTAAGTGGCACTCTGCTTTGAGCTAGCTCAGAGAGTTCTGCCTTTGCTAAGAGGACAATGCAAGAAGGAGGCGGAGTTCTGCTAATCAGTCACTCACACTGACACGTGAAAGGATCATTGATAAACAGTGGGGGTGGGGCCGAATCAATGCCAGCGGTGGACCCGCCTCCTGGGAAGGGAAGGGAGCCAAAAGCAAAGGAGAAGCTGAAGGGGCTGGGGCTAGCTCTTCTGTCTACCCCAAGAGTAAAGCACAGCTCTGCAGGCCTTCGGAAGAAGAGGAGCCCTGCAGGAAGCGTGGGAGCATGTGGGGGAGTGCACGTTCATCTGACGAGCTCTGTGTGTGTGCATGCGTGCGTGCATGCCTGTGTGTGTGCGTGCGTGTGTGTGTGTGTGTGTGTGTGTGTGTGTGTGTGTTTGAGAGAGAGAATGAGAGTGTGTTCACATGTGTATATGTGAGAGTGTGTGAGAATGAGTGTGTGTTCACATGTGTGTGAGTGTGTGAGAGAGAATGAGTGTGTTCACATGTGTGTGAGAGTGTGAGAGAGAATGAGTGTGCATTCACATGTGTGTGAGTGTGTGTGAGTGTGTGAGAGTGTGTGTGAAAGTGTAAGAGTGTGTGCGAGTGTGTGTGTGAGAGAGAGAATGAGTGTGTGTTCACATGTGTGTGAGAGTGTGTGTGAGTGTGTGAGAGTGTGTGTGAGAGTTTGTGTGCGAGAGAGTGTAAGAGAGTATGTGTGAGTGTGTGTGAGAGTGTGAGTGTGTGTGAGAGTATGTGTGAAAGTGTCAGAGTGTGTGCGAGTATGTGTGTGAGAGAGAAAATGAGTGTGTGTTCACATGTGTGTGAGAGTGTGTGAGAGTGTGTATTGAATAAGTATGTGAACATGTATGTTCATGTATGTGAGTGTGTGTGCACCCATGCTGGGGCGCATGTGTGTGCATCTGCAGGAGAAGCATCAGAAGGTGAGAGGTATCTTAGATACCTTAGATATTGTTAGCATTTTGTCCAGGCTCAGCCTCACGGTTACCTGGCAACAGCCAGGTGTGCTGGACTCACTCTAAAGGGGCTGCCTGCCCCTCCTCTCTCTTTTGCCTTCTTGCTCGGCTCCTGTTCCCCCTCCTCCCCACTCTCCTCCCTCCTCTCTCTCCACATCCTCATGACCGGCCTCTCCTCCTCCTCTCCTCCCCCCCCCCCACCTTTCTCTTTCTCTACCCCTCAACTCCCCTCCCCATGCCCTGAATAGACTCTATTCTGTACTGTACCCTCATGTGTCTGGTCCCTCGGGGGGGAAGGGCTGCCTCAGCATGGGCCCGCAGAGACACTGCTCTCCCCCACACCCGTCTGCACATCCACCAGACATACTTCTCCTCTCCTTATCTTTTTATCAGCCACAACAGATATCACTAAATACTTTAGATACCTTGGACACTTTCCATATCCTTTCTCAGGAATGATAGGGCCTCTCACAGAATGTAGGGCTCAGTGATTCAGGTAGCGAACCCCAAGGGTTCTCTGGTCTCTGTCCACTCAGTACTAGGATTACAAGCATGTGTCCTCGAGTCTAGTTGTGTGTGTGTGTGTGTGTGTGTGTGTGTGTGTGTGTGTTGGGGATTGAGCTGAGGCCCTCGGTCTCCTGCAGAAAGCCCTTTGCCGACTGAGCTGTGATTCCAGGCCCTGATGAACTTCCCGTCTTCTTTAAATGCTGCAGTCAGGCTTGCGACAGGCTTACCCAGGGGCACTCTACAGCCTGAGTCAGGGGCCTCTACAGCCTCAGTCAGGGGCCTCTACAGCCTGAATCAGGGGCCTCTACAGCCTCAGTCAGGGGCCTCTACAGCCTCAGTCAGGGGCCTCTACAGCCTGAGTCAGGGGCGCTCTACAGCCTCAGTCAGGGGCCTCTACAGCCTCAGTCAGGGGCCTCTACAGCCTGAGTCAGGGGCGCTCTACAGCCTCAGTCAGGGGCCTCTACAGCCTGAGTCAGGGGCACTCTACAGCCTCAGTCAGGGGTGCTCTACAGCCTCAGTCAGGGGCCTCTACAGCCTGAGTCAGGGGCCTCTACAGCCTCAGTCAGGGGCCTCTACAGCCTGAGTCAGGGGCGCTCTACAGCCTCAGTCAGGGGCCTCTACAGCCTCAGTCAGGGGCGCTCTACAGCCTGAGTCAGGGGCCTCTACAGCCTCAGTCAGGGGCGCTCTACAGCCTGAGTCAGGGGCCTCTACAGCCTCAGTCAGGGGCGCTCTACAGCCTGAATCAGGGGCCTCTACAGCCTGAGTCAGGGGCCTCTACAGCCTGAGTCAGGGGCCTCTACAGCCTCAGTCAGGGGCCTCTACAGCCTCAGTCAGGGGCGCTCTACAGCCTCAGTCAGGGGCCTCTACAGCCTGAGTCAGGGGTGCTCTACAGCCTCAGTCAGGGGCCTCTACAGCCTCAGTTGCACGACCCAACGGTATGTGTGCAAAAGAATGTAATGCGTGTCACAAACAGGGATTCCATGTGATTTCAACTGTTTACAGAGTCAAATGAGATGGGTAAAATTAATTCTAATGCTATTTTATTCAATCCTGTAGAACTCAAGCATCATTTAGACATAGAATCAAAATGTTAAAAAAAAACCAACAACCTTGACATGTGTCATTTTTTTGTATTAACTTGAAAAAAAAAAAAACCAACAACCAAAAACCCCTATGTGTGATTTATACTAGTATTCCTCATCTTCATCTATTCACATATCAGGAACAGGTTAGACTTGGTTGGCTGGATGCCACCATCTTGGATACCACAGGGCAGTTTAGCACACACCTGTATCCAACATGTAATATGGACGAGATGCACATGGAGTAATTAAGAAAGGGAGGAGCTTAAAGAAGGGTGGGTGTTGGCTTGAGGAGTTCATCAAAGCATTTAGAATGGAGCTTAAAATTAGGGTAGAGCCAGGGGAGTGGGGACAGGCTCGTCCTACATGGACAAACGGTCACCAGGGATATCGGGAGAGAAGGCGCTAAGCATGGGAGAGTCACTGTCCAAGAGTAAAGGGGACTAGTCAGGGGTCCCACGGGGGATCTGATGGCTGCGCACGGCCCTGTTACACCCGCCGCCTCCACCTTTGTGAGTCTTGCCTCCTTGGATGTGGTTTCTCCACCCCAGGCTCGCTCGCGTGCAGCCCCCCCACGGCAACGGAAGAGGTGAGGCCGAGTTGGCCTGTGATGATGAAATGCTGACTGTCTATAACTGGAACTTTACGTTTTCAGATTTGTTATACCTGTCAAGGCTTTTGCTTTTGCATCCAACAGCATTTTATGAGGGAGTCAGAGAGGAGAAAACACCCCCCCCCACACACACACAGAGAGAGAGAGAGAGAGAGAGAGAGAGAGAGAGAGAGAGAGAGAGAGAGAGAGAGGAGAGAGAGAGAGAGAGAGAGAGAGAGAGAGAGAGAGAGAGAGAATTTCCTCACAAAACAAAAACAGTATTTCCAGAATTGACTCTGCTTTCAGACTATTTCCATCAAGCTTCTTATTCATTTTGATTTATTTCTATCCATAAGCAGACTAACGCTTCTCCCTGCTTTTATTGTTCTTCAAGAATAGGCTTTCTATTGGAGGAAAATAATGTCTCTGAGACCACCACTTTGCCCACTGCAGATCTTCATTAATCTGCAGCCACAGAGCAGGCTTTTAGCAGCGAGCACTTTTGATGGGAATTGAATTTGATATTGCATTATGGGTGTAGGGCACCTCACAATAGCCTGTGTTCTTTCTTGTGACTGAGCACAATCAGAGGGACCCAATTAAATAATTTAGTGCAATAATGGAGGACAAAAGCGGATGAGGGTTTGCAGAGAGGGCTCGGCGTGCGCATTCTCCCTTTTCTGTATCATGTTAATTAATTTGCCTCAAAACTAAAAGAAAGAGCACAATGTGGAGGAGCAGAGCTCCCGACAAGATGGAGACACAGTTTTCATACAGCTTCTACGGCAAATGGACTCTCAGGGAAATGGCAGTACACAGGAGTCTTAGGGCTGTGATAACAAAGGCCCCAAACCTGCTGGCTTAAGACGACAGACGTGTGTATCGCAGTGCTGGACTCTTGAAATCAAGGATTCAGCAGAGTCAAGTTCCTTCTGAGATTCTGGGTAGCACCTTCCCTGGACTCACTCCAACTTCTAGTGGTGGCCAGCGGTTCTTGGCTCCACACTTGCAGCTTCTGCGCAGTCTCTACCTCTGTTGTCACCTGGCATTTAACCCTAACCCTAACCCTAACCCTAACCCTAACCCTAACCCTAACCCTAACCCTAACCTAACCACAACCACAACCACAACTCCAACCCCAACCCCAACCCCAACCCTAATCCTAACCCCAAACCCAACCCCAATCCCAACCCTAACCCTAACCCCAACCCCAACCCCAACCCCAACCCTAACCCTAACCCTAATCCTGTCCTGAACTCTCTCCCACTATTCTCTTATAAAAAAAAAAAAAAAAAAAAAAAAAAAAAAAAAAAAGGAAACCAGTCACATAGAGTAGGGCTTACTTGGTGACGTCATATTAACCTGATTGCACCTGAAAAGATCCTGTTCTCAAATAATATTACGTCCCATGCACTGGGTTAGGACAGAAGCATACCATTGGGTAGGGACACAATGACCATCGATAACATTCTTTGAGTTTCCACATGAAGGTATTTTCTGTGTTGGTTCTGAATGATCCTTAGGTTGATTCAGATGATCATGCTGTTTGATGATGAACAGGAGACTCTGGAGTCCCCCCAGCACCTTACGGGTAAATAGTAGATCTTTACAATACGACTGTGGGCAGAGAAACAAACACAGCCGTCTGAGAGGCCATTGGTTAGAAACTGACATGGTCATACAGGACGTACCAGGAACCGTGGCCCTCATCTCTGACACCTCTGAGGCAAGATCTGGCATGCTAAAATTCATCCTTGTTCCTATAAGGAACAGACTCTCTTGTTCTGGGAAAACCAACTGGTGATTTTCGGCTCAGGCACATTCTCGCTTTGCTTCTGATCCCAGTGATCACCCCTAGAAGCTCATCCTGGGTTTCTGGGAAACACAGAAGTTCTGCACCTAAGAGAGGACAACGCTAAATGGAGGAGGCTGCAGAGTTTGGAATGTAGCGTGGCTGTCAGTCAGACTGCTGCAAGCTCTCTGTCATCCTGGACCCACGTGACATCTTTACCTACAGCTTGCCCAAGAATGTCTATTTCTAACGTTTAGATAAATGAATTGTTATTGTGTATTAACAGCAGGGGGTCATTTGTGCGAAAGGCTGAGGCTTGCTCATTCTTAGGGCTGGCCAGGGAGCCCTAAGAATCCACCTGTGCCTGCCTTCCCTGAGCTGGGGTTACAGGCGCGTCCCTGCACCTATTAGCCCATTTGCATGGGGTCTAGGAATCAAACTCCAGTTCTTATGATTGCAAAGGCAAGGCCTTCACTGATTTGTCCTCTCCTCAAAGCCTTACATAGCGGTTTATATGGCTAAGATATGCAGAGAGACCATCACCATCATCAAGTGCACAGTGTAATGGCCTTGAGTTTGCTCAAGGTGTGTGTGTGTAACTGTCCCCACCACCCATTCCCAGAACACTCTCCCAATCCCACGCAGGAACTGCTGTGATTAAACAATCATCCCCACCCTCGTTCCCTCCAGCCCCCGGTCACCACCACCCCACTTTCCATCTTTGGGGAAACAGTGAAGGTGCCTGCTGTGGGAAGCCCAGCCTTGGCTCGTGCAGTGGTACAAGAGAGCGTTCTCACCCCTAAGCTCCTCGGACAGTTGAGTGGAGAAAGAATTTCCCCTCCCCAGCTGGCCGTATAATTGCAGTGTCCGGTGAGAAGCCAGGGCAGGGGTCAGGGTGGAGGGGGTGCTCAGCAGAATTCTGACATGGAGGGAAGTCGGGGAGCTTCGCAAACTTTGCAGGATGCTAGTAATTCTTGACTCTGAGATTCCCAGTGTGCACTGCGCCCAAGTCTGGAGAGTCAAAGCTGGGGGAGGGAAGCCTGAGGTGGAGCAGTGTTTGGCGTCTTCTCCATTCCGGGGGCGGGGGGAGGGGGAAACTTACATCTTCTTCCGCCTCTCTTGGAAATGTAAGTTAGAGAACCAGGCCCCCCCCCTTTTTTTTTCCATTTAAGCGAGCACCTCAAGGCTACCATCCATTTCAAGAATATTTTCCTTGATGTCACTTGAGGGGAAATTGTCTTAGGCCGTAGCATGCCTGTGCTTCTGGTCACGTGCACAGAGGATGCCTTCAGTCTTGCTTTTATTCCAGAGAGCTTGGAGGGTTTGAACACCCTGCCGGTCCTCATCTTCGAATGATACTTCCCAAGCGGTCGGTCCATTCAGTTAGCTCCAAAATGTACCTGGGGCCACACCTTCCAGACCGTGCCTCTGTAATATTCTGGTGATTCAGCTTACTTTGTCCAACTCAGGTCCTGCGGTCTGATTCCATAGACCCGTCTCTCTACTTACTCCAGAGCCCAAGCATGCAATGAGCCTCTGTCACTTCCTCAGTCCCTTTGAGATGCTTTCTAAGTCACTGCTACTCTTAGCACCATCCATCCTGACGGCTCTTTGGATCCAAAGTGCGGCGCGCAGAGGAGAGAGATGAATGCAGTGTGCACAGTTGGCTCGGGGCTTCTTAACCGCCTCCCATGAGGTGGAGGAGTGTAGGAGGGGCACGGTGGGGAGGAAGGAAAGGGGAGCACAATCTCCATTTCTCCATATTCGCAATTAATTCTGCCTAGAAGTATCACTCTTCTTAGCGGCGGCTAAAGAAGGCCTTGACGGGAGCACGGCAATTTCCAGCTAAACTAGAGGATAATTAGAAATGCCCTGTAGCAGGCAAGTCAGTGCTGCGATTTATTTGCTGTTTATTACCGAGTCCCTGCCCCTTGGGTGTAATGACTGTAAAACCGCACAGGCAGCTTCTCTGGGTTTGATTTAGTGGCGTAAATGGTGCTCAGAGAGTAGATTAAGCTGGAAAGTGATCAAACCTTATTTGCAATCCGATTATACAAACTGCTCCCCGCACTGACCAGATTGAAGTAATTTCCCTATAGAAACGTTACACTCACTTTGGTGTAGAAATGATTAACATTTCCTGACTGTAGGTCAGCCTTTCACTTCCGCCGTAATCCTTTATCAGGCAATATGCCCATCTTTGCCTCAGGTTTGTCCTGTTCGTGTCCTGCCTGGCAAGGCCTGGCAGCTGGACCCAATTAAAAAATTACAGCAAACTCTCGAGCTCTTAGGAATGAATACTGACGGCAAGTAAACATTGCGAGAGGAAGATGAACGCGTGTTTCCCTCCAGTTTGATAGTTCATCATCATTGACTTGTTTAATGATCTAATGGAGAGCCGCTCTTCAGACCAATGAGGACATTTCCCTGTCTACTTGGGAAGGGCAGTGGAGAGTCTTAGAAGCAAGTGTCCTTAAGCTCAGACGGCCGGATTTATGGTGGCTTGTATCTGTCACCAAGCCATTCTTTCAGAAGTGGCCATCATTCACCCTTCTTTTAAATAACCATCCGCAATGCAGGGTGTGTGGTTCCCCCTCCCTTTGCCCTATCAGTATTTCTGGCTGTGAGAACAGTTTTCTTACAATTAGCCTCTGGTAAACGAAACGCCACCAACTCCATGCCAAACTCTGAAAGCAAACCCTTGGCTCCTCGCATACTTTTGTGACAATCAAAGAAAATATTTGAGTCTGAAATTCATTATCATAGCCTAACTCCAGTACCCTCAATAACATGTTTGTTGTACAACATATTTAAGCTGATTTTCTTCAAACATTTTTGGCCTTAACCCTTGAGACACCATCCAACCTCAACAAACATTCCCAGGCTCAGGCTGGATAATTGAAAAATGTAGAGAGGAGGGGCTCGTGGTTCCCGTGAATATTCCTAAGTGGCTCGGAGATGCAGATGGAATTAAATTGAAGGGGCCCGGTTAGAATAAATTCTTTCTGGGCACTTTTTTGGGGTGAACTATAAGTGGTACATCAGTTCTATCCAAAGCCAAATAGATCAGAACAGAGACTGGCTTCTGAGTTTTCTCTGGACCAGAAGGGACGTTGTGTTTTACGCAAGTAGGGAGTTTCAGGGCAGCAAGAGCCGCAAAGCTGTTGTCTAGGAATTTACACCCCACAGACCGTGAGGAAATGACGTCACGCATTTGGACCCAGTTTCCAGTGCCGGGGTGCATGTTTTTTACTAGGCATCGGGGAGCCTTTTGGACGCAAATGTACAATGTTGAGGGACCAGACTTGTCGGTGACAAAATGGCCAGCGTTTATGTCACTAACGAGACATCAGTAGATGGCTAAGGAGAGACATGTCATAGAAATGGTTTCCTGAGGTAGAAATTAGGTCTCCCCAAAACCATACAACCTAGTCTTTATTTATATGTCACAAAAGCAACATTCTTTTATAGGAATCATGAGATTCTTCTCTGAATCTGAATCTGAATCTGAGAAAAATCATGGTGAGATAAAAACGAACTCATCTGACCAAGTCGCACCCCTCTCGTAAGTCCTGCTTATAGAAAGTACAGTAATAAAAATTAGACAAAAAGCCCCAACATCAAACACATCTCAAAGCTGCCACAGACGACCCGGAGTTGTGCCCACCACGGCAAATGGCAGGTGTACATGCAAATCTCAACCACCTGGTGAACAGAGCTTTGTCATAGCCAGGAACACCATCCCAGATGGCCACTGAAATCTAATCCTTTGACCAGACGGTTTGAAGGTGCAGTGTGGAGTCTCTAGGAATCCTCTGGGCATGGCCACAGAATAGAGAGTTTATCTGGGACCAGGAGGAACGATGGGCTTGCCCCGACCAGCTGAGACTGAAGACAACATTAGATGTCTCCTTTTGTTTGGTCCTGTCCTAGATGTGATGGCCAGGATTCTTTATGTGGCACTCTAGAACCTGTAGCTTTTGCTAATGTGAAATTTTAGGAATAACAGGTTGTTAATTTGTAAGTTCAGGCAAAATGAATGTATTTCGAGAAGGATCCTGGGGTGTTAGCAGCTCATCTCAGAGGCACCCAGGGACAGAATATTTTTTTCGCACTTATTCTTAAATTATACCACCTTCAGGGGAAAATTCAAGGTTGGGACAAGATGTGAAATTTATCTGCAGTGTGACAGCTCTGAAGCTGTCTTATGAGCAATGCTTTGTTGGCACAAATGGAATATTTTCACATTGAATATAAAGGGCAGAGTCTGTTTCCACTTCTCCTCCAGGTCCCCGAGGTTTTCCTGTTTCTTGTTAGGCACATTTACAAAGTGTGCTGACTGGTTAATTTCTTAGTGCCATGTATAAAATAAGTAGCATATGTATTACTCCTAACCTAGAAACTCTTCTATTCAAATACATAAAAGTCACTTATTGGGAAATTTTTATACACACACACACACACACACACACACACACACATGTTCACATATATGAATGTATATACACACATTCATATGTGTGTGTTGGTGTATATACATATATGTATATATACATATGAATGTGTGTGTTTATGTGTATGTATGTACATATATGTGTGCTTGAATGTAATATATAATAGACTATATATGTAGGCACACACAAAAATTGTTTTTCTGATTTTTCATGTTGTTCAATTAAGAAAAGAGATTAGAAACTGCAATCTATTTGACTTTTGCAAAAATATCTCTTTATAATGAAAATTGTCTAAGTAATTACTAAATGAAAAGATGAGTCACTTGGAAACACAGCACATTATGAACCGTACGTCGTAAGGCACTGAGAGCAGACTTCCAGCGGGCCGCCCCACCCCAGCGATGCAGCCTCCACGCGCTGCTTGGCTCTTCCATGCTGTCAGCCCTGCACCTTGCAGACAGACAGCGCTATGCCCTTTCTGCTGGTGTCAGGACAGGTTTGTTAAGAACCTGAAAAAGTGTCCAGTTACACAAAAGGCCTCATGTTTGTTCCTAGTGGCATGAGCACTAAAGGTCCTAATACATCAGTGAATAAAGTAGGTAGCCTTGCAACAGAAGACCGACCGGAGACAACGTTCCCATGTTCTTTTTATGTTTCTTTCCTTTTGGCTCTCTCCTCCTCTCCCCTCCCCCACTTTGTCTGATGTCACTGCCTCCTCCTCCTCCTCCTCCTCCTTGTCCCTCTCCTTTCCTGTTGGGAATCTTTCTGCACGTGTTACATCACTGCACACAGAACACGCCAAAATCTGGGAGGGAATGGGCAATATGGAGACTGAGACAAATGTTTACTGCTGGTTTTAGTTAGGGAGCCCTGTGTGCACAATGCAGAACAGTGCGGATCATCTGCAGGACACAGACTCAACGGTCTAGAAATGAAAGACACACGGCCTTGGCGTGCAGTAGGCGACAGGATCTGGGTTTGTGGAAGCAGAGTCTATGATATATCTATGAGGATGAAACCAAGTAACCCTTCTGGAAACATATCCTACCCTTCAGCATGGTTGTAATGATGACTATTCAAACTAGCATGGTGGGTATTTTCTTTAAAGAAATTCAAATCAAATCAGCAGACACAAGGAATGTGATCTTTATGTGTATGTGTATATGATGTATATATATGATGTTTATGTATATGATATATATGTATATAATATATATGTACGTGTATATGTTGTGTACATGTATATGTATGTATATATGTATACAGTGTACATCTGATCATTTGCAGGACAATGCTCATAATCGGGATAATCATATTAAGTGAATTAAATCAGTCTCAGACCAAGATTAAAAGGTTTTCATCATGTGTGATCACTAGACTCTGTATAAATACATAAAACCATATATACATAAAATCATATATATAGTATATATGCACACACACACACACACTATATATATATATATATATATATATATATATATATTGTGTATATATGACATGAAAGTGGAAGCAAAATTGGAGGTGGGCAAAACGAACTAATAAGAGGGGGAGGGGCAAGAACAAGGAGAATAGAGGTAAGGGGTTATGTGCCTTATAATGCATATAATACATGGAAGCTTAAAAATGAACAGGAAGAAGAAGAAATTAAGTAAAGCCAAAGAGGCTGTTGCAAACATCTTGTATTATGTCCTTAAACGCAGCAACACATATCACTGAGAACATACTATGGCTCTAGCTGGGCAGCACATATGTTTCCTGTGTGTGTGTGTGTGTGTGTGTGTGTGTGTCCCTCCAAGCCTTCTCTTCACACATAACGGGATGAGTGATGCTTCCTTTAACCTGAGGTTTTGCACAGAGCTTTTCCTTTGCTGCCTTTTCTGTTTCTCCAACACCCCAGTCCCGAACGCAGCGGCTGAACGCAGCGGCTCGCCCGCCTTTGCCATGCATGACTGTGCTTATCTTTCATCCCGTGGCTTGTTTTGATATTGCAGCAGCTGCTGCATCAGCTTTGTGTACCCACTTGCTGTGTGCTGGCACCAGACAGGCAGTTGTTTATAACTCACTCCTCTCCGTCTGGTGTTCTGTGGCGGTGGTGCCTGCCGAGGCAGCAAGCACAGCCCATCCTCGCCGGCTTCTCAGAACCTTTGGTTGGCATTTTGTCGGCTGGGGAAGTTAGGTGACCAAAGTTATGCCAGGCACCAAACCCAAATGCCACCCCAGCTTACTCTGTTTCCTATGTGGCCAGAAATTTTCTGGAGTTCCTGATCCGACTAGTGGGCTCATTTGCCATGTGGGATCAATATTCCGTTTTTGAAATGAGGCGCTAAGCACGAGGCAATGTGCCGTTCACAGCCTTCCCCTTCAGATGTAGGAGCTGAAGTCATTAAGAGCACGGTGCCAACCCTTTAGGACAATGACCTGCACACAGCCTGAAGGGGGTACCGGGCGGGCGGGGGTATAATGCCATCCAGCACTACCTCCTATTCTCTTTAGATTGGTGTGATCTGATGCTAATGAGATGGTCAGCTCTCACCCTACTCCAGTCTGGACAGCCTGGCCCAACATCTCCAGGAGAGTCTCCTTTCTGGGGATTGGGGTTGGGTAGCAACATGACTGAGAGAGGCACTGCAGGAGGGCGCTGGGAGCTCTGCTGCCACAGAGCCATTGAGAAGCCTGCAGCGTGTCCTGAATGAGAAGTCCCTGAGAGCCTGCCAACCGCTGCCCGGCAACAGAGCGGCAGAGGTCAGGGACCAGCCAACCACCTCAGCACTGCTTCCACAGAGTGCGGACCGAACTCCCTGCTTCCAATAGCTTCCCCGGAACCCAAAGTCTTCCCTCTTCCCTACATGGCCCCCAACCAAGAGGGCACACAAGTCCCTGCTTCCAATCATGGCTGTACCGACTAGCTCAAGTCCCCCACATCCATCCAAACACTACTACAGACGATGGGAGACTCGCTACGCATATTTCTTCCTGCTGCCCTCAGTGCGTGCAGTCTGAAGAGTCAAGCAGGGCCTGGGGACATAGCTCAGTTATTCGAATTCTTGCCTGTGTGCATGAAGCACTGGGTTGGCTTCTCAGTGTATATAAACCCATTGTGCTGGCCCATGCCTGTGAGCCCAGCACTGGGAGTCAGGAAGTAGAAGAGGAAGACCAAGATCATCTTCAAATATATAGCAAGCTGGAGGCCAGCTTGGGCTACCTGAGGCTCTGTTTACAAAGGAAAGAAAGAGGTAGAGAAGGGAGGGGGGAAAGAAGGAGGATTTGATAAATCTATCATGGGATCATGGCAGAGAAATAGCCATATTAGCTTAGAGGATTAATAGATCAAAAGCTGCTCAGATATCGAGGTGTAGTTTGAAATAAATCTTGGTTTCTCGTCGTGGTTATTGGGGACTAGCTAAGATGAAGGAGTGTGGCCATTGGATTAATATATTACTTACACTTATATTAAAATTATTGACACATACATGTAGACACCTGATTTTTTTTTCTTTTGAGACAGGGCTTCTCTGTGTAGCCTGGAGCTTGAACTCACTCTGTAGACATCTGACTTTTGCTAAAGCAGGCTTAAATACACAATGGAAAAAAGACAGCATCTTCAACAAATGGTCCTGGACAAACTGGATATCTGCATGTAGAAAAATACAAATAGATCTGTATTTATCACTGCACAAAACTCAAGTCCAAGTGGATCAAAGAAAGACCTCAATATAAAACCAGATACACTAAACCCGAAAGTCGAGAACAGCCTTAAACTCATTGGCACAGGAGACACCTGCCTGAGCAGAACATGACAGTGCAACCACTAAGGTCAACAATTAATAAATGGGAACTTGTGTAATTAAAAAGCTCCTGCAAGGAAAAGGACACTTTCAACTGGACAAAGAGGCAGCCTATAGAACGGGAAAAGATTTTTTTTTTTTTTTTTACCAATTTCACATCCAAAGAAAGAACTTAAGAAATTCCTTTAAAAAAAAAAACACAAATAATCCAATTAAAACATGGTGTACACAGCTAAACAGATTTCTTAGCAGAAAAAGTTCAAATGACTTAGAAACACTTAAATATTCAACATCCGTCTGTACTCGTTGGAGAACTGCACATCCAAACTACTCTGAGGTTCCATCTTACACCTGTCAGAATGGTTAGATCAATAACACCAGTGTCATCTCATGCTAGCTGGGGTGTGGGGCAAGGGGACCGCTCCTCCATTGCTGGGGGGATGCAGACTTGTGCAGCCACTGTGGAAATAAATATGGCATTTCTGCAGAATCATCTCCGGGAATCAACCTACCTCAGGACCAAGCTACCCCACTCTTGGCATATGCTCAAAGGCTATGCCACCCTACCACAAAGACCATTGATTGCTCAGCCATGTCCATAGCAGCTTTACTTATGATAGACACGAAATAGAAGCAACCTAGATGTTCTTCAATCATCAATGAACAAAGAAAATTGCTTTATTTACCCAGTGGAGTAGCACGAACAATTTAAGCTTATCCTGGACCAGCGTACAAATAAATGAGACACAGACTACAGTTATTTAATTTGGCTTTGACGATTACTGGGGGGTCACCCCTAATCTACTCTTTGAACTGCATGCTGGCTACCTCCCCAGCAGTGTACCCCAGATACTTGTTTCTCCTGGCCATGTGTCTCTTCTGCCTGTCTCTTCTGCCCAGCTATTGGTTGTTGGCATCTTTTACCAATTACAATTAACTGGGGGGGGGTGCAGGGTCACTCAGTATCTTATGTACAGACTCTCTACTTTGTGTGGTAATCAATCTTGGGGGCCCCAAATTAGCATTAGAATACAAGCAGCACTAGGCTGACCCACTACAATGGAGTATTAGTCAGCTGTTTAAAAATAACATCATGAAACTTACAGGCAAATGGATGGAACTAGAAAAACTTCATCCTGAGTAAGGTAACCCAGATAAATATGGTATGTATTCACTTATAAGTAGATATTAGCCATTAAATAAATGGTACAGAGAGAGAGGTTGGTAAAGAGGAGGGGTCTGGGGGGACTCATGGGAGAAGGGAGAGAGACTAGATTTTATGGGCTAGCTAGGGGGAGGTGAGTACAGGAAGAGGCTCTGATGTGGGCACTGGGATGGAGGGAGAAAGTGCAGGGAGAGATGGCTGGAATCCTGTGGGCCTAGTGCAGAGGAAACCTCCTGGAATCTGAGGGTGACCCTACTGAGGGCTCATAGAAATGAGGGATACAGAGTCTCACTCAGCTGGCCATCCCTTGTAGAGAGGCAAGGCTTCCGGTGTGTCTCGGTTGAATTCAGTTGAGTTGCTGGCCCTGGAGATAGATCCCCAAACAACCAAGGACATTGCTGAGACAAAAGGTCACTTTTGGAAAACTGACGGTGGGGCCTTGTTGCCAGTACAACATCCACACAACTCATTGAACATGGAGAAATTGAGCTGATGTCTATGTGGGGTCTTCACCCACACACTCTAGTCTTTTTGGTGCAGGAAGGTTACCAAAAGAGAAACATGGACACCAATCCAACCACAAAGCCACTGACCAACAATCTGTCCCATCTGTAAACTATGCTCTGGCCATGACGGCAGAGAAGATGTGGGCGTAGCCACCCGATGTCTGATTTGACTTGAGGCCCAGTCCACGAGAAGGAACCCACACCCAACACTGCTTAGGCAACCAAGAACCAGAGACTGTTTAGCCAGTGACCACAGGTAAAACTAAACACTACTGGTCTAAAGAAAGAAAGTGTCAATAAAATGATTCTCTGCTATACTCATAGATCAGTCTCTTATCCAATCATCAGAGAGGCTTCCTGCAGTAGAAGATGGGAACCGATGCAGAGACCCACAGCCAGACATTACTGTTCAACTAAGCAAGGCGCATATGAGCTCACAGACACTACAGCAGCAAGCACAGGACTGACTTCTTACCCGGGTCTACAGCAGGTCCTCTGCACATATATTATAGTTATTACTATAGATACTAGCTTGGTACTTTTATGTTACTCTTTCCTGTGAGAACAAGTGGATCTCTGACTCTCCTGCCTGCTCTCGCAACTCTTCTCCTCCAGTTGGGCTGCCACGTTCAGCTTTGATATGATAGTTTTTTACTTCATCTTAGATCTTATCTTGTCGTGTTTGGTTGTTGACTGTTGGAAGCCTGTTCTTTTCTAATGAGGGACAGAGAGAAGGTGGGTCTGGAGGGAGGGGAGATGGGAGGGACTTGGAGGGCTGGAGGGAGAGGAAACTAGAATCAGGGTATATTGTATGAGAGAAAAGTCTATTTTCAATAAAAGGAACAAAAGAAGAAGAAAAAAGAAAGAAAAATAGGGCAAGTCATGAAGACACGGGAAAGGGAGGAGCTTACTTCGCCCAGTATTCTTTGAAGCCTTTCACCAGCTGAACATCCAGAATCCCAATATAATTGACAGTTTCTGCCCAGGTCTTTTTCCTTCCCAACTAACTGAAAGGAAAGCTAGAAATTTCCACGACCATCACCAGAAACATCTTCTGGGTAAAAGGACATTTACAATGCCCCAGTGGCTCCTAGCTTTCTGTTCCCTGTTCACGGTCAAGCTTTCCCTAAAATGACCTGTTAATCACACTTGCCAAAGAAGAAGAGGAGAAGGAGGAGGAAGAGAGGGAAGGGGAAGAGGAGGGGAAGGAGAAGGAGAAGGAGGAAGAGAAAGAGAAGGAGGAAGAGACGGAGGAATGAGAAGGGGAGGGAAGGAGAAAAGGAGGAAGAGGAGGAAGAGAAGGAAGAGGAGAAGGAGGAGGAGGAGAAGGAAAAGTTTCCTAGCAACCTGTTTAAATGGACCTTGAGAACCACCCAAAGGGAGCACCGTGGCTACTGAGCAGACATTTAATTGTGAATGTTCTTTGAAAAGCTCATATCCTTGCACTCATGTGGTTTATTCTCCCCTTGAATGCTTCTCAGTTAATTTGGGTGTGTGCAGGTGTGTCTGTTTGTGTCTGTGCAGTTGTGTGTACACACATGTGCTTGTGGGTGGAGACAGGAGGCATACCTGGCGTGCCATCTCTTAGGAGTCACCCGTCCCATTTTACATCTTCTGAGACCGGGTCTCTCACTATGGCTGCAGTCTGCCGGGCCTGTTGTCCACAGGGATGCCATGTCTCTGCCTCCTCTGGTTGGAGCTCTGACTACCTTGGCCAGCTGTGTAGGTGGGTGCAGGGGATTGGAGTCAGGTCCTCATGTAGGCACAGTAGCCCAAAGCACACCCCCCTAGCTTCATTTATTTCCAGTAGAAATAGAATCCAAGCGTGCTCCGCATTTGATATGGCCAAGCACCCAATGTTACCCGAGTCCAGGTTCCCACACAGTGGGTGGACAGCCTTAGGCGGGTACACGCATCAGGGCGGTCTCCATCACCATGGACAGCACCGCGCCGGCTAGTCTTGTGATTTTTATTTTTCAAAACTGGATTTCCATTTCCTTTCCTTCGCATTCCGAAGCGCTCTGTCCCTGACCCTGGCACACTGCAGAGGCTGAGTTGCGTTGGATTGGACGTAGAGTCTCCCCTGCTTTCTGTGCTGAATGCACGCTAAGTGCTTGACATAAAGCAAGCAGAGCCCTGTCCTCACCGAGCCCGCCCTCTACAGCGGCTTGCTCTTAAGTAATTTTCTAACCAATGGATGTATAGAGCGTATGTTTAAGTTGCCTGTGATGTTGGCAAGCTCGCATGTTTGGGTATTAGCTGGCTCATTCGTAAAATTTTTGGAATTGACATTGATGGGCAGCAAGATAAATAAATACATAACAAACGATGTCACAACTGGATTTCAAATGCTTGTTTTTTAAAATTAACTGTCCATTAGAATAACATAGTCATTCATCCCCGTCAGCATAAGTCACAGGCCTGCTCACTGCTGTTAAGGCAATAGAACTAATAACGAAAACAATTAGCTGAAGGTAGAACTTAGCAACAGAGTATTGTCCTAGAATGTTCTATGCCCTGGGTTAAACTCCCAGGACGTAAGAGAAGAAATCAAATGATTAGTGTGAGAGAGCCTGGGCGGTAAACAACCGTAATTGCAGTTGGTAGTGGTTCTGAGTTTAACTCACTTTTTCCAGCAATGGCCAGGTCTGGGGCAGACAAGGTGGCTAAGAGAGTCCTTCAGGATGAGTCCAACGTCCTTCCGCATTTCCCCTTCTGCAGCCTGCCTGGCTCCTTCGACCACCCAAAGCTGGGGGTCTCCTGCTAGCCCACCTCCCGCTGTGGGTGGTCAAAGAGAAGAGCAGTTTGGTTGGCTGTGGGTAGAGGGGGGACAGGCGGGGCCATATTTAGTAGGTACTGTAAGGTGCTCTGAGATGTGTGGTCTCCATCAGATGGAGACGGCCATGGAAAAAAAAAGCGGAGAAAGGAGGTTCATCCCAGAGTCTTACACTCACAGGGATAGGGTCCTGCTGTGCTTCATCTCATCCTGGGGAGGCTTCTAGAGGCCTCCAGATACACCGCTTGCATTAAACACAGAGGTTACTGTGGCTACCTTTTCTTTTTAAAACTGTTTTTGGCATAGCTTCTTATTCTCTTGATGTACCTCAAATGAAAATCCAAAATAGACCCAGGAAAAACTACTAAGGAAAATATTTTCCCCAAAGTTTCTTACTAGCTCAGGCTCCCACAGATTCTTTGGTGTCTTTCTAACGTCAGGGAGGGCACCCACACTCCTCGCCAATTGACAGGAGTGTAGAGGAGGCAGTGAGGATGTGAGGCAGGAGGCCGGTTAATATCCTGCCTCCTCCTGCTGTGCAGGTACCTGAGGAGACATCCTGAGCCTGCATCCATGCAAAGAAGTAAGTCCAGGAGTGGCTAGTTCTAGTCCTTGAATAGGGAACTCCTCCTGAGGCCCAGAGAACAAAGATAATTATAAACTCTGAATGTAGCAGATGAATCTCTCCAGTGAGGGATGGTGTATGTGTTTGTGTGTGTATGTGTATGTGTGTGTGTGTGTGCACATGTGTGTATGAATGTATATATGTGTTTGTATATATGTGTGTGTGCATGTGTTTATGTGTATGCATGTATGTATGCATATGTGTGTATGTATGTGTTTGTGTATGTGTATGTGTGTGCACATGTGTGTATGTGCATGCATGTATGTGTATGTTTGTATATATATGTCTGTGTATATGTATGTATGTGTTTGTGTATGTATGTGCGTATGTGTATGTGTGTATATATGTGTGTGTATGTGTTTATGTATGTATGTATGTGTGTGTATGTATGTATGTGTTTGTGTGTGAGTGTACACTTGTGTGTGTGTATGTGTGTTTGTAATTCTTGGGAAGAAGCAACTGTAAGATTTTAATTTAAACAGTCCAGCTTGTGAAGAAGTTCCATGACCAAAGCCTGGCTGGACAGATGCTTCTGGCCCTGATTCCTAGCGCCCCACATACACACTCAATGCCCTCGCCTTCTTCTACTGTAGCCCAGATGTGGGGATGTGCCGAAGAGCTGTGGGTGCCCGTGGATAATTCTTCCTTGAACATGGTACAAAATAAGTACCAAGTCACCAATGGTTGAAACTTGCTTCCTTCCTCAAAGTACTCTTCCCCTCAATGCACAGAGTCAGGGCCCTTTTGGAACTTTGAGCATGAGATTCAATCAGATGGCAGGAGTGTAGCTTATAGATGGAGAAGCAATCATCACCTCTCCATGCACAGGAAGCCCCAGGCCCCTTCTCTCTGTGCACGGGAAGCCCCGGGCCCTTCTCACCACCGCCTAGGCTGTTGCAGAGTCTTGAACTTTCTGTAAAACTTAATCCGCCGGCAAGCCAGGCCTGGGGAAATGGCACTAAAAAGAGGGCTGTAAGCCTTTCCATTAAAACTACATTATATGGGCACGTCACTCAGGGGCTGCCAAACTCCGCTCCGGCCTTGGTTTCTGAGGACAAGCAACCATCTGTATTCCCTCTGTCCGAAATTCAAAACATTTTTATGAAGGGAACATCTAAGACAACTAAATTGCACATGACAATTTGGGGCAGCATTTTCTCGTATTTCTGCTAGTTCTCGGAGTTCTCAGGTAAATTGCAGAGTCCTGAAATTATGGGAAATAGAAAAATAGCAGGAATTAACCTTTCCCTGTAAGGTAAAATTTCAAACATTCACCACAGTGTAAACAAACCAGGCTCTGAGAGTCTCTGCAGCCTGGGGCCTGAAGGCCACGGTCACGTCTTGAAGACCAAGTTTTAACCAGGAGGCAAGGACAAGCCCCTTGGAATTGCGGACGTTTGACAAATCTGGGTTTCTTGTCTTATCCTTGCTTTCTGTTCTGATTTGATAGTCTTTTGAGAATATTATATGATAATAATCACGCCCAGTAAGTTCAAGCTAAGCAGCAATAAAGGAGTTTCTTATAGTGTTTAGTCACTAAAAAGATCTCAGCATAAAGTGATATCCACTATTTGAAGTACCAAAAACCAAATATTTAAAATGTAAGCATTGAATAAAAATGTGATAAAGTAAAAAACTCATTAAATGCTAGATGTCTAAAAGTTGATTCAATTACTAAAAATGCAGAAGTCTGAAAGTAACATGTATGTTAAACCTTCAAAAAAACAAAAAGCCCCTTTGATTCTGGTGGCAACAACCTGTATTTCAGCTATTTGGGACGCTGATGTAGTAGGTCAGACAGGTCAACTCTGAGTGACTTCTGGAGACCCTATCTCAAAGAGTAAAAGGGAGCTAGGGACGTGTCTCCATGGTAGAACACTTTCCCACCCCCGGGTTCTCCACAAAAACCTGAGGGTGCCGTCACAGGGCTGGAATCTTACACCACGGGAGAGGGAGGAAGGGAGATGAGAAGTGTGAGGCCATCCTGGGCTGTGCGGTAAGTTTGAACCACCCTGAGATACAGCAAACCTCTCAAAAGCAAAACAGAGCCCTAGCGCGTGTCTTTTGAGGCCCTGCTACAATTATGACAAACAAATCATAGAAAAGTCAAGAGTGGACAAAGCTGGGTGAAGAGTTCTATGGAACCATCTGCAATCCTAGAACCATGCTAAAATTAAAAATTCATCCTAAGCCATCCTGGCAATCCTGGATGAGTAAGATGCTTCAGCAGGCGAGAATGCTCGCGGGCAAGCCTGATGGCCAGAGTTCAACACCAGGGATGTTGGAAAGAAAGATCTGATTTCTTTGATTTTCTCTCTGACCTCCACATGGAGTCCGTGTCAGGCGCAGGTTCATGTGCACGTGGTGCATGTGTGTGCAAGCACACACATATGCACACACATACACAAACAAACATAATAAATTAAATATCTTACCTGTTTAAAATATGCCAAAAAAAAAAAAAATCCAGCCATCAGACAGGTCTAAGCATGTCTTTGAGGGTTGGTCTAAGCATGTCTTTGAAGGTTCTTCTTCTTCTTCTTCTTCTTCTTCTTCTTCTTCTTCTTCTTCTTCTTCTTCTTCTTCTTCTTCTTCCTCTTCCTCTTCCTCTTCCTCTTCCTCTTCCTCTTCCTCTTCTTCTTCTTCTTCTTCTTCTTCTCTTCTTCTTCTCTGTCTCTGTCTGTCTGTCTGTCTCTCTCTCTCTGGCTGTATTTCTCAGAAGAGCAGAAACTGAATATAGATTTATATTCTGGCTTTGTTTCCTTCTCTTAAGAAGAAAGCTCATTCACAAAGTAACAAAGTGCTGGATCATCTACTGGGAGCTGTTTGAAGTCTGCACAACAGATTTATTCCCAGACTTAAGCCACTGGACTCACAGAGTCACTCTTGTAGGACAGTATCCCATTTACCAGCCAGAATTCCCAACATTCTCTCAACGTCACGGCCATGATGAACAAGCCCTGAATGTGGACAAAGGGTGAAGAGATGGGTGAAGTCTTCACCTACAGATGGGACACACCCTTCTGTCACACCCTACCACCGAGGTTCCTCACAGACTATGGGACAGAAAGATAGTAAGAGCAATTAGATCAGGAAGGACTTGAGCAAAATAGTATCTTCTTAGCTTAACAGGACCACTAGACTCATGACCACACAGAAACTGTGGCTTAACAGGACTGCTAAACTCACTCATGACCACACAGAAACTGTGGCTTAACAGGACCGCTAAACTCATGATTACACAGAAACTGTGGCTGCCTACACAAGGTCAAGCCAGATGATGGACAGACAGCTGATGGCTTCTGAGAGAGTCAGCTTCCTTTAGGGATGTGTCTCCTGATGGGTTGATCATTCCCCAGTGGATGACCCCACACTCAGAGCTGTGCAGACAGCACGAACTGGACTTTTAAAAATATGAAAATACAAAGGTGGGGGACAAGAGGGGAGTGAGGGTGGATCTGGGAGGAATTAAGAGCTGGAGGTTCCTATGATCAAAATACATTGTATGACATTCTCAAAGAATTAATAAACATATTCTTTGAAGCCCCATGTGTTTGGCAATGGCAGCCTTCAACCGGAAAGCATCGGTCTTCCCACAGATGGTCTTGACTTTGAGGTTTCTTTCAACCACGGTTTGCAGGTGGCTAAGGAAAGCATTCTCCTACCTATGTATTCCTGGTAATGCCCATGTTCCCAACACAGATCCTTTCTTCTACAGCCAGTTAGGATCTTACTCTGTGTGCTACCATAGTTGAGTCCCCACACTGCGGAGGACACACAGCTGCTGGCCTGTGTATTTAGTGTCCATCAGAAAACATGTCTGAGAGGCTAAGGTACAAGGACTCTTTGGATAACTATGGTGGTATTATTTTATTTCTCAAGTACCAAGAATGCACTATGCCTTAAAAGCACTTGGTGGTAAGATCCACGGTATAGGGTGACAATAGAAAATTGGAGGCTGAACAGATCTGGGTCTCCGTTGCACTTACTTGACCCTGGGTGAGTTACTTGAGCCTTCTGAGTCTCCTCTGCCTCTTCTGGAAATGAAGCCCTTTTGTCTCCTGAAGTACCTCTGCCAGCAGTGGGAGTGGGTGGAAGTGCCCGGTACAATTGCAACATTTTACTGAGTGCTTTTAAAGATGACTTCCCGGCGGACTACCGAGAGCTGTGTCACAAGTTTGCACAGGTGCCTGAGCCGTGAAGATACAGTTTCTTCCTTTAGAGCGCTCAGTTTAGGAGGCAAAACAAGTCTCCGTGAAAAGGAAAAGAAAGAAAGAAAAAAACAAAATACAAGGGGGGAATGGGGGGGACTTTTCACACATAAAGAAAGCAGCAGAGCGGGGTGTTGGAGTCAGCTTGGATTAAGTCACTGTCATCAGTGGTCACAGTAACCAATGGCAGTCAAAGTTCCAAATGCCAACGGGAGAAACAGGAACAGAGTATGACCCGACAATAACCAAACATAAAGTTAGGTGGCATTGACATCATTACATTAGTGGTTCTGCGACACTGGTCAAAGGTGGAGTCTCAAAAAACAAACAAACAAACAACCCCCCAAAACAAACAAACAAACAAACAAAAAACCAAACAACAACAACAAAAAGTCCCAGAGTCTGCTGATTTCTGAGCGGGAGGGATGTGATGGAAGAGACCCGTGTGCATTTATTCTCTAATCTCTTCAACAAATATGTCTCTAGACCCTTCCACATGCCCGCCGCCACCTTAGACAATGCAGTCATCCCCAAGAGTTAGACTAGTGAAGTTATCAGCAGTAAATAGACCGGAAGTGAGAAGGACTATGAAAACTACCTACAGTAAACTTCCTAGGTTACTTGTATCTAGCCTTCTGATATCTAGCCTCGGTGTGGGTGTGTAACAGAAGTGAGTGATCCTGGAAATATGTGACGAGATATCTTCTACCCATGGATCTGGAAGAAACACGGCTGGATAACGGATAGCACCTACTGAACAGATTGTTTGAGTCTCCCGAATAAATGGGCCTTCCCTGAAGGCTGTAGAATTTGATGGAGACAGCCAAGGACCGAAAGTCCAGAAGGATATTTAACATACTGCCTGTTTGCCACTTAGAACCAGTTTCCAATGCTATAGCCCCTGAAAGAGCAGATAAATCACGGAAATAGCCTTCCCTCCCTCGGTCTCTCACTCTTCTCTCTCGCGTCCTCTTGATCCAAATCACTGTAGCTTAAATTGCTTTAAAAAAATTACCCAACTTTCCCTCTTCCTTTCATTACACAACTGTGGTCCATCAGACTTACCCAGTCTCTAGAACAGTTTTTTTTCTGTCTATCCACTTGGTGAGTGGTAGCTTATTGGTGTGCTCTGTTATCTAGCATACATCAGTATCTGGGGCAGTGAAACTCTGGGTCCAAAACTGAGTTTGTGATCAACACAGCGTAACTATTGTTTCTTATGGAAAAGGAACTTCATGTCTTTAACGGCTACAGTAAATCAACAAATATTTTATTGCAATAGTCATTTTCACATAAACACATGGAAATTCAGAATCAGTATGCTATTTCCTCAAATTGATGCTTTAAGCTTTTTAAAATACCCACTAAACATCTGTGGCAATTATGGTGGTTTAAATGAGAAATGTCCCCCATAGGTTCTGATGTTTGACTTCTCGGTCTCCAGGTGGTGTGGCTGCTTGGGGAGATTCAGGAGGTGTGGCCTTCCTTGCTGAAGGATGTGTGGCCTTGCTGAAGGATGTGTGGCCTTGCTGAAGGAGGTGTGGCCTTGCTGAAGGAGGTGTGGCCTTGCTGAAGGAGGTGTGGCCTTGCTGAAAGAGGTGTGGCCCTTCTGAAGGAGGTATGGCTTTGTTTGGAGAAAGTGTGTCACTGGGCATGGGGAGAGCTTTGAGCTCTCAGTAGCCCTTGGCAGGAGGAGGCCCACACCTTCTGCCTACTGGTCAGGGTGTAGGTCTTCCCTACTGCTCCAGCACCATGGTGGCCTGCCTGGCTCCAAGCTTCCTGCCATGATGTTAATAAACTTTCTGGAACTGTAAGCAACCCCATTTAAATGCTGCTTTCCTTAAGTTGCCTTGGTCATGATGACTCCTCATAACGAAAGCACAGTGGCTAAGATAGCAACAGAAAAGTTCAGTAAGGCAGCAGTGCTGTGGTGCAGAGTTTTCTTAAACGTTTACTAACCACAAATGAAGGATATATAACACCAGTTCCTATTGGGGATAAAAGTCAAGGTTTTAGTCTTCAAAGTAGTCTACCTAGAGGTCCCATATTGTGATGGCTAAGCATGCCTTTAGTAACCATAGCAACTACTGTGTCTAATACTTGGTATGATGGTCAGTGCTGATTGTCAACAAGACCTATAATCACCCGGGAGATAAACCTCTGGGAAGATGTCGCCACTTACCAATCTAGGAGGAATGTTTATGAAGGAGTTTCTAGACTGGGTTCATAAAGCAGGAAGACCCACTATGTCTGTGGGCAACACTGTCCCGTGGCTGGGGGTGCTAGGACAAGCAAGAAGTGAGCTGAACACTAGCGTTCCCTGCTCTCTCTGCTGACTGTAGATACGGGTGAGTAGTTCTCACAGGCTCCAGCACCAAGCCCCCACCTCTATGCACTGTATCCTCAAACTATGAGGAAAAATAAACATTTTCTCCCTCAAGTGGCTTCTTGTCAGTTCACAGCAGTGAGAAAAATATGCATGGTGACCTGTATGCATGGTGACCTGTATGCATGGTGACCTGTATGCATGGTGACCTGTATGCATGGTGACCTGTATGCATGGTGACCTGCTAAGCAGCAAGCTGGGCTTAATTACATAGGTAAATGGTCATCAAACAAGAGCTGAGGGGAAAAAGGAGAAGCTGAAATAGCCTAAGTTCACTTTAAAAGTCTAACATGGCTTAAAATTCCAGGAAGTTGACTTAGGGTCCATACGTATGTTTCTCCCTAATACGGTTGTATTTCATCTTATCACAATTAACTTTTCAGTATAGCCAAGTTATATTTGTGCAAAGGATAATTATTTTAAATGATTAATTTGCCAACATGCAACACAAAAGTATTTACAAGGTGTAAGGAACTTTAATGAGAAGAAAGTGCGGGCAATGAGGCTGAGCCAATAAAAACTGAGATCAATTGTCTCCCCATTACATAATAACCACTGGTTTCAGGTCAGAGGCCTAATGTTGCTGTGAGTCACCAAAGCACACACTGATTTACTGCCTTATGTGTGTAATCACACTTTTAATTATCTTCTGTCTAATGACTTTCAAGCTGTTGGTTTTGCTTTATGTATAGCGTGTGTGTGTGTGTGTGTGTGTGTGTGTGTGTGTGTGAGAGAGAGAGAGAGAGAGAGAGACAGAGACAGAGACAGAGACAGAGAGACAGAGAGACAGAGAGACAGAGAGAGACAGAGACAGAGAAACAAAGACAGAGACAGAGGCAGACAGACAGGCACACACACAGAGATGAAGACATTCATTAGACATTTCAAACCATCCCTTGCTTGCTGTCCCATTTATACCATCATGTCTTAAGCAGAAAGCTGTCATTTGCAGAACGTCAGGGTCCAACTGCTAACACCAGTGTGACCATATTCAAAGAGCTCTTTAATAGCAGAACATAGCTGACTCTGTTTCCATCAACATCAAGTAGGAAATGTGTCATGTGTGTCTATATACAATTGGGGCTTGGGTTTTAAGCCAAACAAACAAACAAACAAACAAACAAAAACCCCAAAAAACAAAAACAAAAAACAAAACAAAACAAAAAACAAAAACAAAAGGAACTTGTTGATATTTGTCAGAACTAGTTGACTTGTTTGCTGCAGTCTGGAGAGCAAGTTTGCAAGGACAGGCGGCTGGACAGCGGCTGTGCTGTCTGTTTGAGGTGGGAGGGAGGCAGGCCCATGAGCGGGGCGCACGCGCGCGCGCGCACACACACACACACACACACACACACACACACGCTCTGAAAGTGGACGGTCACCGGAGATGAAGGGCTACGTTACGTTTCTCATTTGATAATCACAAATGCATCTGATTTCATCTGCTTTCCCTCATTAGAGAGCTATATGTATATATACTGAACCCCTCAGCAAACCAGAAGACCAGGAAGGGGCAACCCACTTGTCTGAGGCCCGCTCTCCCAGGGTCAGTGCATCATGTTTTATCTGTAGATGCAGAGCTGAGGCCAACGGGAACCATTTTATCCGCTCTTGACCTTGCATGCAAACAGATGACGGAGTCCACTCGACCCAGGCTCCTTTTGGGAATTCAAGAAATCCCAATGACCAATCTCAGCATGAAATCGGTGAAAGGTGCTGGGCTGCTCTGCTCTGCTCTAGCTGGTAACACCGGGCTCCAGCTCCCCAGCTCTTCTGGGTTGACTGCTTTCCCTGTTGGACAGAGCTCTTACTCTGGGGACTGTGTCCTAGAGAATGGAACTCCTGGGGATAGGCTTCCCTGCTTAACCATGAGACCCTTGAGGACAGATTTGTGTGCTTTAGAGATGTGTCATGTGTGTCTATATACACAGACATACAAAATGGAGTCCCCGAGTCTGACGGCATCGATTTTGTTTATCTGGATTAGTGATGATGACAATGATTTTCTAAAACTATCAATAGTGTGGATGCTTGGTAATAAAATCTCATTTGTGTCGACCCTGTGAAATAGGGTACCATTCCCATTTTAGAATGAGCAGGCCAAGGCTGGTATTTCTGCCAGTGCCACCTCTTGGGGGGGGGGTAACAAGACCAGCGATGCCTTTCCTTCTCTGAGAGTGTAGAGTGCTTCCCTGGTGGCCTCCAAATTCAGTGTGGGGACTCCATGGATGTGGTGTCACATCTCACATTACCATCAAGTTCCCAACTTCCTCGAGTGTCAGGAAGAGAACTGGAGAGTGCCGTGCCCTGCCTCACTCTGGAGGACTCAGACTGGAACAGCTCAGGACCTCCTCTGCTTGAGTATGTTAGAGTACACATGAGCATGTCTGCTAGGGCAACATGAACATGTCTGCTAGGGCACACATGAGCATGTCTGCTAGGGCACACATGTATGCAGCTGTGCCTTGTTCTGTTTCAAAGGGACGTCAGCAACCTAAGGAGACTGAAGAAACACTGAAAAATTAAAGAAATTGTGTTTATATGAGAGGAGGGGAAAGAGGAGAATGAAACTAGGAAATAGAAATCAGGACACGGCAAAAAGGCCTAGCATTCTGTGCACTCATGAACACCGGCTCCAACTTTAGCTTGAATCGTTCGGCACGTTATAAAATGAGAGGCGTGACGAGTCTACGTGGTCGGGAGAGGACTGTTGTGTCTAAGGCTGAGGCTTGGAGAGAGTTCACGCAAGAGATGGTTTCCAGTGCAGAGCAGCGGGTCAGAGCAGACACCACAGTCTCACCAGATCTTCTCTTCAACGACTGAACACAAGGCCATTTCTACCATTCCCGTCGAGGCCAGCTGCCGTCTGCTGGCCGCACACACTTCCTGTAAGAACAAGCAAGCAAAGCAACACAGGAGAAGTAAGAAAGTAAGGCTTCTTAGAACCCCAGGATGAGCAGCTTGGCCCTGGGTTCCCAGATCTCTGTTGGCGGCCAGCTAAGCCACTGAGGCCTCTGGCTTCCCATCCGTTCACCTTGGGCTGCACAGGGCTCTGGGGCTGACCTGTGCCCCCTCCCTTCTCCACAGTGGGGTGTTCTGTCAAGAAGAGCACCGTTTCCTGATTCTGCCTTTTTGGTGTCCTATGATAAGCAAGAGGGTTGGGAGTCGGGTGATTTAATGCTGGAACACGCCAGTCTCAGGGAGAAGCCCCTGGGCCTGACAGCCTAACCGATTGGATCTTGATTACACACAGGGTTTTGCAGCTAGTTCTGTTGGGCTGTGATCTTTTGTTGCAAGTGTGTGTTGTGTGTGTGCCTCTGTGTGTATGTGTGTATGTATGTGTGTGTGTATATGTGTATATGTATGTGTTTGTGTGTATGTGTTTCTGTGTATATGTTTCTGTGTATGTGTGTTTATGTGTGTCTATGTGTATCTGTGTGTATTTGTGTGAGGGTTGTGTGTCTCTGTGTGTATATGTGTGTGAGAGTCTGTGTGTTTCTTTGTATGTATGTATGAATGTATGTATGTGTGCCTCTGTGTATGCCTATGTGTATAGTGTGTGTGTGTGTGTGTGTGTGTGTGTTCATATGCGCACATATCTCCATGCCGGTGAACAATATCAAATATCATTATCCAGGTGCCATCTATCAACTTTTTGGGGCCTCTTTGAATTTTCATTAGCATATGTGACTGTGTAAAATAAGGTATTTTATTGTGACCTCTCTCTACGTGTGAGTGTAACGCACTTCCCTCAGACTCACCATCTCTATTACTTCTTTCTCAGTTTGGTTTTATTATTTTTAAATTTACTCCTTAAAAGCTCCATACGTGCTTATAATGTATTTCAGTCCCTCCCTCTGTCTCTCCCTCTCTCCCTCCCTCCCTCCCTCAGCCTACTGTTCCTTTGAGACAGGCTCTTTCTGTGGCCTGGCACTCTCTAGCTGGATGGCCAGGAAGCCCCAGGGATCTTCCTGTCCCCCTCCCAGTGCAGGTGTCTCCAGCTCCTGCCGCCAGGCCAGCTCCTTCCGGTTCTGCGGATGGACCGCCTGTCTCGCCTGTCTCCCTGGCTGCAGGGCAAGCGCTCTACCAATGGCCAATGGCGCTGTCGCTGTCTCCCCAGAGCCCGGCTCCGGCTGCAGAGTGGGGCAGAGCGGGCTGAGCTCAGGACGAGGGTTCGAGGGTTCGAACACTGCGCTGACTGTCCTGTGTTCCTCCTTATTTATGTATTTACACCCCATGCTGCTCCCCTTCCCAGTCCCTCCCTCACAGAGTCCCTCCCCCAATCCCTCTCCTCCTCTGAGAGGACGACCCCTACCCCCCCACCCCCACCCCCCCACCCCCACCCCACCATGTGATCCCCCTATCCTGGCTCACCAAGTCTGTGAGGAATTCTTAGCCCCTCAGTTCCAGAGGCTCTGTAACCTTAAAGGATGAACTCTGCAAAGAAACAAGCAGTCTAGTCCCCTGCCTCTCAACCTTGATAACGCTGCAGCTCTTTCCCACAAAATTATCGCCATTGCTACTTCATAACTGAAATTTTGCTACTGTGAGGAATTGTAATAACTGTTATGAGTTGTAAATATCTATATTTTCTGGTGGTATTAGGCAACCCCTGTGAAAGGGTCAAACTGGTCTACTCCCGCAGAGTAGGCACTCAAAAGATACATTTAAAGAACACAGATTGAATTCCTCTGTCACCCCTTCACAGTGGCTAGCACTCGGAAGGTCACGTGTGTGGAGGGACGGAGGTCACCACACCGAAATGTTTGCCTGAAGCTTCAGCATGCTTGGGCTCCTGTCAGAGTGCTGAGGACGGGAAGGCCTGGAATCCCTGGCCAGAACTCAGCGCTGCGGAAAAGGAAGTGTCTGGGTGCACCTGTCCTGTTCTGTGCCCCAATGTTCAAGCCCTGACTCTCTTGAATTGTGATGTTTCATAATGAAAATTATAGCTCAGGTTACTCCTATTAAGTTATTAACTTTTATACTTTAAAATTATAGAATAAATATAGCCTTTAAACAAGCTAAACCACAGTGTTGTACTTCAAAGCTGCTCTCTGGGAAAAGCCACACTGAGGCTCGTTTTCATTAGTTTTATACACCCCAAACTTTTATAAACAGTTTAATAATATAACTTACAAGCCGAAACCAAACGACTAAATACACTGTTAAAAGGAGCCAGCTCGGAATCCAGCGCACACACCTGAATAAGGACACGGTCCATTTTCAACAATCAGCGGCATTGACCCAGGCTTCAAATTGATATATTTCTCTTTGCGCCAGACTACAAATAAATTAAAATTTGATTTTCTGGGGTCGTAATCAACTGGTCTTTCCTCTCTTTAAAATGTGCTTTAATATAATAAATGTAAATGGGGCTAACTAGCTTTGACACAAGCAAATATTTTAATGTTTTCCAATTATTCTTGATACTTTTATTTATAGAAATTTCAGAAAACATAGAAAAGTAGGATTTTCTGGTAATAATTTATAAGCTGCTGAGGATAGATGTTCAAAGAGTTTAAGTGTATTCCTTTAAAAAAAATTCAAAAGTCTAGGCCTGGGAAATAACTCAGCGGTGAACGGCACTCAGTGCTCTTTCAGAGACCAGGGTGCAGTTCCTAGCACCAGATGGTGGTTCACAAACATCTGCCCCCAAGGCCAGAGGCTCTTACGGCCTCTTCTGACCCTTACGAGCATCAGGCATATGCATGATGCATAGACACACATGCTGACAATGCACACAGATACACACACACACCACCACTCATGCACACACACATGCCCACACATGCACACGCGCGTGTGTACACACACACACACACACACACACACATGCATGCATGCACCCACACCCACATACACATGCATAAGTGCATTTGTACACACATACACAGCACACCACACACACACACACACACACACACACACACACACACACGTCTCTGATTTGAGCCATCTTGGTATTATTTGTTCAGTTTCTGCTGTTTTTCAGGACAACCCAGGTTCTTCTCCTGAGTAATTTGTAGCATTGCGTTTTTAATGTTCTTTATCAAGTTGTTTCCTCCATTGATTGGTATTTTATCGGTGGCTGTTTCTTGCTCTTTCTCTGAATGTCCGAGCCTTGCACAAAGTGCACCACGTGTAATTTGGTGGTCCTGCAAGTTTAGTCATGGCGACAAACGTGCATGAGCCCCTGACTCCTTGCAGGGTCTCCACCATCTAACCCTCTGAGCGCTTCTCTGAAGGGAGAGAGCTCTGGCTTCAGCCTTGCAGACAGGGACATAGAAGCACCAAGAAACTGGGTTTCTTAGTTGGACATTTCCAGTGTTGTCTAGGCCAGGTCAGTAGGACTCCATGAAAGCTTTATGCTGGGTGTGAAAAGGGGGTCTTTAGGAATGAGCCCCTGAGAGAGGGAACTTGTAGAGCCCACCTTCAGTAAAAAGACGGGCATCAGGTGGAGGGATGGGGCTGCCATCCCACAGTCAGACAATACTGACCCAGTATCGGTCCTGTCTGAAGGAACTGCAGGGACAAAAATAGAGAGGAGCCTGAGGAAAAGGAGGGACAGTGACATGCCCAAATTGGGATCCAGCTCAGGGGGAGGCCCCAAGGCCTGACGCTATTATTGATGCTATGGTGTGCATATAAACATGGGCCTAGCATGACTGCCCTTTGGAAGGCCCAACACGCAGCTGAAAGAGTAAGATGCAGATGTTTGCACCCAACCAATGGACAGAAGCTGCTGAACCCTGTGGGTGATTAGGGAAAAGCTGAAAGAAACTGAGGAGAAGGGCGACCCTATAGGAAGACCAGCAGTCTCAATTAACCTGGACCCCTGAGATCTCTCAGACACCAAGCCACCAAACAGGCAGCATAAACCTGCTGGTATGAGGCCCCCGAGACGTACACAGTAAAGGACTGCTGGGTCTGGACTCAGTGAGAGGAGATACACCTAACCCCTGAGAGACTTGAGACCCCAGGGACTGGGGAGGTCTGACGGGGGAGGGGTGGGGACAGTCCTGTGGCGATGGGGAGCTACGGGGATGTGTGGGGGACATGGAACAGTCGGAGGGTGAATTAGGAGCAGGATACAGTCTGGACTGTAAAAAATATCAACAAAAGATTAGAGAATAAACAAACAAAAAAGAACGAGGCTCTGATTCAGGGCTTGTACTTCTAGGATTATGTCATTGCCTGACTTAACTGAATTTAACTGGATTACCGAGAGGGATCAAAATATGAAGAGAGATTTTTGAATTGGAGACCTACTTGGAAAAAAAAATCTTAAAAATTGATACAGGCTGTTTGTAAGTGAATTAACATAATAAAATCTGTATATCGTGTTTGCTCTGACTGTCTGAGAGTCATGAATTAGACGAAATTAACAGTGTAACAAAAGCCCTCCCTGTTCTAGAGCGAGAGGCTGTATGTGGGAAACACCACAGTGTAGCCCGTGGCGCCTCCTTTGAGTGGTAGCAGAGCGAGATCGTATCTGCTCTGTGAACAAGAGAAGATCGCACTTGCCAGCACCTAATAGCACCCTTCATCGTGGTATGGAGAAACCCAAATGGTGGACAGCGAGAAGGTCTTAATGGGTGTGAAGCAGTGATCCGGGCCAGGAAATGACGCGCTAACATCTGTCGCTAAAATGAAGAGAAAGTGAATTCAGAGCTCGCTCTGAATTCCTGGGTGGCGGACTCTTCCCAAGGCCGCAGGCCTCGCCTCTGAGCTCAGGGCGCATGGGCGTCGGGATGGGGAGTGGGGATGGGGGAAGGTGTGTGTGTAGGGGGGGTCTCACTAACCCGTCTCAGAGCTCACTAATGAATCGAGGGCCTTGCATTTGCTAGCCTACCACCCCCTAGCTCAGTGTAATTATGCTTCTTTAATGTTTTTATGTTGCAGAAGTTTGCTTGTAAATAGTTGTATATTAAATGCTATAATTAATTTAATAGTCCTTCGGATGCATTATGTTTAAGGGTGTGCCCCCTCCAGGCATGTCTAGAAGCCAGGCCAAGGGGCCTGCGTGCAGCGGTGAAGCCCACAGACCCTCCCCTGGTAGATCAAGTGAAGGACAGACGGACGGACGGACTGAGGCGCAGCCTTGAAGTGCAACTTCAAATGTTCGTCAGAGATCCAATCCTTGTTCTGTCTCCTTTCAAGACTCATCACAAGCAGGCTCCTGGCCGACGGAGGCAAACGGCAGGCCGCCTAAGACAAGGCGCATCTCGCCATATTCTTATTGACCCCAAAAAGGGCCGCGCTGGAAAATCCAAGGACCCCACAAACAAAGCTAAAGGACATTTGTTTTCCCTCCCAGGGACCTACCCCGACCACACACCTACCCACAAGCTCCCACTCCCCATCCCTGACCCCCATGTGTCCTGCGCTCAGAGGTGAGGCCCGCAGCCTTGGGAAGAGTCCGCCACGCTGGAATTTGGATCCTAGAGTTAGCGCTGACTTCAGTTTCGCTTTGTTTTAGCGATGAATATAATAAGCACGTCATCTCCTGTCCTGGAAATGTCAGAAAAGTGATGGCGAAGGGCATCCCCAGGTCTCCGGCGGCCCTCGAGGCAGCGGGAATACATATTTTCTATTCTGAGCTCCGCCAGTGTGTGCTGCGGCATCGGGGAAGATGGAGGCGGAAAGTTTCTTGAATGTCTCCTGAGAACGCCAGCACAGAGCTGCGGCCGAAGCTCGCAGAGTGTGCCTCGTAGAGCAGCGTCCCTCGGGTGGCATGCTCTAGCAGGAATGGCTGGAAGGAAATCCTCATGCCTGTCTGAATTCAATAGATCTGCCAGCCATCCCTCAGGTTTATCTCTCCCGCCAGTCAGACCATCACTATCCCTGAAGCTGCCCCTTGATGAAATCCATGTGGTGCTATATGTTCTCACCCAAGCAGAAAGTCTGATTTAAATGCCCATCTTCCTGTAAATCACAATATCTTCATTTTTATGGAGTCCGTGGTGCCTATTTACAGTCTGAAGTTTGAAATAAATGCACACACTTAAGAATGGGCTGTCTAGTGTATAAAATCTATTTGGTGGCAATACCACTCGCGGGTGTGTGTGTGGGGGGGTGGAGCTGAACTCCTAGCTTCTTTCGAGCAAAACCAGAAAATAAGTCTTGGGTTTGGTCTTGGCTTTTGTAGGCCGTAACTTCTAAGATTCTACCTTTGAGATCATGAGGTGGTTAGCGATTCTAACAAGAGAGGCTTTGAAGACTGAGGTCTATCTAATGACCATCCAGTTCAGCTGTGTGTGGATGCAGCCGACAGATCCTGCCTCCCAGAAACCTCCGGATAGTGAAACAGAGAATCCCTCAAGGAAGGTGGCTTCAAAATAAATCCCCGTATATCTGAGGATAGCCTTGAGCTCTCGAGGGCTGGGATTAAAGGCATGTGGCGCCATGTCTGGTTTGGCTGATTCTAAGGATTGTATCCGGAACTTTGTGCCTGGCAGTCAGGCACTCTACTAATTAAGTCATGACCAAGGGTCGCTATTCTTGGAGCATGTGCATGTGTTTATGAATGTGTGAATGTGTGTGTGCACATGCACATGGAGGCCAGAGTTGATCCTAAATCACTCTTCATCTTAGTGAAAACAAAAACAAAAACAAACAAACAAAAAAACATCGCTACATTTATGTAGGGGGCTGTGTGTGCACTCTAGTGAGTGCATTGTGTGTGAGCGTGCGCCGTGCTGCGTGTGTGGATGGCAGATGCCAGCCTACAGGAATCGGCTCTTCCTACCACGTGGCTACCCCAGACCAGAGTCAGGCTTTCAGGCTTGATGGCAGCTCCCTTTCCTTGCTGAGGCCTCCTCCCTCTTATTTCATGAGTCAAGGTCTCTCATGGAACCCGGAGCGTGCAGGTCTGCTGGTCAGCGGACCCCGGGGGTCCTCCTGCCTCTGCCTGCTCAGTGCTAGGATTACAGGTCCCAGCTGTCGGGCCTGGCGTGACGTGGACACCCTTCTGAGCTCGGGCCCTCCTACCCTTGTGTTTATTCAGCAAGTACTTCACCACCTGGGCCTCCTCGGCCCAGAGAAACCCACTTAACAGAAGGGGATTTTATACTGTTTCCTGCCCCTTCAAGAATCTTCTGTCTTTTGCAGGCCTAAGGTAGACACTGTGTCTGTGGAACATGTACGGTTATTAAACTAAATCAGTTAGAGTCACAGCTTTGGTTACCAAGATGGCTTTAATAAAAAAAAATATTACCATAAGGTTATTAAAACAAGAACCATAAAAGCCAGCTAGCCCCCGGCGCTCAGCTTGATTCATGCACATCACAGCCTGAAATAAATTGTCAAAATTAAACAACAATGAAAAATGAATCATGTTGCATTTTAAGCAGAAGGCTTCAAAACTCTCTGGGCAGCCGGCACCTGAGAAAAGCAGCGGACACCTCCGCAATGCTCTTCCGCCTTCGCACAGGTTAGTGTAGTCAGGTACGGAGGCAAAGCCAATCGAGTACAGATGCAAAGACAGCCCAGCCTACCGGAATGGAATCCACTCTTCATCAGAATGCACGGAGTTTGTGCTGAAGTGGGAAGTCCCGGACTACCCTGGAGTTCCCTGAGGCGGCCTCAGAGGGCCTGCTTGTCTGTGGGCTCATCTATATTCTACTTTACCTGAAGGTCCCGGGAATGTGGGAAGGCTGATATTTAATTTTTTTGAATAACTTAATGCAAAATTAATCACAGTAATTAAAAAATATAATCAAGGCAGGTTTGAAAATAAACAGCAGCTAAACCGTCCTGGCTGTGCACCTGGCTGGCCTCACAGTCTCCAGCTCATCCAAGTGGCCACTGCTGGCAGTGTGTGTGTGTGTGTGTGTGTGTGTGTGTGTGTGTGCTTCTGTGTGCTTCTGTGTGCTTCTGTGTGCTTCTGTGTGCTTTTGTGTGTTCCAGATCTTCCCTGCAGTGAAGGAACAACGATGAAATACCCAGCGAGTAACTACCCAGGAGTTGGAGGCTGGGGAGATAGAGAGCGCGGAGGTTAAGAGCACTCGCCTCTCTCGCAGAGGACCCAGGTTCAGTTCCCAGCGCCCACAGGGTGGCTCACAGTCATCTGGAACTCCAGTTCCAGGGGACACACTACCCATGCACACACACACACAGACACATAAAATTCTTTAAAAATAAAAATCCAAGGGTATTAGGTGCAAAGTAATGCGTTCCATTTCAGCTCTTTGCATCTGAGCCCCCCCCCCCTTTTTCTTAGGAAGGCCTTTGGAGCCCTTTACAAGTTAATCTAGTGATTTCCTATACAGTGTGCTCTACCCAGAGGGCTCCTAGGCGCACCACCACACCTTGGGCTGCAGCCACTGCCTGAGAACTGTGACACCTGTCTTCAGCCTCTTCTACCAAGCTCAGAGGTGCAGTCCCAGTTCTCATGTTCCGGCTCTCTCTCTCTCTCTCTCTCTCTCTCTCTCTCTCTCTCTCTCTTTCTCTCTCTCTCACTCCCCCTCTCTCCCTCTCTCCCCTCCCCCTCCACTCTCTCCCTCCCCTTCTCTCTCCTCCTTCCCTCTCCCCCCCACACTGGTTGAGGAGATCAGAGCCCCAGGCACCATTTTGCCTCTCCCCTGTGAGATGTACCAGGAACCCCCAACCCTTTGATGTCCACAGGGCTCACACCTAAAAACTATTCAAGAAAATTACACTCAAAAGAAGAAATCTTAAAAAGGACAAAAAAGTCTCGAAATGTTCCCCTAGGTTTATGGTTTTGTGTTGGCTGGCATTTGTAGCTATGCTGGGCTGTGGGCTGGACACGTTTAAATGTCCCTAAGGTTCATTTTTGTTAGTTAGTTAGTTTGTTTTAACCATTCTTGAACCTGAGCTTTTCTCCATGTTTCATCTTAAAATCGAGAACCACGACCAACATCGTCCCGCGCCCTTTAGTCAGGTTTTACATTTCAGGACTCTCCTCTTCAGGTTCCTTCTCACGGGAGACATTTGCTTGCAGTAACCACAGTGCCTTTCCAAATTCTGGAACGATTCTGGTTCATGGGGCAATGTCTATGGTTGTTTGTTCTTTTCTGTGGTTCGTTGTTTACTGTTGAATGTCTAGTGGTTTCTGGATGCTTCTGCGCACAGATGTTGACCAGCATCCCAGAGGACCTCTGTGTCCTGGCGCAAGGCCTCGCTTTATGTCCCAGCTGCACGGCAGTAAAGGGTCCCCCCCCCCCAAGGTAACAAATCTAGGTGAATTGCTTTTAAAGTTTGTCTGCACAGCTCCTTGATTCCACCACCCTGTTTTCCTGCATGCTATTTTCTTTTTGCGATTTCTCCTTTTGAGTGTAGTTTTCTTGTGACTGCACATTATGGGTGATGACTGCCCTTCCCAACCACGGGGACTCCATGAGCCAAGCCACCCACCGGCTGGTCAGCTGCTGGATGCTGAGATGGATTTGTGGATCTCTTAAGTCCCTGAATAATTATTAGGCAACTCCGGGCCGCTAGGACCATCTCCACAGCCTCTCCTCTGCCCCTCAAATGGGGCGCTGTCCCCCTCCTGCTGGCTCCTGAGGGTCCTCAGTTACTCAGTCTGCAGGGGTCTTGCGGCAGGCCAGTTACAGATCCGGCATCTGGCTTCTGGCCTGCAGCACTTTTCTCTGAGAGATGACAGGGTGCTTGTGAGTGAGCGTCGGCCCTCATCTTGGCGTGGACTCCGCCAGGACCCACCGAGAGCTAGATCATTCCTTCATCTTTGCGTGCCTTGCCGCCATTGCCTGGCGGTCCCTCTGCGGCTTGTAATGGTGGGCTCTGCTGATTGGACAGAGGGGTGAGGTGGGGGCGGGGTGTACAGTGGTTGACTTAGCACAAGTCAAGGATTTACTGAAACCACCTTGGCTCACATGAAAAATAGCTCATCCATGGCACACACACACACACACACACACACACACACACACACACAGCCCAAAACCTGCAGCTCAGTCTCCCTTTCCTTGCATGCAAACTGGCTTCCGAGCCCACTTCCTTCCCCAGCCCGTGGTTTTGCGTGCCTGACACTAGCTCCTGGTAGGGGTATTCCCCATCCCCCTCACTGTACATTCTTAGTCTCACAGACCATTAAATACAAGCTCCATTCTAGAAGAAGGCAGTAACACTCAGGTTATTCGTAGAAACCAAGGCCGGAAGGGAGGCTCTCTTTTTCCAGAAACCACTATGGTTTATCCTATTATCATCTGGATATTGCCAATTTTCCCTGACTCTGTGTAATAATTGAACCACAAAGTAACTCTCGAATACCAGGAGAGCCCACTAGTAGCTGGATAGAAAGAGCCTATTATATAAAGTGTTCCCACCTGGGTTTCGAGCAGGGCCCTGTCTGGAATCTAAGCCTGTTCATGAATAAATTTCCCTCTTGGAGACAATTCTCCCTCTGTGGCTTTAAGGAAAGGTGCTGGGTGAGCTGGGTTGGAAGGCTGGCTGTGTGTCTTCGTTTTCTTCCTCTGAAGTGGCTGAAGACCCGCCCATCAGACCGCTTGGCCGGAAGTCAGCCTGGCTTCCTGGGACATCTCCTTTTCGGGTTACCGGGTTACCCTCGCTCTCCTGAGACAGTGAGCTTCCTGGTGGGGCAGGATCTAAGCTACTTCTAATCCTGGCTTGGTGGCCCTCCCTCACAGCCTTGAGACTCTGATCAGGCTGGTCTGCTCCTCAATCTGCTCTTCAGGAAAAGGACAGCTGTAGGCCGGACTGGTAGTCTTAGGTTGTTCTCAGCTGTAACAAGGGAAGACCAAGAGCTCGGAGTGAAGTGGATGCAGGGGCTCTGTACAGGCCTGTTCTCCCTTGCCTGAACCTGACAGGGGTCCCGGAGGACCCTGGGGAGCTCTCGAGGTGAATGGAACACTCCTGGGAAAGCACTGTTTAGGGGTACCTTTGGGGTTCCTCTAAATTGTAACAGTCTACGATCTCGGGTAATAGTGGAAAAATCTTTTCCCACAGCGTCTCACTGGATTCAATGGCAAAGTCCTCCACGGTTCTGTTCAATCCTACCTCGCACGAGCGTGTGCACAGGATTTTAGAGTTAGGATGACCTACTAGAGAGCTCTGAGCACAGGACATGAATCCAGCCGCCGACTTTAGGACCTGCGTACCCACCCGACAAAGTGTCACAACTGGGTGGCCCAGAAGGTGGGAATGGAGTTTCTCACGGTTCTGAGACACCTCACAGTCACAGGTCAGCAGGGTGGCCCTCCTTCCAGCGTTTACATGTGCTGCCGGTGTCTGGCGTGCCTTGGCTGTAGAAGGATCACCCTGTCTCCGTCTTGGCCTCTCTGCTCGTTGCCTTGTGTGCTCATGTCTATGTGTATGTCTAAGCATGCACTGTGTGTCCATGAGTATGTGTACATCTGTATAACTATGTCAGCCCCCCTTTAAGAAGTGCGCCAGTGATACTGGCTCCACCCTGCACCTCAATAGTCTCACTTCCAAATAACTGAATGTATCTGTAGCAGGATGGGTTGCAGAGTCACATGCTGAGGGACGGGGAGTTAGAGCATCCACATAGGAATTTGGAGTGATAACTAATCTCTCCGATCACATGAAGTCTCGGGGATACAACTCAGCTTAAAATGTCCTGTTACCTTGAAAAAAAGAAATGGCTTTATTCTTCTGGTTTAATTGGTAACACTTGTGACTTAGGGCCATTGTGAAAGAATATGGACAGCAAAGAGCTCTGCATACTAAATGTGTAGTGTTGGCTGTTGTTATTTATCACACTTTTGTATTTGTTTTGTTTTTGTGTGTCCATGCATTTGAGCTAGGGCCTTTGTGTGGCGGTCAGAAGACAAGACAGCTTGTGGACGTCTGCTCCTGCATCTACGAGCAGGGTCTCGGGGTTTGAACTCCTATCAGGCGTTGTCTTTACCCGCTGGGCTGTCTTGCTGACCTTGTTAAGTTACATCTCGAGCACATTCTAGCTTCACACTCCGAGCTCCTTTGAAGAGTCTCCGTGCTGTCGTTGGGGTCCAGACCCTCAGAGGCTTTCGTAGATAATTGTCACCTGGGGGTATCAGAGAACCATGCAAACTGTATTGATCTCTCCTTGTCTGGATTTGTCAAAGGTGTTTGTGTTCTACTTTCAACTGGACTGGAAAAGGATAAGAGAGCAAAAACAATAAATAGAACGCTTTAGACTTTGGATGGAATCCACACAAACGGAGAGGTTGGAAGGACACCGATGAGCAGGAGAGAGCCAGGTCCTTTGTCGCTGGCCTTTTGACCTTTCTAGAATCTCTGTACTGTCTGGGTTTGTTTGTGAGCGCGCGCGCATGTGTGTGTGTGTGTGTGTGTGTGTGTGTGTGTATGTGTGTGTGTGTCTCTGTGTGTGTGTGTCTCTGTGTGTGTGTGTGTCTGTGTGTCTGTGTGTCTGTGTCTGTGTGTGTGTGTCTGTGTGTTTAATTATTTTGTGTTCATCCCACATATCCACAAATAGGAAGCCTACAATTCAGATGTGTGCTTTGAACATGTGACCCTTTCTGCTTCATTTGACAGAGTATACATTTGGTACTCTGGTACGTGATAGAGCAAACATCCCAGTGTTTGGTATAGGCCTAACTCAGGGTGCCATCCTTGCTACCTAGGACGAAGGTGGTGGAAGTCAGCTTTGCTGTTTGACAGACGAGTCCCCACCCCGCCCCACCCATCTCCAGGTTTCTATAAATCAGTACGGAGGGGCGTGCCTGCTGCGCCAGTGCCTGCCATGTCTGCCAGAGCACCAGAGATGAATCAAGTAGACACAATTCCTCTGTTTGGGAAGACGTGAATGACCTCTTTAAAGCAACGAAACAGCCTAATATCAAACTGTCCTACTCTGGGTGTTTGCTACAAGTGTGGACAGTGGAATGCTAGCCTATTGTGAAGAGTAAGGTTAAAAATAAAATTATAAGCCGGGCGGTGGTGGCGCACGCCTTTAATGCCAGCACTTGGGAGGCAGAGGCAGGCGGATTTCTGAGTTCGAGGCCAGCCTGGTCTACAGAGTGAGTTCCAGGACAGTCGGAGCTACACAGAGAAACCCTGCCTCGAAAACAAAAATTATAAACTTGACGGGGCAGCAATGTACAGTGGGTTCAGTTCCCTTACTGTTCAAAGAGGTCCAGAGAGAGCTGTCCCGCCATTTTCAGAGCACAGGCCTCAGGCCAGCTCGGGCCAGCAGAGACCTCACTCATGATAATTACCCTTCCTCAGCCTCCGAATGCAAGGATGATAAATATGAGCCGTCATGCCTGGCTCTTGATTTGCATTTCCTCAAAGCAAGAGATTCATAGGGCTTGAGCTGGTTTTGTGCCAACATCTTTTGACAAAAATGATGTATGATTTCTACGGAGGAGAGAGAGCCGACTGAGCTTCAGGGCTGGGCTGGACACTAGGCTCGTGGGAACTTGATGACTTCCTTGGACACTTGTGCAGAGTGGCTTCTCCCCCCAACCAATCAACCTTACACAACCTTAAACGGGCAGACTGGAAAAAGACCCCAATGCCCAACGCATTTATAGAAACTATACCCCACATCCAAAGAGTCCACAGATTGCCGCCCTGATGAAAAAGCAGGTTTAAGGAATTATCGCCACTCTCCCAAAGCCAGCTCCTCCAGTGTACTGAAAAGTACAGTGTTTAAAATTCACAACAAGTGCTTGCTTTGGAAACCCTCCTGACATTTCCATATCTACTCCAAGAGAAGGCGAAAGGACTGCTGGGGTGGCAGGGGCAACTGAATTAGGTGGCCTCAAGCCATGACCAATGGATAGAATTAATAGTCAGTTCCTCATACGTGGAGGATGTCTAACATTGACCTTTCATGCCGGCTTAGAGCCTTTCCCTCCTCATTTTTGAAGGTCAATATCAAATTGAGTAGCAGACACTTTAAGAATACCAATCGGGGCCAGTGAGATGGCCCAGCAGGTAGAGCCTCGCAGCCTGCACTGGATCACCAGAACCACGTGGTGCAGGGGGAGAGCCACCTCTCACAAGCTCTCCTCTGAGCCCAGCATGTGGGCCGTAGCACAGAGCATGTGCATGCAATGATGCATGTACACACACACACACACACACACACACACACATGCATGTGCCTGCGCACACACCCGTGTGCTTGCAAATACACACAAATACTTAAATGTCATTTTCAAACAAAATTAAGACAGGAACGCAGAATCTACGTATATGGCAACACAACACACATCTCACAATCAGTCAAGACATGTGACTATTCCTATCACAATACGACAAACTTTCCGCCCTGCATATTTAGAGCCTCCTCACGCCAGTCAGTCAGCCACGGTCAGCCCCGAAGACGCAGAGCCTCCGACCCCGATCCCACAGTCTCACCCGATCTTGACTCCATAGTCCAAACTGCCATTGCAGATAATGAGCTTTTCTCCCCCTGTTCGAAAACTTTTATTTAAAAAGCACACAATGTCCTCCATAACCTTCAAACCATCCATGCTTACTGGACTAAAGCCTTCTTTCCCCTTCTGAATAGACGCGCCTCCTGCTCGCCCAGACCTCGTGCAGCTGGGGGTGGAGTGCGATAGTCGGTTTCAGAGACTGCTCTTTCCGACTTAGCAACCAGTGCATTAGGCCGAGATGCCCAGGCAGAGGCAGTGGCAGCAGAGGGCTGTGCAGTGCAGTGGCGAGGCCTCGCCCTGTTACCTGGCTCTGCAGAAGGCTGAGTGGGGATTGTGTTCTCTCAGCACCCCCTCCCCCCCACCCAAGTTTACCTCAATCTCCCTGACGAATGCAAATCGATATCATACCCACATCACTGTGGTATTTTTACCTCTGTCGTGATGTGAGGCCTCTTCCACCGTGGAGAGCGTGCGGGGAAGCAGATGACAGGAAAGACGCACTGTTGTGTGGGGAATGCATAAACAGACAAGAAGAATGGACAGTCCTGTTCATAATAGAAACCCAAAGTCCTCATTTTGTCCCGATTGTCTCCCCTTCCTTTTTAAACAACCTTCTTTTATTGTAGCTCTCAATACAAAGTTCTTTCTGGTAAAATGAAGTGCATTCAGGCTGTCTGAAAAAAGCTTTTAAAGTTGATCTGCACTCACACAAAGGACAGGCCGCGGCAGCGCAGTCAGCCGGGGCAGCGGAGTTAGCGCTGTTCATTACTCATGGCTCGACACCCCAGCCTCCATATCACTTTGTAAAGAATCAGATAAGCTTCTCCGTGATAAACAACTGAAATAATTTTTCTCAGCTGTCAGGTCCCTTTCTCCCTTCCCCTGCCTGTTCTCACACTCCTTTCCCGCCTGTGAAAGCAGCCAGGCGCAGCACTTTGGTCTGATAAATGGGCTCCTTTCAACGGGTGGCAGGCTTCGGGAGAAAGAGATAATCCTGGATAATGTGGACACAGTTTTCATTTCATGTCACCCAATTAAACTGCAATTATCCGGAGTGCCACAGCAGAAAAACTGGAGAGAAAGGCCCGGGAACGAGGCTGAGATGTCCCTGGGATTCCTTACACCACACGCATTAGCCTAGGTTTGTTCTGTCTGCATAATAAAGTGCTGGCCTGAGCGCACGCACACACACACACACACCACACACACACCACACTCACATACACACCACACACACACATGTACATGCACATGCAACACACACATACAGACACACACAACATACACAACACACACACAACACATACAGCACATAATACACACACAGCATACACACAACACACACAATGCACACACACAACACACACAGACATGCACATGCACACACACACATGTACAGACACACAAACGCATACACATACAACACACATACAGACACTCACATGTACACACACACACACACACACACACACACACGAGTGCTTATTGCCAGACCTGCTGCAACCTGTAGCTGATGGGAGACGCTTACGAATCCTGTGAGAAACAGAAGTCCTGTTAAGAGGGTGAGCCCTGAAAGTCAAATCCCCCCAGACCCTCTTTAACACCCTGGTCACCAGATAGGTCCAGGTGGGGGTTCTTCAACACCCTATGAAGTACCATCCTAAGAACCTGTCTCCACCAGCAAGAGTGGCCAGTAGGGACAGCTCTGCAGTTACAAACATGGTTAGAAATAACCCAAAGCTTGACTAGAAACAAACATTTCAGTGAGCTCATCAACTGGGAGGCTTTCACCTTCATTTCAATGTGATGATATCCAGGTAGGCAGAAAGAAACACACAAAGGTTGGCATCTTACAGGTCTAAAGGTGTAGTTCTCAGATACTCTGATCCCAGAAAACAGTGGATTTCTTATAGAGAAAGTGAGAGAAAATACAAACCTGAAGGGGAGGCCTTAGTGGAAATGATTACAGCCATGTTCATAGGTGCAGTGGAGGGAGGATTAATAATGGTATAATTTATGGAGGGAAAAGCCAATACAATAGAATCAATGACACTGACCTTTGAATATGACATTGTCAGAACACAGTAAGATAAAATGGAGCTGATCCCAAACTCACAAACTCCAAAATTGCATTTTCATCATGGATAGCATAAATCTTTGAATGCATGAGTACCTCCTCAAATAAACGGCACAACTTTCCCTGCTGGCACACTTCGTGATGAATCAACTACTTTCATCTCCTAAATTAGTCTCTGGTGTGCCCTTTGGCTCTCGAGCTCTTCCTTCTTCCTCTTTCTGAGACGTGTCCCACCGTAATCTGTTTGAGAATAGCACTTACGGCTTCCCGTAGGTGGCAGATGGGCAGAGTCACTCAAAGTTGTCTTCGACCAGAAAATTTCACTCAAGTGTGTCTGTCAATAAATCTAGGGCCCTTGCAGGCTTCCGCGGGTGATCAGGGATGGTGACATCCATCCTTAGGGACTCGGCCCGACTCCCTGTCCTCTGGAGTAAGAGGTGCTCCTGTACCCCACATCTTCAAGCCAACGTGATAGAACACATTGTCCAAGTCACACCGTAAACATGAAAGAAAACAAGCTGGGGAGATCTTGAGATGAATTTGAAAATTGGTTCATTCTTCAATAATCCCAAGTACAATCATAAGCACTGTAATGATGCCAACGACACAAGGCAGCCGTGTGTACCTTTCATCTGAGCTCAAAGCACTAGACAGTAATGGCCTGGGATGGGATCCCATCCTTGGGAGCTTTATGGGAGAATCCACACAATTACAACGCCATAATGATACTATGATAACATTAATAATACCTTGTGTTTACACAATGTCTATCTCTGGGCAACCTGAGCAGAGAGATGTTGATCTAATTAAACACCGAGTCTCGGGCACGCAGGTCCTGGGCAGGCATTTTCCATTTAAATGCTATTTAGGGGATGATGGGAACCCCGGCATCGCCCGCCTCCCTCCCTGCTAGGTATGTGTGAATATAAAGGACAAAGATTGCCCAGATTCAAATCTCCAACTACAAGGAAGAACAATGTTAATAACACAACATAATAACACTGCTCAGATCTCTGCTCATCTGATATACTTGTCTTTCAAATGATGGGTTTAACTCATATCCTGTCCCTTTTCCTTGAGAGATTTTCACACAGCTCCACCAGTGAAAAGAAGAAGATGGGGAGGTTGCCGGAGGAGAAAAAGTCTTCAGTGTGGCTCCTTCGGCGGTTGCTGAGACACAACTCCAGCGTTTCTGGGGCCGGTTCTAAACATGTTACAGGGATATTTTTGAAAACCTTTAGTCATTTGAAGTGGATTTAAAAAATATCTTTGGCTTTGAGAGACAGGGAAGTAAAAGCCTTTTTTTTTTTTTTAATAGCAGTGAGACTAGGTTAGGTTCAACATGGGATGAACTCAGAGCAAATGAAATAACTAAATGGAAAGAAACTCCCTTAAGATAAAATCCCTGCTATAGATCAATCCAGTGTGAGCAGGTTACACAGCACCTCCTTCCCGCACTGCTTGATACTCAAGGAAATACTTTAATTTTACAACAATGTCAAATATTCAGTGACAGCCACAGTACTTATCATGGTCTGTGATCATGTCACTGACTCACTCATTTTCTTATTTTTCACCCTACTAGGAAATAAAGCCCTTGAGAATAAGGGTCAAGTCTGTCTTTATTCATTAATACATTCATTATATACATGTACACACATATATATTGCACATATGCATATATTACACATATACATATGTTACACATATACATATATTACAAGTATATACATGTATACATATATATTACATATATTCAAGTTAACTCATGGTATGTGGTTAATAAACACCAAATAAATACCTCATATTGAATAAATGAAAGAAGATGCTGAAACACAGTAACACGGTTGGAGACTAGAGTTTTCCATTAGAAAGTCTGGGCTGACGTCAAGACTGCGCCATTTTCTAGGCTTACACACCAAAGAAATGGCTTAAGCTCTTGGAGTTCTGCCTCACTCACAGCTGCAAAATGGGAATCGCATCTTTCATATGTTCCTGGGTATCAACTGGAAGCCATGTGGGTAAATTTGTTAGCCTAAATCCTTGGATAGCCAAAATTACACAATAGCTTGGACCCATCTCTAAGGTCAGTGGGTACCTCTGCCATGCATAGCCTTGCCCGTCTTCCAGCACCACACTTACCACTAGGAATCTCTGTAACCCAGAGATGGCATCCCTTCTGGGGCTGTGGTCAGCTGCACTGGGCTAAGGACAGACACAAAGAAAGACTCAAACGCAAAGAAAGACTATGCCATTGTGTGCAGGGGCTTCCTTTTCGACACCCTCGAGATCTTTGGGAACCTCTGAGGCCTCCTCTAGGCTATCTTCGCTCTCTCCACATGAAGGCTCAGCTAGGGAAACAAGGAGGGAATTTCCAGCACCACTGCTTCATGCTCCACGTGCCTCCATTCTTACCCCCGCTGCAGTATGGCTGCCAGAATCATGAAGGTCATTTGAAGGATGAAACAGGGAATGCTAGGTCATAGCGCCTGGCAAACCACTGTGTGCCCTGGCTGGGGAGGATACAGGTGGCTCTCTCTGCACCCCCCCCAACCCCCGTGTCTCACCTCCCCCTAACCAAAGCTTCTGGGGACCCATGCGAGCTGTGGCGCAGAAGGAGATCCTAGGAGACTCCGGGAGAATGCAGATGAGGCGGGATCTCTGCTTTGTAGGATTGGTGCATCCTGGGCAGTTTTCCAAAGCCTCTACAGCAGTTTAACAAATGTTCTCCCAGCTGAGACTGTGAGCTGGTTGGAACCGGTAAGGAGATTGGTTTGCAAAAGAACTTAAGCTGCAGCCAGGAAAGGACCGGGCTGGGGGCTGGGCGGGAGGCTCATGGTCTCCTCTGTTGTTCCCCACAGTTCAGAATAAGCAGGCCTCTTGCTCAGCTGTTAACGTTGCCTGATACACGGCATGTGAGCCTCTCCAGGGCTGGTTCCTCACCTACACAAGCGTACAACAGGATCACGTGGGACTTTGCTGTTCCGTCGTGCACAGGCATATAGGGTCAGTGCCCACTGTGACTGCTCTTCGTGGGCAACATTTGTAACAGGCAAGGGAGGAGTGCCCCACCTGCCATCAGCGGTGGGCCACTGACCGTTTCACAGCTGTACAAATGAGTAGCAAGTCTATGGGAGAATGGAGTGACCTTTAAAATATGGTTGATGCACAGGCTTGCGTGCGCTTACTCAAGTATAGAACGGGCAATACACGTCAGAGTGGGGAAGCAAGGGTGGCGAGGAGGGTGGTTCCGGATTCTTGCTAAGAGATCCCTTGGTCTTTCTCGGTCTGTCTTTCTCCGTCTTTCTCAGAACTTGTGCTGTGGTCCCCTGAAAGCGTCAGTCAGCTCAGGAACTCTGGAAAATTCCACCAGACCCCTCCAGAAGGGAGGGGCTAAATTACACTCCTCAGACCACTGGGAGGGAGTTCCTTGTGACTAAGGGAGGCCCAGAGTTATTCTGAGACCGCTGACCACGAACAACCAATCAGTTTAAAGGTAGCACTGATCTGCCAACCACACCTGACGGGCCCCGAACGCCCTGAGGACTGTACAAAGGCCCCGGGCTGCCTAGGCTGCGGGGTGTTTCTCCTCTCAGGTGCAGGGCAACCCCAGCATGCTGGATTAAATAAAATTCCTCTTGCTTTTTTGCATTGATTCCTGTCTCCACGTTGTTCACTCAGGGGTGTCTGGTAAGTTAAGACTCCCTGGAGTCTTACACCACCTCCCAGAAGGAAGTTCACAGTATGATACTCTCGGCTGCTCTCTCCCATGGCCATCCGTCAACAGACGTCTTTCCAGAGGGGAGACTTTCACCCGGCACACCATTCCAGTCATCGAACTGTCTGGAATTCTCTTTCCCAGCCTCATTTATGACAGTTGTCAAGGAGGAACACAGAGGCAAGGGACATACAACTTCACTGACTTAACATATTAGTTGAAACTCTGTGACATACACACAGAAAAACAACAGCAACAACAGCAGCAGCAGCAGCAACCAGCCAATACTGGCTGAGAAAGCGTGAATCTAAAATTTGCTTTCCAACCTGCAGGTGTTTTTTTTTTTTTTAGTTGCCTAGGAAATATGTCTGGGAGGGCTCACTTTAAGTAACTCGAGGTACACTTATTACTTATGCAAATGCAAGCCATCTGGACACTGTCCTGGAAAGAAAGACATTATAGGCTCACTCTTGCCCACTGACAAAGTATCCAAGATTCCTTCTTCGGAAGGTGGCAGGAGAGACAAAGTTTCCTAACTCCCCAAGGCTTTGGGGGAGGCGTGGCTCATTCTTAGCTGGCAGAGGACTGAGTTGGACCTAGTACCCCGGTGTAGAGTATGTCTTTTGGCAGCAATGACTGAAAGAGTGGGTGTAAATTATGCTTTAGCTTTAAGGCTAGATGAAAGCTAGCCTTGGCCCAGACCGTAAGTGTCAGAGAGTGGCTAGGGTCCAGATTCCCGGGGGGAAAGGACTCTTGAGAACCGATGCTGGAGACGTGAGTCATGACGCAGGGGCGCCTGTCCAACGGCTGTCACAGTGGCCCTGGCAGACCTGTCACATACAGCAACTCAGTTTGAGCCATACTAAATGAGTGACATGTGTGTCATCACCAGGTGAGCACAAAATCTATAAGGATTAGATGGATGGGTGGATATATAGATGATAGATAGAAGGTAGATAGATAGTAGATTGATGATAAATGTAGACAATAGATAGATGATAGATACATACATACATACATGATGATAGTTAAACAATGCATAGATAGATAGATAGATAGATAGATAGGTAGATAGATGGTAGATAGATGATAGACGATGCAATAGATGATACATAGGTAGATAGATGACGGATGATAAACAATAGATAGATGATAGATGATAGGTAGATGGTAGATGATAGATAGATGGATAGATAGATAGATGATAGGTAGATGATAGACAATAGATAGCAGATAGGTAGCTGATAGATGATAGATATATGGAGTTTGGGGGAACAGATAATCTAGATTTCTGCATATTAGTTTAACTATTTCATATTCTGAAAAGTGATATTTTGACAGTGCATTTTTATTTGGGGGAAATATTAAGACTCATGTTTAATTACCTAAGTAAGTTCTTTGGATGGCAAGTGTAACCAACCTTTCTTTGTGCCAACCAAGGTGCTGTAAACCAATGTAAATACAAAGTTACACTTGCTAATGTCTAGTTTTTGCAGTTGAATTTCAGTGGTGACTCCCAACAGTTTTAATCAGCCACATACATACATACATAAATTAAAAATGTGATTTACTTTGAAAGCTATTAAGTGGTGCTAGATCGTGACACTGAACGTTGATAGTGTATGGAAAGCACTCATCGTTTGTCAGTCTTTATGTCTGTCTGACACATGTCGGGGTAAGTGATGAGGGAAAGTCTCTGGGGAAAATCAACTTGCAACATGCAAACAAAAGGACAGACTTAGAATGATGACTCTTTATCAACTCTAAATTAGTGAGTGAATCTACTCAACAGTCATCAGAGGTTAGCAATATTACAAAGAGAAAGCCCAGACAGGATGGCTGCCCAAGGAAAGCACATTCGTGTCCTGAAGTAGTCCTGATGTAATTAGCATGGCACACTCAAGCTTATATAGTTAGCGTGGTGTAATCAATACAGCTCCCAGGGCTAGATGAACACATAAAGGGCAGATGACTACCTCCGTGGCATCCCTCACTCGGCCAAAGCCAGGCCGTGGAAAAGTCTGCCAGTGACTCATCTGCTTTATGCTTATGAAGTAGGAAGGGATCCCAAAATCAGAGACAGGAGAAACAAAAAGATTAGAGGAAACTTTAAAGATATTAATTGGAGTATATGATCTAAATCGATCCTGTTTTGAATAAACAAACCGCCAATACAAATGATAATTGGAGACCTTTGAAGACTGAATGGGTGAGTTATGATATTTAAAATGACTCCCCAAAGAAGAAGAAATTACATAGTAAAGAGCAAAAAATGAATAAAAAGGGAATTAAGAAAGCCGAAAGTTGATTCATTAGAACTACTAATTAAATTAACAAATTTCTGGTGAACTTATTCAAGGAAAGTCAGAGAAAGTACAAATCAATGTGATGCTGGAACCAAAAGTGGAGGAGGCATAGCAATAAGCAAGAATTTGAAGGGGAATGACAGAGCATTGAGAACAATTCGTGTCCGTGTTTTTGAAAACTCGGATATAATGGCGTCTAAAAACTATAACAGAAGGGGGACCCAAAGGGAACAGCATGCCAAGTGGTCTATTAGCTGCTGAGGAGTAGAAATCAATAACAAGGCTTCTTAAAAATGGTATTATTTACTTATTTGTGTGTGTGTGTGTGTGTGTGTGTGTGTGTGTATGTGTGTGTGTGCTCACCCCATGCTACAGCATACCTGTGGAGGTCCAGGGCAACTTTTCCAAAATCAGTTCTCTGGGGCTGAAGAGAGGTGGTTCAGCAGTTAAGAGCACTGGCTTTTCTAGGGCCCTGGGTTCAATTATCAGCAACCACATGGCGTCTCACAACCATCTGTCGTGGGATCTGATGCCCTCTTCTGGTGTTCAGTCATACATGCAGACAGAACACCATGCACATAACACATTAATAAATAAAAATTTAATTAATTAATAAAAACATCAGTTTCCACGTTGTTTCTGAATCAGCGCCTCTTCTGACTTGTGCTGCATAAACAGGTTTCCAGTCAGTCTTCTTGTCTACCTACCATTTGGCCCTACGGGTAGGCAGCTGGAATTACAGGGCCAGAGCATCTGGCTGTTTTGGTGGGTTCTGGGGACAACCTTAGGTTTTCAAGGTTGTGTGTCAAGTGCTTTTGCCCACTAAGCCCTGGCTGGCTCAATACACTCCTGCAGAAGAATAGGGGGTGGGGGTCGGGATGGGGATGGGGGATTTCTCTAAAGTTTTTAATAGGGTGTAGCAATTAAAACAAAATACAAGAGTATATTATTTCTTAATTACACTCTCTTGCCTGTTTTTCTATTTGGCTATTTGCTTTATTGTTCACTTTAAAATCTAAATATTCTAGATACTAATGTCTTCTCTTTTTCAAAAGTAGGGAAAGAAAGAAATAATAAAACAGAATGAAGAGCCTATATACAACTTCAAATGTGCGTGAAAATGAAATTTTGTATCACAGGTAAGGGAGAAAATGGAGAAAATACACAATAAGTGCTATGAATTATCTCATCAATGGAAAATAAACAGCTATTCTGATATGCCCTCCAATACACTTAAGTATAAAAGTTAAAACTTCTATATTTCTAAGTTGGTATACATTTAAAAATCAAGAAATTCTCACTTAATTATATAGAAAATGAAAAACATAAGCCACCAGAGAGATAGGGTAGGAATTATTTACAGCATGCTTATCAAAATAATAATAATAATAATAATAATAATAATAATAATAATAATAGGTTGGTATCCGGAATACACAAATGGATTTTAAAATTAACTATAAAGCAAATGGTCACGTATACTAAAAACAGACAAATGACAACAGCAATTGCTTTACACAAAAAGGGCAGAATGTGGTGCTGGATTCGAAGCTGCTTTATTGGGACTTTATGAATGAGGGAGATGAAGAAAGGCCTGTGCTCCTGGGCGCTAGGGACTGTGGGAAAGTGCCTAGAGGGTTGACAAGCGCAGGGAGCCCTAGGGACTGTGGGAAGGTGCCAGGAGAGCTGAAAAGCGCAGAGAAACACTGCAGGATGGGAAATAGACCACGGCACCACCAGCTTTCCAGTCATTTCTCTCTCCGAATGATACTGGGGTTACACTCTTAAAAAACAAACGTGCTAAGTTAGACAACCCCTGAATAAAACCATCAGCCATAACAACCGTGAGAAACGAGGCAACACGACTCATTCCAAAGACTCAGAAAGACCTAAGGATGCTGAGATCATCAAATACTGTGCAAAAATTTCCAATGTCTTGTCTCAAAGTGACCAGTGGTGGTGCTGGAGAGACAGCTCAGCAATTAAGAGCATTGCTGCCCTTGCAAAGAACCCGAATTCGGTGCCCACCACCCTCACAGTGGGTCCCAGTTCACAGCTCCATTTCCAGGAAGTCTAACACCCTCTTCTGGCCTCTGATGACACTGCACTCACACTGTGTACAGACATGGGTGCAGGCAAAACACTAATACACACAAAAATAAGAATAAATTAACCTTAAATTTAAAAAAAAAAAGTACTCCTTAAGAAGGACCTAGTGTCATATTCATGTGCAGCACTCGGGAGGCAGAAACAGGAAGGTTGCCAGTTCAAGACTGGTGTGCATTGCCTACTGAGATAGTGAGGCCTCATCTCCAGTCAACAAACAGATGCATGATGTCAAGGATTCAATCAACTGAGTGGCGTAGGGAAAGAAATTCAAGACCCAGATAAAAAAGGCAGCAGTACCGGTGGTAAATTCAGGAAGGAAATCAAGATCTGGAATAGACTAAGAGACAAACATCCTGTCTCTAACAAATGCTAGAAATCGTTGGTTGTACCTAGTTCATAAAGCAAGTCCTACAATACATACAAGGACAGGGTTCAAGACAGACCACACTCTGGCTAAGAAACAAATCATCTAGGTGAAAACACAGCAAAAGGCAAAGAATTAAACTATACCATGGGACTGAGCATGATGACTCACACCTTTGATCCCAGCACCCGGAGACAGAGGCAGGAGGATCTCTGTGAGTTTAAGGTCAGCCTGGTCTCTAAAACAAGGTCTAGAACAGCCAGGGCTGTTAGAGAAACCCTGTCTCAAGAACACACACACAAAAAGAAAAAAACAAAACAAAAACATTAAACATGGATCACACACACACACACACACACACACCTCAAAGGAAATAAGATTGTGCAAAGTCACCTTTGTGTATGACCCTGTTGCCCCACTAGCGCCTTAAGTGATGTAGGATGCCAGTAGGTCTATGCAGTTAGTATTTAACTTCCATGATTGACAGATTTAAAAATCTTGTATCAGAGGCTATGAATTAGGGTTGGGTGTGTATGTTTTAAGTCACGATAGACCTCATAAACTGTAAACTTAGACGCAAATACAAAGGTGCAGAAGTGGACAGTCCCCGATGCCTGCATGTCTGGCTGGCCCATCTCTGTACACAGAACAGCTGAACCTTTGGAGTGAACAGCTGCAAATCCGAGAGGGTCAGCTCCTGGTGGCCGTCTGCGCCTCAGATCCTCAGAGCTGGAGTTTCCTGCTTTGAAGTTTGAATAGATTCCTTTAAAATGTTATATTACAGGCTGGAGGGATGGCTCAGTGGTTAGGAACGCTGGTTGTCCTTCCAGAGGTCCTGAGTTCAATTCCCTTAGTCTCTCTTTTCCTGCACTTATACCTCAGTTTTTGCTTTTGCTTTTTAGTTTTGATTTCATCCTTGAAATTTTTAGTTTTGATTTCATCCTTGTGGTCCCAATCCCCCTGCCTCAGACTCCCAAGTGCTGAGATCATGAGTGTTTCCTGACATCCTTGGCCCTCCTGCTTTCTTCTCTTCTCTTTCATCCCGTGTGTTCTGTGTCCCACCTGGCTGCAGGGTCACCTGGCTTCGCACATTTCCTGCTTCTTGGCTGTCTGTAAAGACAGAGACAGAAGATGTAGTCTTATTCGTTCACAGGATTTCACCACTACTGCTACAGTGAAGCAGAGAGAAGGACAGAGTTAGCAAACTATGGGGGGGGGAGGATCTTATCATGCATACCTTCCAACTGCAAAGAAGAAAAACTATATTGCAACAAAATTTATAGCACTGGGTAAAATTGCACAGAGTGGAGATGTTTGCACACCAAATAGATGTTGTTGGGTGTGTGCATGGGTAGAGTAACAACCCCAGGCCTGGGCTATTTGCTCTTCTGTTCTGTGGTGGAACTGTGCCATCTACAACAGCAGTCCAGCAAGAACCCGTAGAGGTCATTGAGTTCGACCCTAGCCTTCTGTGTTGTGTGCTGGGAAGCCTTGAAGCCGCACAGATGGAGATCTGTCCGGGCTTTGACTTCGGTCTTCCCCATCCACAGTCGATCAGCCAATGACCAGGTGAGATGAGTCTGCGTGGGTCATTCAATTTCTTATTCTTATTGACCATGACAATCTCCCTTTAATGCCTTGCTGTCCTATCTAATCTTTAACACTATTAATCCATTTCTTTTCCGATTAGCCTCCATTTGATTTATCTTTTACAGATAAACGAGTCATCAGCAGTTATTCCCTGCCAGTCAGCCTTGTTCTGTGTCTGGCCCATAGAAGCCTGAGATTTTCTATCTTAGCCTATCTCCCAGATCTCGGGGTTTTGTTGATCTAACTTTCTTATCGTGTCAAGTGTTAATCTTCTTTTAGTGATTGCCAAGCTAAAGTACTTTAGACAAAAATGAATACCCTGACCTGTCATTTCAAAGTTCACACACAGCCCGAGGCCTGCTCGTCCTGTGGACACAGTTCTACTTAAAGTGGAAAGAACGTGAACAGAGAGAGCTTCCAGGGTCACATAAGTCTTATAATCCTTGGAAAGAAGGCCTGGCTATTTCATTCAGGGAATCTACAGATAATTAACCCAAACCCAGCATAAGAGGTTATGACAGTTGATATTTATCAAGAGCTTACGGTAAGTTAGAAGTTATCCTAATATGTAGATTTATTTAATTTAATCCTATGTGTTAAGGGCTATCTCTGCCCCTATCCATCTCTGGAAACATGGAAGACTCCAGCAGTTAATCTAGCCGCTCAAACCAGGAGTGAGGAACTATGGATCCGTGACTTATAAATTAGTCACAACATCCAATATCCTAATGTCTGCCCAATCCCCTCTTCTACCGAGCCTGTGTGAATAGGACTCCAGCTTGTGTTTGGAAAGAGAACCATTCTAGTCCATGACCCCCAGGCCCCTAAGCCCACAGTCTTAGATTCTGATAAAGTCCGTGACAGGCTTGGCTCTGACTTTGGTGAAACGAGGGAGCTCTGTGTGCTGTGGTCCACTGTTGTCCCACCCGTCCCAGGCCACTCAAGCTCGAGCTCGCCTTGTAGGAACTGGGGCTACAAAGCAGACCTGCTGGTCTCCAGGTTTCCACTGATTTCCCTAAGGACGCATGAGGAGAGGCTTCTGCGAACTCGGCAGACAATGGCCGCATTAGCCCCTTGTCTGCCATGGACGATTGTTTCCAAATCAAAGCCAGAGTGGAGAATTCTGTGCACTTCCTCTCCTTGGAATACTGTCTCTTCAGATATGATGTCAGCCTGTTTTCCTGTCTCTCCCCTGAGCTCCTGCGCTGTTCTTACGGCACATTTTCTTCTTTGTCCTGTTGAACGGCCCCAATACTTATTCCTGACAGAAGTCAGAAGCTTTTTACACTAAGTGCCAGACCACAGCCTAAGCCTGTAAACGTGACTGAAATAAGTTTGAACCCATTGTCTGCCTGTAGCCTCACTCCCCTTTGGCCAGTTCAAGCAGGGCTAGCGTCCCTGCTGGACCCCACCCACGGCCTCCATGGTTTCTGTATTCAGCACATCTTCTCACCCGCCCCTGGACACTTTTCAGAGTTGAGAATTCAGCCACGTCACTACTCCGCTTAATCAACGCCACACACAAATTTCATGTGACACGTGACTTTTGTCGCAGTCTGGTTACGAGATGTATTTTTGTCGCCGTGTTTATTTTCATGTATATGAGTGTTTTGCCTGTGTGTGTGTGTGTGTGTGTGTGTGTGTGTGTGTGTGTGTGTTTGTGCACTGTATGTGTGCCTAGTACCCTTGGAGGCCAGATGAGGGCATTGGAGCTGCTGAGTCACAGACGGCTGTGAATCACTATGGGGATGCTGGGAACTGAACCTGGCTCCTTTACCGGAATCAGCGGTGCTCGTAACCCCTGGGCCGTCACTCCAACTGCTTGAAAGGTACCTCACTGTCACTCTGTGCCACACCTTCCAGTATCCCCCCAGGAAACCGGGTCATCTCCACCACCATGTTCTCATGTCCCCGTTCACATACGCATCCATCACATTGTATCACTTGTTATTTAGAAAGTACAAAGCTTGTATTTGCTTCAAGTTCTGATTTGAATATGAAATATCCCCCCAGTGGGACCATGTACCAAAACCTTTGTATCCCACGGTTGGTGCTATTGGGAAGATGCTGGAAGCATTGGGAGATGAGGTCTAACTGGGGGGAACGGGTCTCCTTTCTGTCCACCATGCAATGAGGAAGCCCCTTCACCACAAACTTCTGCTATCGGGCTATTCCGCCCAAGCACAGGGAAGCCAGGCACCAACGCACTAAACCCTCAGAAAGCACCAGTCGGCCAAAAGGAATGTCCCCCTCAGTGTTCTCTTGGGGATTATAGTCACTGTGACACAGAACTGGCTGATACAGTCAAGAAATGAGTAAAGGAGCCGGGCGTGGTGGAGCACACCTGTAATCTCAGCACTTGGGAGGCAGAGGCAGGCGGATTTCTGAGTTCGAAGCCAGCCTGGTCTACAGAGTTGAGTTCCAGGACAGCCAGGGCTACACAGAGAAACCCTGTCTCAAAAACCAAAAAAAGAAAAGAAAAAAAAAAAGAAATGAATAAAGGTAATGACATCTAATCTCAGGTTGAGCACCAGGAAGAATTCTGTCTCTCTCTCTCTCTCTCTCTCTCTCTCTCTCTCTCTTTCTCCCCTCCTTCTCTCCCTCCCTCTCCCTCCTCCTCCCTCCATCCTCCCCTCACATATATGTGTGTGTATGTATATATAAATATGTGTATGTGTGTTTATGTATATATGTATGTGTGTGTGATATCACATACATATATTTGCCCACATAGTAATTAATTGACAACTAAGTATTTGATGGGACAGGTAGCAAGTCAAAAAATTATAGACTTTGGATCAAATATCTGCTTTAAAATCCCAGCATTGTAATACATCTGACAGATGGTCAGTGGCGAGTCAGTTGACACATCAATTTATTTTGAATAATTAAAGAATAAAATCGAGGCACATACATAGAATAGTTAACCAAGAGTCCCAAGCCCTGATGGATGATTCAAAGCATCGACTGTTCACAAATCCTACTGCTGTAGTTAGACTAGATCCAGTGCTCTGTAGACAGCCTCTCGAGAATAAAAGGAACAGCTGGTTAGTTACATGGGTAGCAAAGATGGAAATGGCTACACTTCTCTCTACCAGCATTCCTCCTACAGCCTGGTCTGTCGGAACAAAGCGTCCTGATCCTGGCATTTCCCTATGATGAGATCATGGTGGACCCGCTGTGGAGAGATGCTGTTGGAGGAATTCATTATATTTCCTGCATAAGTAGAATCAAGTGATTGAGTTCTTCAGTTCTAGAGCCAGGCAGCCTGGCTGAACAAGCATGGAGGTGTTTCTTAAATCATTTCTCAATTCTATCATGTATAAAATGGGGTTAAATAAGTCCTCATAGTGTTGTCAGGACAAAATAAGTCATAGACACTTGTTACAGTCAGTGTTCAGTTAATATTACCTAGAGTGGGAGTGACCTAGTGACCTACTTTACTTTCTAGTTCTGTGATTTAAAAAAAAAAAAAAAAAGACCAAAAGCAGTTGGGGAGGGCAGGAGTGTTTGGCTTATGAGTTCTGGTCTTGGTCCATCAGTAAAGGAAGTCAGAGGAGCAGACAGGACCCGTGGAGGAGCTTCCTGGCTTGCTTTTTGGTACAACCCAGGATCACTGGCCCGAGAGTAAGTGGCTCTGCCCCAGTGGGCGGGGACATCCCACATCAATCATTTACTGAAGCCCGAGCTCCACCAGCTCCACGGACTTGTCTATAGCTGCCTGCAGTTCAGTCTCCTTGGGATACTTTTTCACTTGGAGTTTTCATTTTCTCAGAGAACTGTTGTTTGTGTCAAAACAAAAACAAAAACAAAAGCAAAAACAAAAACAATGTCTATTGTCTTACTTAGGGTTTCCATTGCTGTAAAGAGACACCATGACCAAGGCAACTCTTATAAGGACAACATTTCATTGGGGCTGGCTTGCAAGTTCAGAGGTTCAGTCCATTATCATCAAGGTGGGAGCATGGCAGTATTCAGGCAGGCATGGTGCAGGAGGAGCTGAGAGTTCTACATCTTTATCTGAAGGCTGCTAGGAGAATACTGGCTTCTAGTTAGCTAGAAGGGTGAGGGTCTTAAAGCACACACCCACAGTGACACACCTACTCCAACGAGGCCACAGCTTCTAATAGTGCCACTCCCTGGGCCCAGCATATATAAACCACCACATATACTAAGTAATTGATCTCCCAGTTTTAACAGTAAAAAGATGCATTGTCCGTGAAGTGTGAGAAGGTGTTGGTTAAAGTGGGATTTTTCAGTGTAACCCTGATGCCTGTGTGTTGATCAGCCTTTTTCATCATTGTGACAAGATGCTTACTAAACACAAGTTAAAAAGAGGAAGAATTTATTTTGGCCATGTGCAGGTGACTCCTTTGCTTTTTAGACCATAGGAAAACACCCTGATGGGGCCGTGCAAAGCTGTTCACCTGAGAGAGCCCTGGGTCAGGGTCCCCCTGTGTCCTCCAAGGCCACTTCCCAATGAGCTCCATCTCCACCTGCAACCTGCTTGCTCAACCTGTCAAACAGGGCAATAGAAGGAGACCTGTCCCCTCCCAGTCATATCTCCAGCCGAGAAGCAAACATTATCTCACAGTTCTTGTTGGATAGTAATGATCTCCACCACAGCACTGCGCACGCTGGCTGAGGTGCTGTTGGCAGGGAGGACCTCAGGGCTCTTCTGGGACAGCCAGAAGTTCGTCTCCTTGGGGCTCATCATGGCTCCTGACAAGCCAGCTCTATCCCAAGTTCGCAGTTCAGACAGGAGTCTTTTTGTCCCCATCAATATTCTTGTCCCCTGTATTTCTTACCAAGAATCACCAACCATCAGCTGTTCTACCAAGCCAAGGGGAAACACAAGCTTTTTCCTTCTCAAAGGCCAAGCAGAAATGGTGGGGGTTATCTATGATGATGTTGACTAGATAGGCTCTCACTATTCCGAGAGCCACGTTGAATACATTGTAACACTGCAGAGCCCTCATTTAATACATTGTAACACTGCAGAGCCCTCATTTGATACATTGTAACACTGCAGAGTCCTAGAGCCCTGATGTTGTCTCTTGTGGTTCACGAAACAAGATGTCTGAACTTTAGCTTGGCCCCGTGGCACCTTCTTTTTCTTCTTTGTCTGCTTTCCTTTTTGAAAGGAAAAACTAAGATGAGAAACCAAACATAGAGGGAAATTCCCAGCCACAGGCTGAAACTTGCCACAGCCCATTTTATTCAACTTGCAAGCTGGTAGAAACGCTTCAAGAAACCCAGCAGCCACCCTTTGTACTGTGAGTTAGTCAGCACCTACCCGCGCTCTGTGCAGAACAGAGCTAGTAGATTCAAGTTGTCAGTGGGGTTTGAAACGCAAACGGTGCATTCATAAAGCAGCAGGCAACTGTGTACAACAGAGAGAAGTACGGTGCGAGGAAAGTTTAGACGCTGACTCATCAGGAAAGCTTGGAAGAGTGAGATCTAAGCATGGACTGACCGGGCCTGGGATATGCAAAGCTGGAAAAGATGGGAGAATCTAGAGGGTAGGGAAGTGGTGCGAGGTAAGACAGGGCAGTCGGGAGTTAGGCTAGGAATGGACTTGCCCTCCTAGAATTAAAAGAACAGGAGAAACGGTGACTCTCAGACAGCTGGAAGGACTCGGTGACAGAGGAGCCGAGGCCCCTCGGCGGCTCCTAAAGACTCCCTGTTGGCTCACCCGGCACTCTGCTGTCCTGCCTGTCCAATCACACGCGAAGTCACAATGTTTAAATGGGTGACAATTTAATGGGTGACTTTTCTCCATTCAGGAAGTGTGGTCGGAGGAGAAATGACTCTCAAAATTCAGCACATACTGTAAGGTCATGATGTCCCGGCACATCAAGTAAAAACACCCATTTGAGACGTGACCCAGCGTCCTTACATTTTCACAAGATAAAAATTACGACCCTATTGGTTTTCCGAATAAGGGAGGAGAGTCCTGTTGAATGGATTACTCCCAAGTCTGGCAGAGAACGCCAGTGTGCTTCTGCAAGGCCCTTGCCTGGCAGCTTCTCCTTGGCATTTATCGCTTGGCATCCTCAGCCAACCACATATTATTGCTTAATTAAAGTGCTTCTTTTAATAGATCAATAGGCCTGCTCTTAGGCGCTGCCACAGTGACACCTAGGCTTTTATTCCGAGTGGTTGGAGGGAGTCGGGCGGGTGATGCACAGGGACTCGCTGAGCTCAGTGCAAACCACATGAGCCGACATGCCATTCTGTGCCCCGGTACATGGAACTCAGATCTCTGCTATTTGAAATGGGAAGAAGAATCCCTGCCAATTCAAACTGATGGCCTGGCTCACGTTTCTGGAGCGGGCGGGGTTTACGTGAGGCCTTTTCCTGTCGCACCTGCACCTGCGCAGTGTGAACCCCGGCTTGGGGCCTTTCTGGGCTGCAGCCAATAAGCTTGGGAGAGGCCAAGCAGGGTGTGAGAAGGCGGCCCGGGGAGAGGACTAAGGCTTTGTTCCCTTCTCTGAGAGCCCATGTTCGTCCCGCTCTCTCCTTGCTGCTGTTTCCTGGAAAATGCATCTCAGACAAGATCACAATGACTCCCGAGAACCTGACCCCAAACTACGGACTCTGCCTCAAGAAAAAGAGAACTTAAACTTGAAACTTTGAACAAAGCTTTGGAAGACTGGAAAATCTTTCGGCACTTTCTCAGACCCTGAATTACAAACGTTTCCTTAGCTTCTCTCCAGAGAAGTAGGGTGAATGTTAACTGCCATTTGCAGGGATGTGAGATGTCTCTACAACCCACGGGGCATTTGTGTGGCATCCAGAGCTTCTGCAGTGCCAACGGTGTGCCAACAAGTGCGTGCCTACAGCATAGCTTCGCCCTGGAGAAAGTCCCGGGCATCTGAGACAGATCTCCTGCTTGTTGGCATTGGCCACGAAAGGGCTTATTCTGACATATGCCCTGTCCTGCCCTTTCCCAGGTGGCACTCATGAATTATAAAGGATGCTTATCATGTTAGACAGGACTCTTTCCTGCAGAAAGTGAATTTCTGCAGGAAGGTTTAAAGAAGCATGTGTTTGTGTGTGTGTGCATGCACACAAGTGTGTATGCATGTATGCATGTATATGTGCACATGTGCTCATGTGTGTATATGAGTGCACATGTGTGCATGTACATGTGAGTGATTGCATGAGAGTGTATATATGGATGAGTATCTGTCTGAGTGCATATATGTATATGTGTGTAAGTATGTATACATGTGTGTTTTATGAATGTGTGTGTGCCTATGTGGGTGTGCATACACACACATTTAGGAACCTCAGGCACAGGCAGAAGCCATCCACCTTATTTTGGGGCAGAGTTTCTCACTAGCCTGGGACTTACCCCATGGGTATCCTGGCTGTTTGGTGAGCTCCTCTTGCTTCGGCCTCCCCAGGTCTAGAATGACAGCCCCCACCACCCGCAACCCCAGCAGGGGTTCTCACATGCTTCTGGTTCATCAGATTTATGTCCTCATGCATGCTTGGCAAGGACTTGGCCAACAATTATTTCCCCAGGCCCAAGAGACTTAGCTTTTTAATCTTTCAGTTTGAGTGTAATCACATCTGATTGGATCTTAAACCCTCCCCCTAACATCTTGGCGTGTCCCCTGGCGCCGCAGTGCTGAAAGCACCGCCCCCTTTTCTCTATCAGCGTGCAATCTGAACAAGACTGCTTCACACGGAAAGAAGCCACAGGTGCAGAGACACAGCCCCGAGTGACATCATCAGCTCCTGGGATGAGCCGGCTCTGTGACTCAGCCTGAGCAAAGCAACCCTGGCTACCCAGTGAAATAGATTAGGAACAGGGACATCTGTCTTGCCCAGAGAGCCAGCGACGCCCTGCCACACAGCTTCAGGGGCCGGTGGGTTAGTCACGGTTCATCCCAGGATGCTGTTCTAAATCCAAGTGACAGCCATCAGTAGTGACCCAAGTGAACACACAGTCTTCACACGCCCTGCTGAGTGGCTGCCACTGTGTGACCTTAGCCACGGGAAAACTAAGGTGAGACAGCCAAGGCTTAGCCGGGGCAGCAGGTAAGGCCCTTGAGGACAAACCCGGGCACCCGACTGTATCCCTGTACCACCTGGTCCTTCTGAGGAGGTGACAACCCCTCTGCTGTGACAATCCTCTGCTGCCATGCCAGTTTCTAACTCCAAGTGACATGATAAAATAAAATGTCTCACTGCTAGCTACATTTTGGATGACCCATGGACAGCTTAATGGGGTGTTTCTTCAAAGATAATACACATACACACACAGCCTCACCATGGAAAAGCCAGTACTGGACTGAGAACACAGAATCCAAAGGTTTTTAGTTTCTGGTTGTTGTTGGATTGGATTGTACCTGGAATGTATAAAAGATGCTAGTACAACATTGTACAAAGCCAGCTGCTCGAACCAAGTCAGAAAGTAAAGATTAAAGATTAAAATGCCAGAAAAATGGGTCAGATGAAATTCAGCCTTGTTCTCAGGGGTCCCTCTTCCATGCAGTTTTTATTCCTTTTTATGAATGTGTAGATCCTCCTGGCTTAGCTCGTCTGCTTTCTCCGAGGGGTTGGTAATATGGCTCAGCAGGTCAAGGTGCTTTCTGCAGAGCCTGAGGACTGGGTTCCATCCCTGGAGCCCACAAGATGGAGAGGGACCCCAATCTCCTAAGCTGTCCGCTCATCTCTACATGTGAGCACACGACGGTGCCATTTACTTGTGAAACAAGACAAAGCTTGTGCAGCATGTTAAAGAAGGACAGTTTTCATGGTCCATGTTCTTTTAGGTGTCAAGTTTTCTGCACTCTAGGTCTGACACACCCAGAGCATCCAGAACAGGATGTGACAAATCCTAAGGTCTTGGCACACAGACAGCATCTTCTGCCATTATCAGCCGCCACAAGAAGTGACCTGCTACAAGTTAGTGTGCATAGCAAAAAGAAAGCTTGAATGGAGTGGGCTGCATGCACACATACACACACGTACATATAACTTCATATACATATATACACACATACACATAAATTCATATGCACACATGCACCCTTACATGTGTGCATACACATGTACACATATACATACACATTTATATACATGCACACATATTCATACACACACACATACACACATGTACACACATAATGCACATTCATACACACATGCACACTTACACATGTGCATACACGTGCACACAGACACACATGTATACACACATACATATATACACATATACACAAATATACACACATGCACGAACATATATACACATACACACATATATACGCACATATACACATGCACACACATTCATACACAAACATGCACACATGTTCTCAGGCACCTTTTTCCCCTTCATTCTCCACCATTTCCTAAAAATTTCACTTCAGTAGCCAGTCATGACCCTAGCGTTTTCGAGAACGAAAGGAAAGAGTAGCTGATATAAAGGGAGTTAAAGTAACCTTAGTGATGAGCCAAGCCGGGGAGTGTATCTAATAATTGCCTGGGTTCAGCGCTTCGCTTCGATAAATGAGTAAACTTTAAATGTATCTCTGAGATGCACTATCACAGACATTGCCACGGGCAAGTTTTATCCACGATGAAACAGCACGGCCCAGTGAGATAAAGATGATAGAGGAGGTGCTATCGGGTGGCAGCCGGGTAATTACAACGCTCTATTTGGGCTCTGTGGCGATGCTGCATGTGATAAGTGGGGAATAATGAAGAAAGCGGGTGGTGATAAAGCGGGAGCTAAATGGTAGAAAATAGCCTATCATAGCCCACAGCCCTCCGAGCGCCTGTGGGGACTTTGAACTATCGTCTTCAGTTTTCATCCACAGGGGGAAGAATTCCCTCTCTCTCTCTCTCTCTCTCTCTCTCTCTCTCTCTCTCTCTTTCTTCTTCCTCTGCTAAATTTATGTCTGGCAGGACAAAAAGGACATGGTGAAAGAAAATCAAGGGTGTGTGAAGAGAATTTGACCTTTGCAAATAGCTCTGAAGGTCACCATGTGATTGCTCTAAAATAATCATATCCCGTGATCTCTGCACTCACAAAAGATACAAGAACATTTCTTCAGTGTGATTTGGCACAAATTTGTTGGGGATCATGGCTAATAAAAGGTCAAGTAAAGTGTCTCTAACTGTAGCCCGTCGAGGCAGGCAGGGGTAGACCACTCCAGCCATCGTTACTATTGAGCCAAACTTTGATTAATGCAGAAGACAGGCCATGAGACCATCCATCACATGCAAGCGAACAGACTGCTGTGGCTGGTGCTTTAGGTCTGGAGTCTTCAAACACAACAGCCTATGCAGCGGCTGGGTGCTTGAACTTTGGTCCTTTGGTCATTTAATGCAATGGTAGTCCAGCCTTTCTCATGGTACTGGGTGTTGATTTTGTTTGTTACACCTGCAATCTTTCTGACCTTCACAGTGATGGTGTGTGGAATCAAACAGAAAACACTGTGTGTGTGTGTGTGTGTGTGTGTGTGTGTGTACATGCATGTGCACTGGCACACATCTGTGTGCACACACACAAGCCGGAATACACATACCTGCATGGACATCTTCTGAGAATGGCCTGTCTCACTCCCCCTCAAGGTTCTTCATGTGATGGCACGGGTCAGACCGCCTCTGGGAAGTTCTTCCAGGGAAACAGTTAAATGGCATTGCATCTGGAGCCTAACTTCGCCACAGGATTCACCAGAATGACAGATGGGAATATTCCTTATGCTAACGGCACCTTAAAACTTAAGGTATTCAGATTAAAATGATAAGAGTCTACAAAATAATTTTCAGATGAAATCAACATATTATAAAATTCATATTTCTGAGAGTCTTACTCAGTACCTTTTATTTCCTTTCCAGTGTATAAAATTCACATTTCAGGGAGAAATATTCAGTACCTCCTTGTTCGTTTCCAGCACCAGGCAGCTGTAACCAGATTCAGAGCACTCAGTCGCCCACAAAGATACCCCAGATCCATCAGTAGCTGCTCCTGCTTCTTCCCCATTCCCAGTACCAGACAGCAGATTAAGCAGTCGTTAATCTATTTCAATGTTTGCCTGTGTCAGACATCTCCTTTGAATGGAATATAGCTTGGGAGTCTGGCTTACTTCACCTAGAGGGCTTTCAAGGTCTATCTACGGTGTAGTGTATACTTTGTTACAGTTTTTAAACTTTTGTTGATTCTTTGTGAGGGTCTCTTCATGTACCCCAATCCTGCTCATCTCCCCCAATCCTTGTCCCTGCCCTCACCTTTGCAACCTTCTCCCACAACGCGGGTGTGGGGGTGGGTGGTGGGGGGGATGGTGGGGAGGTGGGGGGGCGTGGGAGCTGTAGTGTGTCACAGTGTCGCACGGTATACCTCTCTGTCCACACTTCTCTGCTTGCCAGTGTTCATTGTAATGAACCAATTCACAGCCTCTGGCTTCTGCTCCTCTATCAGTACTGAGCCCTCACTGGGACTGCTCGTGGTTATCCTGTTGTTGCCGTGTGCCATGGAGACCCTGCAGCATTGGATCTGCAGGACCGGCCCTTTCATGCATTCCAGCACGTCATTAACGGGGCGTGTATTGGGGTGCACCAATTCAAAGGCCTGGATCTAGGCCCGAGGGATATCTGAGCTGGCCAGCCCCCTGCCTCTCCCATTCGCACGTTCTTGGGGCTCATCAGCAGCCCCTGCTACCAGCGCCATCTCGATCCTACTGTCCAGTCGAGGCGCATGGCCTGCTATCCTGAGAGCTGCAGCTGGTGAGAGACATGGCCATAGATGACAAGGGACAAGGGAGGGGAGGGGACATCTCTCTCTGTCTGGGCTACTCTACTGTCCAGGAGTAGCTGCAGCAGTGGAGAAGCATGGCCGACTCTCCTGCTCTGATGACCTCAGAGCCAGCACTTCCGCCTGTCGTAGGTGGCAAGGAGCTTGATGATGTCACCACATGGCAGGTAAGTGGCAGGGCCGGCTCTCCCATTCTCACAGCCTTGTGGCAGCCCCACCACCAGGGTCAACTCTACGGTGTCACACCAGGTAAGGTGCTGGGCCTGCTCTTCTGAATGTTGCAGCTGGTGAGGGGCGGGGCCAGCTCTCCTGCTGTCGCGACCCCAGGACTAGGTTCTCACCTGCTGCAACTGGTAAGGGTAAGGGGAGAGGAAGGCATCTTTCTCTCACCCACACTGCTGCATAGGAAATGAGTGGTAGGGCCAAGTCTCCCACACTTCATATCCTCAGGGCCACTTCCTCTGCGACTCCTGCAATGTGCAGGGCCAGCTCTGTATGGCAGCAGGCTAGGGGCAGGGTCAGTGCGGGGGGTAAGCGCTCCCATTTTCCTGCCCCAGGGCCAGCTCTCAGGGGATTCCTAGGGGAGGGGTGGGGCCGGTTCTGGACAGCCCTCAGATACCAGGATAGCCCAGAGCAGCAGCCCAGACCAGGGGTATCCACCTGATTCTGGGTATCAGACCCCCTGCTACTGCAGGACCACAGACCCAGCACAGGCCAGACCCCAGCCATGGCCCCAGGTGGCTGACTGGCTACTCACGTCAGGCTGGTCTTCACTACCCACCCACCCCCCAGCCTCCAGTTCCACCTGTCTTCATTGTGTCGACTTTTAATTCTCATTAGCTTCCATTTTTCTACTACTTTATTGTTCCTCTTAGTGGCGACTGGGGTCTCTGAGTGTGTGGGGTCATCTCAGGAGTGGCCTCAGGAGTGCTGTGCCCTGTTTGTGCATAATACGCAGGTCAGGGGGTCATCCTGGCCACGGTCTGCCCTCCCCGGCACCCAACTGTGCAGCCCCGGACAATTGCTCATCTCTGGCTCCCTGTCCAGGCGCCATGGTGCCCGCACGATGGTCATCTTGGCCTTGTTCCTTGCCCCGACTGCCCAAGTGGCCCCGCGTGAGGTTCCTCTGTCCCCGCCCTAGTCTCACGCAGGGCCCTCAGCTCCTGGTGGAGGTTGTCCCAGGCTTGCTCCTGGTCCTGGGAGCCATAGCTGTCGGCATACGCAGCGCCTGACTGGTGCTTGCCTCAAGTTCACCCTTCTGAGAGAGCGTTAAGCTACTAATCATTCAGAGGCTTAGGACACTGAGCGTAGATCTATCCTCTCCTCTCTGGCACCGACTGATGCACACGTGACACGGCATCCACACCTGAGACACGTTGAAGAGCTGAGCCACGCCTCATTGTGAGCACACAGCACAGGCTCGCCCCCTTGTTGGCGGATCAACACTTTGGATTTTCATCTTCTTGCTGTACTCCAGGAAGCTGTGATGCACATTTCTCTGTGTGCCTTTTGGGGATATACTTAGTGGTAGATCTGCTGCGCATTGTTGGGGGGGGACTCTCTCGAGCACACGTTCAACATCACTGATCATGTTGGAATTCCATGTGTGTCTTTTTTTTTGAGGAATATTGTCAAATGGTTTGGGTATAAATGGCACCATTCCCAGGAAGAATGTTTAAGGTCCCGATTCTCTACTTCACACCTGCAGTCTAAGTTCAAACACTGGCTCTGCAGTGTTTTGGTAGATCTATTTCATTCCCTATGTCATGATTTCCTCATCTGTGGGATAAGAGGAGTAATTACTTCATGGGGCCCGGAGTGAAAATTAAATTGTTGAATGCACAGGTGTTCTGCAGGTCTACTTTCTCAGCCTACGCCAAAACCCTTGAGACAGTCAACCTGAAAGCCAACAGACTGCTGCTTTCTCAGCCTGTGGTGAGGGAGAAGGACATCACAGCAGGAATGAACTGTAGGAGAAGAGCTACCTAGTCACACCAGCTAGAAGGGAAGCGACAGGAAGGACTGTGGTTCCAAAAGTCCCTTCCGGGATATGTCCCCAGGGACCTCCTTCTACCAGGTCCCGCCTCCTGAGGTTTTCACCCCTGGCTGGTGCACTAACCACTGTACTCATGAGCCTCTGCAGAGAACCCAGAATGCAAACCAGAGCACAACCTGTATGTAGGAAAGATGGCCCCTTCCCAAGGACCCGAGTTCAATTCCCAGCACACACATGTCAGCTCACAACATCTGTAACTCCAGTCCCAGGGGACCTGGTGGCTTCTTTTGGCCTCCTTGGGTACCAGGCAAGCATGGTGCACAGACATACATGTAGGCAGAACACCCATGCATTTAACAGGTTTAGAATAGAGAAGATGGCATAACTATTAAATGTTAGGCATGGAAGTTGGCTGACTGTATATACGAGAGGCAGGAAAAGGCTGCGCTCTCAGTATTCCCTTTAAGCGTGTCACCTTATTCTCAGTCACAAGGATTGTCAAGAATAGAGAGGAAGCTTGCAGTCTGTGTGTCCCTCTGTCTCCACAGCCTACACATGCATATACCATCTCCACAGAGCACGCGCTTCTCAACTACGGAAACTGTTAAGAACTTCCTCCTCCGGTCCTTTCTCTAGCTCCTTCGTTGAGGACCTTGTGCTCAGTTCAATGGTTGGCTGAGAGCAACCCCCTCTCTATTTGTCAGGCACTGGCAGGCCCTCTCTGGAAACAGCTATATCAGATCAGGCTCCTGTCAGCAAGCACTTTTTGGCATCCACAATAGTGTCTGGGTTTGGGAACTGTATATGGGATGGATCCCCAGGTGGGGCAGTCTCTGAATGGCCTTTCCTTCAGTCTCTGCTCCACACCTTGTCTCTGCATCTCCTTCCATGGGTACTCTGTGCCCTATCTAAGAAGGACCAAAGTAGCCACACTTTGGTCTTCCTTTTTAAACTTCATACGAACCAACAACCAGAACCTCCAGAGTACCCAGGGACTAAACCACTATCTAAAGAGTATATACATGGAGGGACCCATGGCTCCAGACACATGGGTAGCAGAGGATGGCCTGGTCAGACATCAATGAGAGGAGAGGCCCTTGGACCGTGAAGGCTCATTGCCCCAGGATAGGAGAATGCCAGGTCAGAGAATCGGGAGTGGGTGGGTTAGTGAACAGGGGGAGGAGGGATGGGATAGGGAGGTTTGGAGAGGAAACCAGGAAAGGGGATTACATCTGAAATGTAAATAAAGAAAATATCTAATACTGTAACAATGTTTACTTATACTTGGGAAAGTTATTGCATTGAATAAAGATATTCTTTATAAATAGATATAGTTCAATATATTTCTTTGCAGTACATCTAAATAGGGTATGCAAGCTAAGATAATTCATTTCCACTTAACAAATGATTTACTTTTCAACTCTGAACAAACTATTTTCACTAAGCCCTCATGATTCAATTAGCTGAAGTCCTTGACAAGTTAAACAAAGCAATAGATAACCAGGATGGATCATGAACTAAGAATCCTGTGCTTAAGAAACTTCGGCATCCTTGGTGTGATCATTAGAGAGAGGGCCCAATAAAATACTAATGACAGGCATCCATCATAACAACACGATGTGCTTAACAATCACAACACTGTACTTACCTCCCGCCTTTCATCCATGGATCTGAACGCTCTTCAATCACTAATGATGGGCAACATTCCTGTGGGTGAATACTCACAGTGCCCAGAAAGCAGGCCAAGCAACTGTCCATAGCCACACAATAGAAACAAGCTTAAGATCGAGTGGCCCAAAGGGGCGTTGTGACAGTCCCCAGGTCTCCTGTGAGGTCTGCAAGCCCCGATGTCACATGACCTCATCGAGACTCCAGACTGGCAAAGGGAGTGGTGGCCAGTTCTGTGGGTCTCAGGAATCATGCTGTACACCATTGCTGAAGAGAAAATATCTCCCATAAAGATAATTCTGCAGACTTGGCCCATACTCAATCAATTTCCACATTGATTTGACTTGAAGGAAAAACTTGATTTGGTATTTCCTTCCCTGTGTGTTCTTGGGATGGATGAGAACATTTGTATGAAGCCCTGGGAATCTTTTCATGAGGAGTTGCCATCAAAGGATTTGTTTCCGTGGATAGACTAGGAATAGGACAGCGTCAGGGAAACATCACGCAGAGATGACTGGCTACCTTGACTGCTTCTTATGATCATCCTTTGACATCTAAAACCCTCAGACAAACCACAGCAAAATCAAAGGAAAATCCAACAATCAACCCAAAACCCAGGAAGCAGCGAGAAGAGTGGGCCCGTGGGATGGGGAAGTGTTTTCTAGACATCTGAAATGCCCACACGCGTGGATGCGTGCAAAAAGAAGTCTTGTTTCTTCTTGACAACTGCTGAGTTCCTCCATTCTCATTATTATTGAAAAACACCTTTTGTTATATCAGAGGTTTTGAATGATAATGCATGTGTTAGTGTGTTTCTTTAAGAATATCATTTTAAAGATTTTTTTCTTTTGTGTACACAAATGTGAATGGTGTCTGTGTGCACATATGTATGTGTGTGTGTGAGTGGTATGTGCATGTGTGTGTATTGTGTATATGAGTGATGCATGTGTGTGTATGAATGATGCATGTGTATGTATGTGTGTAAGTGCTGGGTATATGTATGTGTATTGTGTGCATGTGTGTATATGCGTGTGAGTGCACATATGTGTATGTGTGAGTGCTGTGTGCACATTTATATATGGGTATGTGTGTGAGTGGTAAGCACATGTATGTGTGTATCGTATGTATGTGTATGTGCATGTGTGTGTACAAGTGGTCCGTGTGTGTGTGAATGCATATTTGTGTGTGAATGCATATGTGTGTATGTATGTGAATGATATATACACAAGTGTGTGTGTGTGTGTGTGTGTGTGTGTGTGTGTGTATGTTTTGCATATACATGTGAGTGCCAGAAGAGAGCTTTGTTCCCTGGAGCTGGAGTTACAGGCAGTGTGAGACTCCTGATCCAAGTGCTTGGAATCAAACTCAGATCAAAAAGGTTCTTAACAGCTGAGCTATCTCTCCAGCTTCAGGAATCTCTTTATGTTTTATATCAGCTTCTAATTCAAAACAACCAGATACATGATGCCTCATTAGGCTCTATGTGTATGTAATGAATTGGGGATATCATCAATTTAATAGTGGAATTCATTTGATGTATGAACTCCGGCTTTCATGAAACCTCACCTGACACTGTTAATTGCACTCAGAATAAAGGGCGCACTCACCCTGCCTTCTGGCCTGGCTCCTGTCCGAATCCATCATCTCCCTGTAGCAACCTGCTTGCTTCTTCCATGTAACTGGGTGAAAGGGCATCTTCACATATACAGGTCCAACCGTCCTCCTTACACGGTACCTGTACAGCACGGAAGAGAAAACTGAGACTTGCACATATCCAGGGGACCCTCATTCAAGATCACAAGACAGATGATGGAGAATTGGGACTGGAATTAGAGCAAACGTCAGTCATCGTTTCTCTGGTCCCTTTCCTGGTTCTCTAGAAAGAAGGCCTCTCGAAAGGTGGTAAACTGACAATTCTCCTTCCTGTAAGATTTAGCAGCGAAGGATGAAGCAATTAATAAAGACAGGAGAGATCACTCAGAACTTCCCTACTCTACAGTACTTTAAAGAACAAACATTTTACCAGTGTTGCCTTCAGTGAATAGCTGTACACATTCCAGAGATAGGACAACCAGTTTACTGGTAGTTTCTAGATCCATTAACCAGAAAATCAATCTTTATAAAAACTGAAAGGAAGCCAGAGGTTGAAGAGGGGGAGCAGAGGGTGTGAACGATCCCAGGTAAAATGATCCAGGGAAGAGACATGTAAACGATCCCAGATAAAATGATCCTGTATAGAAACTGTCATAGTAAAATCCATTATCCTGTATGCTTACTTACCAGCATAAGATGAGGAGGCATATGCCTGTGATCACTGAGGAATTGGAAGTAGGACCAGGACTTCAGGACCATTCTTGACTATATAACAAGTTCAAAGCAAGCCAGTGGTAAATGAAGTGTTGCCTCAAAAAGAAATTCAAAATATATTTTAAGTTCTGAACATTTTCTTGTGTTTTCATTTGTTCCTGGAGTGTCCCTCTCCTCAGGCTTCTCCATGCCTCTGTTGAACAAACCCGAAGTCCTGGTCCGTTTTACCTTCCTGGGCTTCGCTCGTAGGCTTTAACGCACCCCTTGGTTACTTACACAAATGTCACTTGATCCACGCCATTCCTTACACATGTGCTGCCCCAGACCCATGGCAGCCCTTACTCCTTTCTGCTTACATCTTCGCTTTTTGAGAACCCGACAGCCATGTGGTTAAAAGGACATCCAGACTCAATGACATTTTTCACAAGGTTTCCATCTCACTTTAACTATTTCTACAGCTCCGCTGAGAAGGCTCTGTCATTGGATATGATTCTGAATGAAGATTCTAGTGGGAGCGGGTCCACGCTATGGTATAAATGGGAGGTTTGGGCATTGGCTCCCGAAGGCTGCCTGCCATACAACAGGCCAGGTAACGTTAAGTGGCAGGTGTTTGTTGGCTTATCATTTTGGAGGCAGGGTGGGAGTCTGTAATCAAAGCATCCTGAGTGAGGTGACCAATCACAAAAGAACACACATGATATGCACTCACTGATAAGTGGATATTAGCCCAGAAGCTTGGAATACCCAAGATACAATTCACAGACCAAATAACCCTCAACAAGAAGGAAGAACAAAGTATGGGTCCTTCTTAGAAGGAGGAACAAAATACCCACAGGAGGAGAAACAGAGACAAAGTGTGGAGCAGAGTCTGAGGGAAAGACCATCCAGAGACTGTATAGGAATCCATCCCATATACAGTTATAAAACCCAGACACTATTGTGGAGGCCCACAAGTGATTGCTGACAGGAGCCTGATGTAACTGTCACCTGGGAGACTCGGCCAGTGCATGACAAATACAGACAGGGACACTCTCAGCCAACCATTGAACTGAGCACAGGGTCCCCAATGGAGGAGCTAAAGAAAGGACCCAAGGATCTGAAGAGGTCTATAGCACCATAGTAGGAACAACAATTTGAACCACCCAGTACCCCCAGAGCTCCCAGGGACTAAACCACCAACCAAAGAGTAGACATGGAGGGACCCATGGCTCCAGCTGCATATGCAGCAGAGGATGGCCTTGTTGGACATCAGGGAGGAGAGGCCCTTGGTCATGAGAAGGCTGATGCCCCAGTGTAGGGGAATGCCAGGACAGGGAAGCGGGAGTGGGTGAGCAGGGGGAGGAGGAGGGGTTAGGAGATTTTCCCAGGAAAGGGGACAACATTTGAAGTGTAAATAAAGAATATATCTAAAAAAGAGAGAGAAAAAAGGCATTGGCACGGCTGTGCTCCCATGGAGGCTCTGTGTGTGTTTCCTCCTTAACTGCCTAGTTCTAGTGACTGCTGGATGGCCCAGGGCACTGGTCACGACCCCCTTGTTAATCTTCTAGTTCCAAAAAATATCTACATTTGTAGCAGCAGCTAAATCACAGTTATGAGCTAACAATAAAAATAATTTTACGGCGGGGGTCACTACCACGTGAGAAACTGTTACAGGGTCGCAGCATCAGAAAGGCCGGGAGCCACTGCAGAGGACCCTGTCTTCCAGCTGAACCGCTCCAGCCTCTGCTCGGCCTTCCCACAGATGGGTCTCCCTGTATTTTTTGCGTGGGACGCCTCCTCTCCTTTTTCTTATGGCAATTTCAATTCTTAGACTCGGGACCACCGTGGTCCACTTTCACTTCTTCTTAACCGACGCTATCGATCACGTTCTGATTTGAAAGTGTGTATGAATGTCAGAGCTCCCCGTTCAAGCACTCTGATTGCTTCTTCCGGTCTGAGCCTTTCAGACGCTCAGAGTCTGACTGCCGGATCCACCCTCTCTCAGAGCCTGGCTTTGGGACACAATTCCACTAGGTCTCTGCTATTTCATACTTAAAATTCTAGTGGCATCTGTATCATATGGTCGCCATCAGGGTTATATGAGGTCATGGAGCCAAAAGTCTCCAGCTGAGCACGGAGTGGGTTCCCAGTAGCCTCAAACACTCTCTGTACCTTCTGAACTAAAATAACAAAGCACTGGAGGAGGAAGATAAAAGAAAAAAGAAAAAAAATACCCTTTCCAGGTCCTCTTTGAAAACACCTTTACTGTGACATACAGTAAGGCGTGTTCTAGAAAGGAAAAACAGTACTCAGCACGCCTGGGAAAATGTACTGGTGTTTGTTGATGTTTAAAAAGGCAATTAGAAAAAAACAAACCAGAGGCCTCTTATTATGATGCTGCACTGAACTTAGGTGTGATGCGTGGTGTCTGACGTCTCAGAGCTCATGACTCCCTGTGAGACTGGGAACAGGCAGTCATCAAGCCTAATTTATAGCAAAGGGAACCGAGACACACGGAGATAAAGAGACTGGTTCAGCCAGAGCCAAGGTAGTCGCTGTGACGCTAAGTAAGGGCCACTAGTGGATTCTGAAGAAGGCCATGGTTGCAGTCAGCTGCTGTCTTTATTTAATCTCACCCTTTGTGCTCAACAACAAAGAAACACACTTCTAGGAATAAGAATGGGGTGTTGCTAAAGCCAGAATAATGATACAGAAGCGTCAATAGGAAAAAAGGGGGGCATAGTCATATAGTAAAAATATATATCTATATGTGTGTATGTATCATCTATCTATCCATCTATCTATCTATCTATCTATCTATCTATCTATCCATCTATCTATGTAATGTGTATGTATGTGTATAACAAAGGGCTGATACCTATTAAGATGTGGATAAACTCTGAAGATGCTGTTCAGGGTGAGAAAAGCCATCATCTATGTCATGATCATATATGTCATGGATCTAGAACCATTCAGTGCACAGAGACATAGAGTACATCTGTAGTGGTCAGGATCTAGAGAGGCAAAGGAAATGAAACTGTTGAATCATTAGGTCATGTGTGTAAGATCATATCTCAGCTGTTGAATCATGAGTTCATGTGTATAAGATTACATCCCAGCTGTCGAATCATTAGGTCATGTGTGTAAGATCACATCCCAGCTGATGAATTGTGAGTTTATGTGTGTAAGATTACATTCTAGCTGTTGAATCATGAGTTCATGTGTGTAAGATTACATCCCAGTTGTTGAATTGTGAGTTCATGTGTGTAAGATCACATCCCAGCTGTTGAATCATGAGTTCACATGTGTAAGATCACATCCCAGCTGTTGAATTGTGAGTTCATGTGTGTAAGATTACATCCCAGCTGTTGAATCATGAGTTCATGTGTATAAGATTACATCCCAGCCGTTGAATCGTGAGTTCATGTGTGTAAGATCACATCCCAGCTGTTGAATCATTAGGTCATGTGTGTAAGATCACATCCCAGCTGTTGAATTGTGAGTTCGTGTGTGTAAGATTACATCCCAGCTGTTGAATTGTGAGTTCGTGTGTGTAAGATCACATCCCAGCTGTTGAATTGTGAGTTTGTGTGTGTAAGATCACATTCCAGCTGTTGAATTGTGAGTTCGTGTGTGTAAGATCACATCCCAGCTGTTGAATTGTGAGTTCGTGTGTGTAAGATCACATCCCAGCTGTTGAATTGTGAGTTCATGTGTGTAAGATTACATCCCAGCTGTTGAATTGTGAGTTCATGTGTGTAAGATCACATTCCAGGGTAAGGAAATGGTTCTGGGATTCAGAAGGAGTGACACAGCCACGTGGCACATGTACCAAAGGCCTCTGGACTGTACACTTGAAAATGGCTGAACTTACGTGTGTAAAATTTCCTCTGACCTTCTGAGCCTCTGTATCTGATTCTCTTGTCCTGCACAGACATCAGCTACCGGAGAATAAAGTTCACAGGATGGTTTTTTTGGTTTTGTTTTGTTTTGGTTTGGTTTGGTTTGGTTTTGGTTTTTCGAGATAGGGTTTCTCTGTGTAGTTCTGGCTGTCCTGGAACTCACTCTGTAGACCAGGCTGGCCTTGAACTCAGAAATCTGCCTGCCTCTGCCTCCCACGTGCTGGGATTACAGGCATATGCCACCACGACCGACTTCACAGGATGTTGATAATACGTAATGCGAGCACTTGGAGCCGAGGGCTAGCCATGCCCCTGGCACACCAAGGACAGGTGAATGAGGAGCGGTCACCTGATTAGCATATCTGCCTTCACAACTGCCTGATGGGAGCTTACACTGCAGTGTTTCTCCAGCTGTGGTTTTAAAAGCTGCTAAAGAAAAAAAAAAGCTTAGAAAGAAACCTTGTGTAAAGCCCTGCCATACAAACTGATGGAAGTTAAGCCGACTGAGAAGTCTAAGAGAGCTCGCTTCCATCCCTACCCCAAACGTAGCCTCTTCCCATGGCGCCACGGAATAAAACCTGGCTGTCCAGGGCTGATGGTGTCTGAACTGATGCCTCACAAGAAGGCTCTTCTCAGAGCTCCCATTCCAGTGTCAACGGTCAGTATGAGATTTCCATAGCAGGAAACCAGTAGGTTTGTTGTTGATCCTTCGTAAAGACTTGGGGGGGGGGGTGAGCATAAAAGTGGGTGTGGCAGATGCAGCCCACTGGCCGCCCGGAGATCTCTGCCGAGGTGCACACACTGCACACTGTGCATGTGCATGCTGCAAAGAGTAAGGAGGCCCCTCTGCCCCCCCATCCCCCACCCCTGTTTGTCCAGATCAAAACAGGCCCTCTAACCTAAGACACATCACCAGGACCAAGACCAGGTCATGTGCACAGGAGCCCCTGGCCCACCCATGGATAGATCCAAAGACCCTTCATGTCCTGTGTACATGAAGGAAGTTACAGCTGGATCTGGGGGAGATTTACATAGAGTAGATGGATGTAAATCAGAGGAATAAACAGGAAGTCAAAGAATGCTGATCTTCTCACCTGCAGCACGCATAAGGGGTCATTACAGGGTCTGTGCCCTCCATAAATACATCAAAGCCTGTCCATAGGATGGCCCCACAGCTGAACGTTTAGAACCTAATGGATTACACAGCTCAACAGTCTAACCAGTAGGCCCTTGCCCTAACCAACAATCCTACTGAATTTCACATGCCAAGGAAGTGTTCCTCTTGCTCCTCTACTGTCTCAGATGGGGTTATCATTACGGGATAACTATGGCCAAAGCCACTTGGGGAGGAGAGGCTTTATTTGCCTTACATATCCTGAATCATAGTCCATAAACGGAAGCCAAGACAGAAACTCAAACTAGGCAGGAACCTGGAGACAGGAGATGATGCAGAGGCCAAGATGCTTACTGGCTTCCTTCTCATGGCTTTTTCAGTCGGCTTTCTTATGGGACCCAGGACCACCAGGCAGTCAGGTGGTGGCAGGAGGGTCTGAGCCCCTCCCCCATCCATCACTAATTAAGAAAATACATTACAGATCTGCTTACAGCCAGGTTTTATGGAGGTATTGTCTCAACCAAGGTTCCCTTCTTTCAGGTGACGCTAGCTTCTGTCAGGCTGACATAAAACTATCAAGCACACTCCAAAGACCAGCCAGGACCGGCAAGAACAGAGAAGAGCTCAATGTTTTAGCAGAACAGATCTGGGCAATTTAGGAATCACATAGTGGTTAACCAATATGGTGTCAGGTTTGTATTACTGTGATAGAATACCTAATAGGGAAAATCAGGGGTGGAGGTGCACTGGCTCACGGTTTCATGGGCTTCACTTTCTGCCCCAGAGGTCCCCTGATTCTGAGGTGAATCAGAACTGTAACTTACACTTACTACAGAAGTACGTGGCAGAGGTTACTCATGGCCCCGACGGGAAGAAGGCAAAATAGATGGAACCAGGAAGCAGAGACAGTCTTCAATGGTGTGCCACTGCTCACCCACTCGCTGCAGGTAAGCTCCACACACCAAAGTGTCTGTCTCCCAATGCCACCAGCCGAGGAACAAATGTGTAAACACGTGAGCCTGAGGGGGGAGGGACGCTTTTCACACTCAAACCTTAGTGCGTCATGGACTCGGAAAGGAAGATGAGTCCCGCATCCCTGCGTGGAAGGGAGCCCCTGTTGCTCTCACATGTCCCCGTGAGGGACAACAGATAAATTCTCTAAGGCTGATCCTGGGAGAATCAGAGTGAAACAGAAAGATTCAGTTGAGATGCACCCAAACCAGAGAACTACAGGGAAGTCAGCTACCCTAGACTGGGCTGTGTGTGGCCCAGCCAGGCCTCCCTGAGAGCAGGAGAGAAATAGATTCCCCCCCCCCCTTTTTAAATTTTCTATATTCTTTGTTTACATTCCAAACGCTTTCCCCTTTCCTAGTTCCCCCCTCACCATATGTCCCATAAGTTCTCTCCCCCCCCCCAACTATTCCCCAATCACCCTCCAACCCTTTCTTTGTTCTGGGGAGAGATGGCTCAGCAGGTAAGAGCACCGACTGCTCTTCCAAAGGTCATGAGTTCAAATCCCAGCAACCACATGGTGGCTCACAGCCATCTGTAAAGAGATCTGACGCTCTCTTCCGGTGTCTGAAGATAGATATATAATAAATAAATAAATCTTTAAAAAATAGATTTTATTTTAATCCCCACTTCGAACCTGCTGCCTCTGAAAGTCAGAGGCGAAGTCTGGCAATGCGCAGTTTAACAGATGCTCCAGTCACTTGTGGCACTCTGGGTTTGAGAAACCCTTCAGAACCTTTTGTTCCAATGAATTCCCAAATTTTAGATGAAAAGGCAGAAACCCAAAGTAAAGGGTTTTCTGCCACCACACAGCTGAGCTAGAAAACAGGAAGAAAGAATTGGCAGTTTTCCCATCAGTTAGAGAAATCTTCCTTTGGGTTTATAACATGTCAAAGTGCGATTCTGAGTAAACTTCTATCAGAGTCCCCATCTTCAAGGCTGGGGTACAGCTCAATGGGACCGCTCCCCTGGCACCTGTAAAGCTCTGGGTCCCAGGTGAGCACTGCTTAAACAGGGCTCTACCCAGGAGCGTGTAACGGTGCCTGGCACCTTAACACGCGATGACATGTTCGCTGTAGCGTGTTCTCACATAAGGACCATTGGCGAAGTCTTCATCCAGTTCCATGAGCAGCTGCGCTCCTGCCCGGGGCGGCTCTAACGGCACCAAACGCTGATGTTCCCACATGGGGTTCTCCCATCTTACACATTTCCCAGAGGACACAACGGATAAAGCCATTGTGTTAACTGATAAGTCTCTAAAGCTACCCATTGCAGAGAAGTCTCTAAGGAGGTCTCTCACGCTTCCGAGACATCCTTGCAGCGCGCCCGGCATTGCCTGCTGAGCGCCCCCTTGCATTGTCCGCGGAGTGTCCCTTGCATTGTCTGCGGAGCGCCCCTTGCATTGTTCGCGGAGCGCCCCTTGCATTGTCTGCGGAGCGCCCCTCGCTTTGTCCGCGGAGCGCCCCTTGGCATTGCCGCTAACAGCAACGCAGGCCAGGCCTGTGAAAGGGATCGAAGCTGAAGGGCAAGCCGATACCAGGGCAAGAGATTTAAGGAAGAGAACTCAAAACCTACGAATGCCAACACAGAACATCAATGTTAAAGAGCCCTGAGCACTAGCTCTCGTCTGTTTCCCTTTTCTTCCATACAGAACATTGTTGAAGCTTTTGCTGACAATGTTTTGGGTCGGTTTTTACCATTTGAGGTCTTTACCTTAAATGTTTCTCTTTTCCTTTTTCAATTATTTTCTTTTTTAAGGTAGCATGTGAACAGGGAGTCAATAGGAGTATGTTTTGTTGCTGTAATAACACCTAGCGTCTCCTGGTTAGAGCCGTTGGCCTCTCCAAGAGCTCGGGCTTGTGCCCTTATCAACAGTGTTTCTTGGAGAGCAACAGCAAGGAGATTGAATAATGCCGGATCTCACAGTGGCACATAATAGAATGTTCTGCAATTAAACTACTTACCCGAGAACCACATGGATTTTGTGATTACACGATTGATTTCGGGCCCTTTCAATAGCACACTTGAATTACAGAGGAGCTCTAATGCAGCAGTTCTCAGCCTTCCTAATGCTGCGATCCTTCAATACAGTCCTTCGAGCGTGCTCACCCCGCCCCCAACCACAAAGTTATTGAATTGCTGCTTCGTAACTACAACTTTGCTACTGTTATGAATCATAAAGTGAATATCTGATATGCAAGCATCCAAAGGGCTTTTGAACCACAGGTTGAGAACTGCTTGCCTAGAGTTCTAGAGCCCAGAGGAAAAAATTATCTTGCTTGTATTTCAACTGCTATTTTATACAACTGAATAAAGAATTCGGGGATAGGAACTTTGTAACTCTAATTCACTAAAAATTGTTACATTTGTTGTTATGCATACACACACTTGCGAGGTCAGAGATCGACTTGTGGGCGTCAGCTCTTTCCTTCCGCCTTGTGGGTTCTAGCTGGCCCTCAGGATGTCAGGCCAAACAGTAAGCTTCCACACCTATAGCTGCCTCTCTCAGTAAAATACCTGAGTATTTTAATGGCATCTTCTGGCCTTGGGTGAAACTCCCTTAGTCAAATTTAAATAGACTGATCTTAAGAGAAGTATGAAATCAGATATACTATAAAAACGTGAGGTAATTCTGTGGTAAAACTGTAAATATGATTGGTAGATATATAAATAAAAGAGTCGCTTTTCTCCCAGTGTGTCCTTTTCAGTATGGTCAAGACAGACAGACACAGCCTGGGTTACTAATTTAAGCATTGTTTAAGGCGACGTTGAATCCATGCTCTTTTCTTCTTTCAGATTTGAAGACTTCCTTCTTGTCCTCTTCTCTGTCTCTGTCTTGCATCATACGTCAAGGTGACAAGGGACTGCAGGGGTGTGAAGGACCAGGTCTCGTCCTGAATCCAAGTACACGCTCATCTCCGCCTGCGCGTTGTGGGAGAAGCGCTTCTCTACTCTTAGATGCCATGACACTCTGAGACGTGGTCTTGGCCCCACTGGCCTCTGTGGGAAGCAACCGGCATATCTGGGGTCACCCAGGAAACCTCAAGGTCGGGAGGTAACCCTCAGTGTGGTTATCTTCTAGAACGACTGCCAGCCCGCTGACCAACTGTGTACTTCTTCACTGTCCTCTGAAGAATATGGGGTGACTTCCCGCCCTCCGCTTTAACAACTGAGTAGCTTGGGTAACAACTGAGTAACAACAAGGACCAAACTTGTATCCTCGTTCGTGTGTGTGTATGTGTGTGTGTATGTGTGTATGTGTATATGTGTGTGTATGTGTGTATGTGTGTGTATGCGTGTGTGTGTATGTGTGTATATGTGTATGTGTGTGTATGTATGTGTGTATGTGTGTATATGTGTATGTGTATGTGTGTGTGTGTGTGTAGAAACCTTCTTCTGCCCACATTATTCTCTGTGCAGCTGGCAGTGCCCTGTTGCCTTTTTCCCCTGGGTAATTCCAATTGTTTCCTCCTTTGGAGAAAGGACTGCAGTGGTGAAACCTGACTACCAGCGATAGAAACGCTTGCACTGGCTATTAGGGAATTTCATGTTCCCCGATTACAGCATGCATTTCCCTCACTACAGATCCGAAACGTCACTGAAGTGTGGCCTCCGCTCCCCCTCCTCTGCTCGAATTCTTCCCGTGAGTGGTTTCCATCCAGTTACACATACTCAGGACCATGGAGGAACTCCGTACAAATGAAGCCCACCCTGCCCTGTATACCCCTTCCTGTGCAGATCCTAAAATGGAGAAGTCACAGGACAGGACTGTACTCTCTCGTGACACCTTGAATTCTTTAATCTCATCCAAGGTGAGCGTTGAATTGAGGCTGCCAGAAGCTGGGAAGAGAGTGTGGGACCTGGGGGATGCTGGGTACAGTGGGATCTGGAGGATGCTGGGTAAAGTAGGATCTGGGGGATGCTGGGTACAGTAGGATCTGGGGGATGCTGGGTACAGTGGGATCTGGGGGATGCTGGGTACAGTGGGATCTGGGGGATTCTGGGTACAGTGGGATCTGGGGGATGCTGGGAACAGTGGGATCTGGGGGATGCTGGGTACAGTGGATCTGGGTGATGCTGGGTACAGTGGGATCTGGGGGATTCTGGGTACAGTGGGATCTGGGGGATGCTGGGTACAGTGGGATCTGGGGGATGCTGGGTACAGTGGGATCTGAGGGATGCTGGGTACAGTGGGATCTGGGGGATGCTGGGTACAGTGGGATCTGGGGGATGCTGGGTACAGTGGGATCTGGGGGATGCTGGGAACAGTGGATCTGGGGGATGCTGGGTACAGTGGGATCTGGGGGATGCTGGGAACAGCACCAGCAATCTTACAGCCAGAGGGGATGATGGGGCTTCATTCTGTGGAACAACAGGGACAGCACAATTAAGAAACAATGACAGTTTAATGTGACAGATATGCCGATTGCTCTGACTTGAGACCTGCACAGCATACGCATGAATGGAAACATTGCACTATTTCCATATCTATAATTTCTATTATTGATGAATTTAAAAACCAAGATAGACAATTATAAATATAATATGCCTCTTAAGTTAAGAAAGGGAAAGAAACAGAAATTTGTGTTTATTTTTATTGCTTTTGCATAGAGACTAGGAAAAGATTTTTTTTCACGTTAGACAAATTTTTATGTTAATGAAGGTATGAAGGAAACAATGTCTTTTTATGAGATTTTTTTTTTTGAGACAAAGTCTCACTCTGCAGCCTCAGTTGTTATGGATCTTGCTGTGTAGACCAGGCTGGCCTCAGTTTCCTAGAGATCTCCATGCTTCTGCCTCCCTAAGTGCTGGGATTAAAGGTGCGAACCACCACGCCCAGAGTCTCCATTCTTTTGCCTGCCTGCCTGCCTGCCTGCCTGTCTGTCTGCCTGCCTGCCTGCCTGTCTGTCTGCCTGCCTGCCTGCCTGTCTGTCTGCCTGCCTGCCTGCCTGCCTGTCTGTCTGAGACAGGGTTTCTGGGCTCACACTGTAGACCAGGCTGGCCTCAAACTCAGAGACTCTCCTCTCTCTGCCTCCTGAGTACTGAGGAGCGGGCGAGCGCTGGCAGTCCCAGCCGAGTCTCTGTTCCTAATATTTAAGTATTTTAACTCCCATTAAATAAAGAAAGGGGGTTTGCCTTTGTTCCTGTTGTTCAGTGGTCCTGATGACAAGCCAGGCCACGAGGAAAGCAGACACACGAGAGCTCCTGGCTCTCAGCCACGCCCTGCCACCAAACCCTGCCGTACCTGCAATGGCATCCAATCCCTGTCATCGCATTTCTGCCTTACAGTCTTCCCAGAATTCACCAGAATAAACGGTCTCCCCACGTTACCAGACAACAACAACAACAAAAAATTGTGGTCATTTTCTGCCTTCCCAGTTGTTCTTCCTGTTTGGATCAAGGACATTCTCAAAGATGTCGTTGTGTTGTTGTCGAATGACTGAATAAATGCTTTGAAATATAACCAAACAGACATAGGAGAAGGCTCATTAGGTTATTTAAATCTGTAAATTAAAAACAAAACAAAACAGATATAGGTGTGTGCTTTAGCAAGCAAACGTATCAAATTTACAGTTGGAATAATGCGCTCTGTTAAAGTGCCATTGGTAAGTGTGTTAAGGGAAAATAAGAATCACTAGTAACTGGGCCTCGGACACCGGCAGTGCCACTGGCTGCTGGCTTAGGCCCAGGACAAACTTAGCTTCTCACTCTCTAAGTCAAACAAGGCCTTCCTCCTGCTTATGCAGCAAACTCGCCTCACGAGCTTTGCTACAGAAGGGCCGCTCTTCACCGTCTCTGCGCCTCGACTCCCCAGTGAGTCCACTTTAGGTCACGCAGTCTTTATAAACGTCACAGAAATCCGTGCCGTGAAGGTATGTAACCTCAGCCTGAAAAGAGAACAGTGTGTTGCTATCGATGACATGGGTAAAATTCCATCACTCCATATTTTTCTGTCTTTTTTCTTTTTATTTAAGACCTGGGGCTGGGCAAGAGGGGCCCAGTTCTTCCACTTTATTTTGTGTTCTCGGAAGGCATCTGTGCTTGTGGAGTATGGACATGTCGCTGATTTTTATATCAGCTCTTCTCAGTTACTCGGAGAGCTTTGCAAACTCCTGCTTTCCAGAAAAGACCAGTCATTGTGAACCAGTAAAACACTAACTGTGATAATAGATCAAAGACCAAATAAGCCCAGAACAGGATAATTTGATTTTTTTTTTTTTTTTGAGACAGGGTTTCTCTGTGTAGTCCTGGCTGTCCTGGAACTCACTCTGTAGACCAGGCTGGCCTTGAACTCAGAAATCCGCCTGCCTCTGCCTCCAAAGTGCTGGGATTAAAGACCACCGCCTGGCTTAATTTGATTATTTAATTCCCAAAGACTGCCTGTTATTTTAACCATCTTTCTCCTGGTAAGCACTGCACCCTCCGTCAGAGATCACCCATCAGCTTGCTCATTCTCAAGTCCCGTGTCATCAATAGTGATCCACAAATGAGTATTTAAAAAAAAAAATGTCATCCATTGGTTTAATTGACTGCCAGGAATGAAATGTGGTTCTAATGTGAGAATTAATTTTTTGCAAGTTACAAATCCTTTGAAATTGGAATCCAGAAAATTATAGGTGGGAGTCTCTTCTTCCTTTCCTAATTACGCAGGCAGTATTGTCTTCTCTCTCCGGCTGGTTTCTCAGAAACTGAAGCTGGCCTTCCACATAATATAATTTCATTTTATGGGCTGTAAGTTCTCCCAGGCCGCCCGCCTAAGCTCCTTGGATGTAAGCTCCTGGCCTTGCCTTCCCCATTGAAACGTGAAACCCGCCTTTCCAGACTCCAAATTTAACCATTAACCATTAACAGCTACAACTGCCTGGAATAAAAGTCCTTGGCATAATGACCGTTTTTTACAAAACGAATTCCCTTGGATAGGTGTGTCCTCATGGACCAATAAAACCTGCCTTGTCCTGTCTGAATGCAGCGTCACCCGCTCTGGGCCGGCCGTAACTGGGAATCCCGGTTGGTCGGGGGAAAGTGGGAGGCAGGTAGCCGTGCATAATCACACTTTATCCTGAGTTTCTTTGGGCCTTTCATCTGAAGATCTCAGAGCCCTTGACAAACACTAATTAATACTCACAACACCCAGTGAGAGAGGTACGTATTATTATCCCCATTTTACAGATGAGGAAACGCGAGGTTAAGTTGGGTAAGCTGTGCCCACGCCAGCCTTGCAAGGGGCTGCCCTGGAAAGATAAAAGCACCCGCCTCTTTCAGCCCGTACTCGTGGAGACGTCAATTAGGAACGGGATTACAATTAAACCATTTGATTATAACAACAGGAATGTCGTCTTGTAATCTTCAACTTTCTTATAAAAATAAACCCGGTTTCTTAGACTCTGGAGTAAAATAAAGAGGATTTTTGATCATGCAGGAGACATTCACCTTGAGTCATTTGATGACAAGGTCAAATTTTACTTCATTTCTTCTCTCTTTGAGGAAGTGACACTGATTCTTGCTACAACCTTAACTCCTGGAGTCGTGCTGTTTTCAGGGTTCTAGTGTAGTGCTGTAGATTTGGCCAAACATCACCCAAGGAAGGTTAACCCAGGGAAACCTTCTAGGGACAGGGTACCAAACCGGCTTGTAAAGAGGAATGTAATAGGAACCACAACCAGAGTAAGACAGTGTGTGTGTGTGTGTGTGTGTGTGTGTGTGTGTATGTGTGTGTGTGTGAGTGTAGGAGAGGGTATGTGTAGGTATATGTGTTTATATGAATATGTATAAGTATGAGTATGGATGTGTGTCTGTATTTGGGTATGGGTATAAACGAACATGTGTGAGTGTATACATCTGTGTGACTGTAGGTAGTGTGGATATGTGCATGTATGAACATGTGTATGCATGTATGTGTTAGTGTGAGTATATAATGTATAAAATTTATCTGTCATTACAGTGTGTGTATATGTATTGTAAATGTGAATTTTATATATATATGTGTGTGTATGTGTGTTTGAGAGTGAATGACTGTGTGTGCTATTGTGTGTGTGAATTTGTAAATGTATGAGTGTAAATCTGTGTGAACGTATGTGTATGTCATATGTATATGTGTTTGTATGTGTGAAGAGCGTATATGCATGTGTTTTTGTATGAGCATGTTAGCGTATGTTAACATTGGTTTATGTGTGTGACTGTGTGAGTGCGAGCTTGTGTGTGTGTGTGTGAATGTGTTTGTGACTGAATCTGTTTGTGGTGTATATGTATGTGGGTGTATGTGGTTGTATGTGAAAGAGAGTGTATGAGAGTGTTAATGTGTAGGAGCATGCCAGAAGTCTCCATCCAGAGTGTCTCCTCTGTCCACCTTAGTTTGTGTTGTGGCTTTGCTTGGTTTCATTCTGAGACAGAGCTTCTCTTGGCCTGGAGCTCACGGCTCCACTGAGGCTGCCTTGCGAGTGAGCCCGGCTATCTGCCGGCTGGTTCCCAGCACAGGGATGCCAGCATGGCCGTTTTCGTTTTTATTTTAATGTGTGTTCTGGAGATCCAACTCAGATCTTCATGCCTGAACGACATGCCCTTTACCAACTGAGTTATCTCAGTTTCTGTAAGGCAAAGGACACTGTCAATCGGACAAAACGGCAACCAACAAATTGGGAAAAGATCTTCACCAATCCTACATCCGACAGAGAGCTAATATCCAATATATACAAAGAACTCAAGAAGCTAGACTCCAGAGAGCCAAATAACCCTATTAAAAAATAGGGTACAGAGCTAAACAAAGAATTTTCACCTGAAGAACTTCGAACGGCTGAGAAACACCTTAAGAGATGATCAGCATCATTAGTCATTAGGGAAATGCAAATCAAAACAACCCTGAGATTTCACCTCACACCAATCAGAATGGCTAATATTAAAAACTCAGGAAACAGCAAGTGTTGGCGAGGATGTGGAGAAAGAGGAACATTCCTCCACTGCTGGTGGGATTGCAAGCTGGTACAACCACTCTGGAAATCAATCTGGCAGTTCCTCAGAAAACTGGGCATAACACTTCCAGAGGACCCAGCCATACCACTCCTGGGCATATACCCAGAGGATTCCCCGGCATGCAATAAGGACACATGCTCCACTATGTTCATAGCAGCCTTTTTTTGTTGTTTTGTTTTTTGGTTTTTTTTTTTTTTTTTTTTTTTTTTTTTTTTGGTTTTTTTTGAGACAGGGTTTCTCTGTGTAGCCCTGACTGTCCTGGAACTCACTCTGTAGTACAGGCTGGCCTCGAACTCAGAAATCTGCCTGCCTCTGCCTTCCAAGTGCTAGGATTACAGGCGTGCGCCACCACGCCCAGCAATAGCAGCCTTATTTATAATAGCCAGAAGCTGGAAAGAACCCAGATGTCCCTCAATGAAGGAATGGATACAGAAAATGTGGTATATTTACACAATGGAGTACTACTCCGCAACTAAAAACAATGAATTCATGAAATTCTTAGGTAAATGGCTGGATTTGGAAAATATCATCCTAAGTGAGGTAACCAGACCAAAAAGAATACACATGGAATGCAGTCACTGATACGTGGATATTAGCCCAGAAACTGAATATCCAGACACAATTCACATATCTAATCCCAAGAAGAAGGAAGGAGGGGGCCCTGGTCCTGGAAAGGTTTGATGCAGCAATGTAGGGGAAGGCCAGGACAGAGAAGTGGGAGGGGATTGATTGGAGAATGGGCGGAGGGAAGAGGACTTATGGGAAGGGGGGGACTGGAAAAGGGAAAATCATTTGGAATGTAAACAAAGAATATAGAAAATTTTTTTAAAAAAGGAAAATAAAAAGCCATGTCAGTTCGTGGTTCCAATTGGAGAGTTAAGGTATCCATGACTTCCTGGGTGTAAGATCATCCAAAGCCACATTCTCACTTAGAGACATAATAACAGCATTCTTCAGCTTGCACCAGAGAGCTTCTAACAACCTGTGTTTTTAAACTCTGCTGAAAATGCTGAAGGCCAGCATGAATATTGTTCCGTTTAGAAGAGGTAGAAATAGCTCTGTGATGACCAGGAGCTAACCATACTGGTCTTGTCTTTATTAATCTGCCTCAGGCCTTTGCATGTCATACTAGTGTCTTCAGAATGCTGTTCCCACCTGCCACCATTCTACCCAGGTAACGCTGGTAGCTTTGGATTTCTCTTCAGATACTAGCTCTGTGACTGTGCCTTCTGAGAACACGATGCCTTTTTCTCTCATAGTTGTTCTCACACTTTGTAATTAAAACTTTGGAATTTGAAAACAATCAGTGCATCTCTTTTCTTCTTCTAGCCTCCCTTGTTCTAATTTTAAGAAGATCTACATACTTTTCAGGTTGCTGTTTTGTCCTCAGCACATAGTCACTTGGGCCCTCAAACAAACAGCGTCACCACACCAAAAACACCGCTTAGTAAGAGTAGCAGCCACACATTGCTAATCGCTGAGAAGCAGAATTGGCCACATTTGACAGTGGCCCTACTATGAAAGAGAAAAGGAGCTGGGGTTAGTGGGAACGAGCTTGGTGGTGCCTGCTGAGATCCCGTGGTGTTCAAACTAGGTCCCCATGCACTTGATGTTGTGCTTCTGCTGACCATAGACTTCTCCACAGGACACCTGGTTCCTGAGAGACTACCTGTGACAGATCAGGACAAAACAAGGATATTGTTGAAGCCACAAAAATAAGCATCTTCTATTCTAGCAAATATGAACAGTGGCTTCTTTGTCGATGAGAGCTTTAATCTTGCATTGCTGTTCTGACTCGTGGACCAGTCTCTGCTTCCTGACAGAGACCTTGGGTCCTCCCTGAAGCCCAAACCCTATGAGACCTCTCTGTTATGTTCTTCCTGAGACATCCACGGATCCTCCCCATGTCTTCTGTGGTGATTTGAAGGAGATGTCCCCCATAAGTCTCAGGCATTTGGATACATTCCCCCCTGACCCCCCGTTGGCAACTCTATTTGCTAAGGTGTGTGAGGTACATAGCCTTGCTGGAGAATCAGGTCACTAGGGGCGAGCTATGAGATTTCAAGAGCCATGTGTTGTTTCCAGTGTTACTCTCTGCTTCCAGTTTGCAGTTGGAGATGCTCCAGATGGGACGACCCATCTTCCCACCACCACAGACTATTATTCCCGTGGGACGGTCATCCAAACAAACCTTTTCTTCTATGACTTGCTTAGGTCATAGACACCTTTTCTTCTATGACTTGCTTAGGTCATGGACATCTTTTCTTCTATGACTTTCTTAGGTCATGGACATCTTTTCTTCTATGACTTGCTTAGGTCATGGACTCCTTTTCTTCTATGACTTTCTTAGGTCATGGACATCTTTTCTTCTATGACTTGCTTAGGTCATGGACTCCTTTTCTTCTATGACTTACTTAGGTCATGGACATCTTTTCTTCTATGACTTGCTTAGGTCATAGCTCCTTCTTCCACCTCCCTTCTGTCCACCTCATCTGTCAGATCATCATCACCAAATTCATCTCTACCAAATATTATTGCAATTGTGTCACAGCTGTACTTAATGTTTTTAAAGATGATGTCACCAAGCTTAGTTCAAACTCCTTAGGGCCTGAAGATTGGCAACCCAACCCCAGGAGTGAGGGGAAAGAAAGGGCTCTGATCAGAACCAGGATCCACAAGCAACCACAAGCAATTTGATTCTATCTGAATATATCTTTATGTATCATCTGCACACCTGGACACACACACACACTGTGGGGCAGCTGGGTCACACAAAGAATGCTTCTGACCAAAGAAGGATTGCTTCTTGGCCCCTGTCTTTAGGGTTTCTATTGCTTTGATAAAGACCATGACCAAAGGCAACTTAGGGAGGAAAGGGTTTATTTGGCTTACAACCCTCAGGTCACACACACTGTCAGGGCAGGAACTCAAGGCGTGAATTGAAGAAAAAGCATGGAAAGAGTACAAATGAATCTGTCCCAGATGCAGGATGACCTCTGACTTCAGGGAGGGAACCAACACTATTTTGTAGCCAATGCCAGAAAGCCTAGCAGGCTCAAGGTGGACCAAGAACCTAAGAGTGTGGCTTCTGAGATGAGTGCAATAGCCTGTGTTCTGCTCAGGAAGGAGACCTGGAGCAGAACCTAAGTGTGCTGGACCTCAAGATCACTCACTGGAGGCAGATGGACAGAAAGCCCCATGACGTCATAGAGGAGACCTGGAGCAGAACCTAAGCGCACTGAACCTCTGGATCACTCACTCCAGGCAGATGGACAGAAAGGCCTATGACGTCATAGAGTAGGCTGGATGCTGGCATGTGGGACTCTCCTGAGTTCCCCAGGGTTCCCTACCAAGCCTCATTTGGTTCAAAGATGTTAGGCGGCAGCAATAAGCAGAGAGCCCTGGTAGATGTCCCTCTGACCTTCAGAATTCTTGAGCAAGCTCTTTCAGATACTCCCCAGATCACTTTTAAAATGTCTGATGATAATATTTTTGCAGCCCCTCAGCCTAGCCCTGGGACCACGTCAGGGTCCGTGCCTGACATGCGCAGTGCCCAAGAGAGAGGCCAGATTGGGAGCAAGGGAGGAGGCCCTCCCTAGCCCTGGCCCAGAAGCACACTTTCTTCCCTGTCCTTTTGTTTGTTTGTTTGTTTGTTTGTTTGTTTGTTTTTCGAGACAGGGTTTCTCTGTATAGCCCTGGCTGTCCTGGAACTCTCGAACTCAGAAATCCACCTGCCTCTGCCTCCCAAGTGCTGGGATTACAGGCGTGCGCCACCACGCCCGGCTTCTTCCCTGTCCTTAAAGCAATGTCAGAGAGGCCAAAGTATGAACAGTACAGTGTAAGGCTTTGTTAGTTTACTTTTAGATAGCCTTAAAAAATGAAGTTTTTAACCTTAAAAAGTTCACTTAGTACAGAGAGGAAATTATTGAACTGACTACCCTCTCCTCGAGTGCTCAAGATCTTGTCTTACTAGGAAAGCAAAGACATACATGTTTCTTAGAGCAAGGAGCGAGGGGTCGGTTCTATGCTAGGTGATAGATCTCTTTCTTGTAGGTGTGGGATAGAGTGTTGCCTTTTGATTCGTTTTTTTGCATTTATGTGGATGTGGTGTGGTGCTTGTAGGCATGTTCACACACATGGGTCTATGTGAGGCCCGAGGTTGACATTACATGTCTTCCCCAATTACTCCCCACCTTATTACTGAGGCAAGGTCTCCTACTGGAACTCAAAGTACACTGATTCAGCTAGTGAAGCCAGCCTGCCTGCTATAGGGATTCTCCATCTCCTCTCTTTGTGTGCTACCACGCCCACTAGACTTCTGTGTGTCCTGGGAGTCTGAACCCTGGTCCTCATGACGTGCCACAGGACTGGACCCAATGAGTTATCTCTTCAGCCCTCGTAATTGGCTTTTATAGCAGAAGACACACCCCCTATGAAGTGCTTCACATTTCTTGTCTTACTTCAGGAGAGAGACCCTCCTTTGGGGGGGGGCACTACTGTGCTAGTTGAAATACAAAGCAAAAAAGCAAAACAGATCAGAAAACCTTAATGTGAAGATACTGGGCTCAGGGAGTTGAAACTAGATTTTTCCCCCCTCTGACTCTTATCTGTGGACAAGTCGTCCAGCTTCAGTTTTGTTGCAGAGAAGACAGACAGCGTTAATAATGTTTAAGCAGCAGACCCGTGCCCTCTGCCTTTGGTGAAGGAAAATGTAAAGGGCCTTCCAGAGCCTCCTTGCAACCTAGTGGCTTCTATTTTTAAGTATTTCATCTTTGTACGTGCACATCTGTTTAAGGCCAGGAGATTATCTTTCCACGAATGTGTAATTCACAAGAAGGACCGGGAAATCACACAGAGTGAAAAACCCCACCCTGGGTCTGGGCTGCACTTCAACAGCAGCAGAAACTGTCACACCCGCGGGCTGTCTCCCGAGGCTCTCCTCACTATCAGGTACTCCTGCAGACAGGGACTTATTTGCTCTACTGGTGTGACCCCAGATCTAGGAAAGTACAACTTCATAGTAGACAGTTGAATTATGAAGAATGTGATTTGAGATATATTTGATACTGGAAATATAATGGGTGACATCAGCAGAAGACGTCATCCCAGAGAAGAGCGCAGAGAAAGGACAAACTCACGCATCTGGCTAGCTTATAGCTAGGGTTCTCCTTAATTCTATCCAGGAACCCCTGGCTAGAGAATGGTGCTGCCCACAGTGGACGGCATCGTCCCTGCATCAGTTCATCCAATCGACTCAGTCTGCCCCAGGCATGCTCAATGCCAGCCTGGTCTAGGTAATTCCTCGCTGAGACCTTCTTCCCAGGTCATATGAAGTTCTATCAAGTTGACTGTTACAGCTAGTTTGCACAGCATCTCCTGCAGGAGGTTGAACGTGTGCCTGGCACAAGGATCATGAGCCTCGGTTAACTCAGGCCGCTAGACTACTGAACATTTTAACAACAAACTAACCTGGTAAGACTGATGTGAACAATTTAATTTGGGTTCTTGTACCTACCTGCCACCAGTATTACTGTTTACCGTTCACACAGTGATATGTGTGTGTGTGTGTGTGTGTGTGTGTGTGTGTGCTCGAGTCACTGAATTTTGCTGTAACTGTTAAATATGACTAGTTCTTGTTCAACGCCAGCATAGCTCCTTTATGAAGCGAATTTGTCCTTGAGTCCCTTAGTGGATCTACTTTCTCAGCATTCCCATACCCTCCACTATTCCCTGGGACTTTGATTCAGCCTTCCTAAACACCACCCCTCCCCCACCATCCTTCCCTCAATTAATAAATACTCTCTCTCCCATTCCCTTTATCCAGTGCTGAGGAGGTCGCTTCGCCTTGGTTGGCTCTTTCACTCACAAACATATGGCTTTGCCATGGTTGATTATAACTGACTAGCGATATTTATACAACATTTCATCTCCAGGGCTTCTTCGGTTCCTTAAGTCCTCTTTTGTGGGCGTCTTTTTTCTCTTTTGCATGCATCTTTTTCGGGCATCTATTTTTCACTTCAAACATTTCCTAATATCATCTTCGTTTCCTCTTAAGTGCTTTCTGTTAGTTCTTCACGAATCCCTCCCCTCCGCCTGTCCATTGTGTTTCAGCCTTTGCATTTACTCGATTCTCACATGAGCAGCTGCCAAAGAGAAAGCCGTGCTCCCCTTGCCCCTGCTCGATCGACCTTTGGGATTTCACAGAAGCAGGGGCCAGGACAGCGAGGGTGCCCACTGTCTCCCCCCGACACTCCTGACTCTAGACTGAGCACAGTTTCAGGTTCAGTCCTTGTGTTTTCCTCCAAAGCTCCTGTTGTTGGGGGGGGGGGACACATTGAAAATGAAAAGAGGGCCAAATCTTTCCATAGAAGGCCAGGAGTAAACATGGACCTATCCATGTGAGCGTGTTTCCGGTGTAATCTCACAAAAATTTGGTAGTTTCACACATTTATATATATTTTTTAAATAAAAACAACAAAATGTAAAATAAATGTTTTCATGACTGGAATTTTAAAACAAAAATGCCATTGTACTCAGCTACAGAAGGACGGAAAGTTGAGACCCTGGAGTGGCTCAGCAGGTGGAGGGGCTTCCTGCCAAGCCAGTGGGTCTGAGCTCCAGCCTCGTCATGGACAGAGAACTGACTCCAGCGATTTGCCTTCTGAGCTCCCTACATGCACCATGGTGTGTGCTCACAGGCACACACACACACACACACACACACACACACACACACACCACATACACATACAACACACACACACATACACACAGAAAGATAGTAAGTAAAAAGTTAATCACAAAGCACTATAGAGCAATAAAACTCTATTCCTTCTGAAGAGAGCAATCCCATCTGAAACAGATAAATGCATGGAGTCCACACTTAACTTTTCATTGCGGAAAAGCCGCGTGCGAGTCTCAGAGTGTGTCTGCCCATGGCAAATAAACCAAAGGGATCCTTCCCAGCTCACCGTTCCATTTGATTTGCAGGTGTGAGAATATATTTTTGAAATATAAAAACGTGCAGATACACAAAGCACCTTTTTAAAGCCCTGATCTCTGCCTTCCTGTGTCTGAGAACAAGCTGAACACATGTATTTCTCTTAGAAAACCAAGCCCCAAAGTGCTAGGATCAAAGTCTGTGAATGAACGGTTTGAGGAGCAGACTAAGCATGTTCCATACAGGTCCACAGGTAATTGTATAATTTCAAAAGGTGAAGAAGACACGTAGAAGCTGTCTGTGCGGCTCCAAAGAATGTGCTCTTCTAGAAGTTATGATTGAGTTCAAATTATAACTTAGCTGCTAAAAAGCTGTGACTACCCACTGATCAATGCCCTTCTCGGGAGAGACAGTAAGTTTTGCATTTTGAACCTGGAAGATACTTGCTAAATGGTCTCTTGGGCAAGAGGGAGTTTTTAATGGCCAAAGGCATGTGTGATTTCTTAGAAATGGAGGATATTATTGTGGAGACTCTTTTAAGAGAAGAATCCCTCATATTCTCTGGAGAACTGCATGGAAGTCCTAGATATCTGAAGTTCCTTGTGGCATCCTCCTTCCCAGGAGAAGTGTAGGATAGAGTTTCCTTTAACTATATATAAAGCGTCTCGGGGGCAAGAGGAATCTGGGAAACCTCCACTGACCAGGACACACCACCGGGTGACTAAGTTGCTGTGAACTCTCTCTTTGGGGTCCTTTATAGAGAGAAGGGGGCATTGGTAAGGTATGGGCCAGCCTGCTCATTGCCTAAGCCAACGCAGTCTATGACACCAGGGAAAGACTTCTGTATACAGCTCTACTCAACCATAATAGTTCTAATTTGCATGTGCATCGGGCCTACATTAGGTATAGTTACCGCCACATAGATAGTAGCTATTTGTATCAAAAAGTGTTTGAGAGGGGAAGTTGACTGTGATATAATGCACACATGCATTTGTGCACACACACACATACACACTAATACACAAATAGGCGATTTGTGCTGCAGTGTTGGTGTCACGCTATGTCTGCACATGATCTTGGACCCAGTCCAAGTCAAGACTACACAGTCAACATATGAACGTTTTTAGGGATGATGCAAACTGGACCCAGAATTGTTTCTGTCTTCTCCCTCACAAGAAGAGTTATGGAATTATTATGAAATCCTAATGCCCATACGTATTCTTAAGATTTGAAATAATTTATAGCAGACATTGCTGCATAAACGATAAATCATATACTGGAAATATACAGTGCTATTCTGTGGTAAGCACTACAGAAGTGCTAAGGAGGACTTTTGAATTGAAGTTTTTAATCCGGCTTCTTATATACATGTTCCTAGTGATGACACAGAGGACCAAACCAAAGCATTCTCGGTATAGCCATGCTGGTCATGAGGATGCCGTGACTTTCTAACCCTCGGCATAGCCAGGAAGGAGGGGTGAGCCTTTTTCTGTTCGCTGATGCTCCTTGAGAAATGGTCCCAAAATGTAGACATTGTTTCTAAGCTGACTCACAAACAAAGGAGACTCTGAATGTGGTTCTCCCACTTGGCTTTGGCCGCTCCTGGAGGGTGCCCCTAATCTACTCTTCCAGCCTCTGGCCCGGCTGCCTCTCCAGCGGTGCACCCCAGACACTGGCTGCTTCCCCTGGCCATGTGCTCCCCATCCGTCCTCCCTCAAGGCGACTTCTTTCCTCCCTTCTTCTTCCTCCTTCTCCCGGTCTCTCTCTCCCAACCAGGTCACTCCAAACCCACCCACCTCTAACCCCTCCGGCAATTGGCTGTAGCCAATTTTATTAACCAACAGTTTTAAGGCAAGATTTAAGATCCAAATAACAAAATCTTATAAGCCTGAGAAGTCTCTCAGAGGCCTAGACCTTCCGGTGTAGAATTTAGCATTTCGACACATAGCCAACAGAACAAACCTCAATTCCACAGCTTGGAGTAGTGAGTCAGCCGGATTCTTTATCTCTCGGGGCTCCGAACTTTGCCTAACCTCAGATCTCTGGTCGCACTAGAGCCCTAGTCATTTGGAGGTTCAGCTGGATCTGACTCCTTGCTGATGTGACCGACACTCGGCACGGTGGTTCGATTCTTTTCTCACTTAGGATTCAGCCCCATTCACTTTGCTCTTACTGGGGCATGGGCTTCCTGGACCCAAGTGGCTAGGAGCATTCCAAAATTAGTCCCACTGTGCCAGCATTTCCCTGAACCTCCGCTGGTAGCATTTGCTTATGTCCCATGGTGCAAGCAAGCTGTGAACACATGGCCAGGGTCACTGTGGAGAGAACCCACAAGCCATGACTCCCTGAAGCTGTGGTTAGGTGGAAGGTAACGTTGGAACAATTTTCACAGAGTAATAATCAGCCTTCTGAATATTCTTGTATACCCACATAGTCGGCAACTGATGAACCGTTTGCCACAAAGACTATCCTTGAATATTTAGTGTAAGCTGCAGTGCTTAAAACAGTGAAGAGATGCAAGCCATGTCAGTGAGGACCCAACGGTCTAGTGATGAAGGGACTCGGGAAGAATGACCCTTGAAAACAACAGAACCATCACACCCCAAGCCCTCCGGCACCAACCTGTGACACTAAGGAACACATTCGACTATAGGTAACTTTATAAATGCACATTACATTTTCTCCTGTAGTAAGAGTCCAAAGAGTAAATGATTGCTCAGATTGGTTTAGTGGTGTGTTTGATAGTTGGCATTTCCTACACAGTCATTTAGAATGCTACTTTTGCTCCACATATCTGTATATGGGCTGGCTTATTTCATGTCAACTCTTCACAAGCTAGAGGCATATGAGAGGAGGGAGCTTCAGTTGAGAAAATGCCTCCAGAAAAGAGTGTAGGGCATTTTCTTAATTGGTGATTGATAGGGAAGGGACTAGCCGGTTGTGGGTGATGCCATCCCTGGGCTGCTGGTTCTGGTTTCTTAAGAAAGCAGGTTGAGCAATTCGAGAGGAGCGGTCAAGAAGCAGCCCCTTCCAGAACTTCTGCGCCAGCTCCTGCCTCCAAGTTCCTGCCCTATTGGAGTTCCTGCCCTGACTTCCTCAATGATGAGGTTGTGTAAGCCAGGATGGCCTCTGACTCACAGAGATCTGCCTGCCTCTGCCTTCTCAGTGCTGGAATTAACGTAGTGTGCCCCTTGCCTGGCTCAAATCTCCTTCAAGTAAATAAATTATAGGATGCCCAGTCAGATACATGTCTCAAGAGTAACTGGTTACCAGAGTTACCAGGTAACTCCAGGTAAAGAAAGGGAGACACACACACATTTACACACAAATATGCACACATTTACATGTACACACACATATACACACAAACATGAACACACATACATAAATGCACACACACAAATACACACATACAATTGCATATACACTATAACAATTAACAAAAAAAGAGGCCATTCATTGAGAAAAGAGGCAGGAATGGGGAGGCTTTGCAGAGAGAAAAGGGAGGATGAAATATAATCTCAAAAATTAAAGAATTTTTTAAGCTGGAAGGAAGGTATGTTGTACTGCAGTGGGGTCTCTGTCACCCCAGAAACTTTGCAACAGCCTCAGAAAAATGGAAAACGCTGAAGCATTTAAGACAAAGCTTCTGCAGTCCTGCTGCAGTGGGATCAGAGAAATCCCAAGTAAGATATTTAACAACAACAACAAAAAAAGTTCCATCCAGCTGCTGTAAGCAGAGAGTATCTCGAAAGGGTTAGTCCTGGCCCAAGGCCGTGCTAGCAAACTTCTGTGGTAACAATGATGCAAGAAAATGTTACCTGCCGTGGTAACAATGATGTAAGAGTGGGAGTGTGCACACTATCATTATTACAACAGGCATGAGATCATTTTAGACGTGTTCACCCCCCAGCACACATTTATGGAGCACTTCCTGTATGTAAGATTCCTCACAGCTTGAGCCCTAAGAAGCAAAGAGTCTACTGGATGATTCATACTATCAGCAGAAACACAGACATTGATTTTGGATACAATGTAAAGAGAAAAAGGTAAGCACTTTTGGGAGACATTCCTATTGGCCTCAAGAACAGAACTATGGCTCTGAAAAATTGGGGACCATAATTCCAACTCTACTGAGGTCAAAAGAAGTGCATTGCATTCATGCAGCCACCGACTTTAAAGTTCAGTTCAGCAACAAAAGATAGTTTTGTGTCAGTAAAAGTAAGAGAAGACTTGACTGAGGTCAGGAAACGGGATATAAAACAGAACTGAAGGAAGAAAGAACTGCCCGGGATGCCTGTCAGTGTTTGGACGTTTTATGGTTGTATTTGATTTGGTTTGACTTTTAGAGTCAGCAAGAGATTAAAGTTGACACAGAAAACCACACACATGCACACACACACACACACACACACACACACACACACATTCCTCTCCAGTGTGTTTCCACCGGGGAGAAGGATCTGCTTATGCAGTAATAAAGGACACAGGTTACACCTCAGCCCAGACGGGCTCACTGCACTGGCTCAAAGGGCCTACTGAGAAAATCTTTAATAAAACCTCCAATAAGGAACATACACAGCTCCCCAAAAAAGCACAGGAGGAAGAAATATGTGGTGGAGGGAGGGACCAGAGAGCAGGCAGAGCTAATAAGATGTATTTTGTAAGAAACTGAAACACAAAAGACAGTTTGGCATGACCAAGAAAATAGCAGTGAAAATGGTAAATATTACTTCGAGAAATATAGCATGCAGTTTCTACAAAGGGGCATGGTATCTAAAGTGTCCTTCACTGCAAAAGAAGGGTGGGGAGAATTGAATGAATGAATGAATGAATGAATGAGCAAAGGCCAGATGAGTGGGCACTGTCCAAAAAGGAAGAAGTGTCCCACCAGTGTTACCAGGTGAGACCAGAAGAGCCTCAGTGTGCCCCGCTTGCCCCGGCATTGCTGCAAAAAGGTGAAGGGCACACCTGTTCAGTGAATCCACAAACGCATTGCACACGCTCACTGTCCTGGGAGCTGGGACAGTAACTTCCTGAAGCCGGTGAAGGAAGTGATGAAGGAGGCTGTGGAGGAGCACGGTTGATAGTGTTAGCTTTAGGTTTCACACACACACACACACACACACACACACACACACACACACCCGCCCCGGGCACTGCACAGCCTTGGCTAAGTGGCACACGCCTCTAATCTCTGCGTTGAGGATAAGGAGGATGAGAGGTTCACAGTCGCTCACTACCTGGGGTATGTGAGACCCGGGTGTGTTGAGCGGAGAAGAGAGCCAAGGAGAGCTGAGGGAGAGGAGAAGCGGGAGGGGTGAGGAGGGATGGGGCTTTAGTTTATTTTTCAGGTGTTATATTTGCAGCCCTGTTTCGGCTGAAACTCGCTGTGCAAACCAGGCAGGCCTCAGACTCACAGAGACCCCCCTGCCCCTGTCTCCTCCACGCTGGAATTAAAAGTGTGCCTGCCACCTTGCCTGGCTCAAATCAGCCTGCAAGTGGATCCATTGCAGGGTGCCCAGATGTCTCAAGAGTCGACAGGTAGCTTCAGAAAAAGAAGAGGCGGGCAGCAGAGTCAGTAGTATTTGCTGACCGAAAGTGTATGTGAGAATACAGACATGTGAGACAGTGCCTTTCTAAGCCACATGATGCACTTATTTCCTCTGTGTGTATGTTCATGGATGTGCAGGTTTGTGTGTTTACACGGGTGTGAAAATCAGAGTACATCGGGTAATGGTCCTCAGAAAGGCATCAGGTTTGTGTGTGTGTGTGTGTGTGTGTGTGTGTGTGAGGGGAGTGTGTGAGTATATGTTTGTATGTGTGTGAGTGTGTGTGTTTGGAGGAGTATGTGAGTGTGTGTAAGTATGTGAATGTGTGTGTGAGTGTGTGTGTGAGGTGCGTGAGTATGTGCATATGTGTATGTGTTTGAGGGAGTGCTTATGTGAGTGTGTGTCTCTGTATGAGTATGTAGGTGTGTGTATGTGTGTATGTATGTGTGAGTGTATATGTGTGTGTATATATGTGTATGTATGTATGTGAGTGTGTGTATGTGTATATGTATGGGTGTGTGTGTGTGTGTGTGTGTGTGTGTGTGTGTGTTTGGAGTGGGGTGTTGGTATTTTGGTGTTGCCTCTGCTGTAATATGTGATATGTGCCCATGTGTAGAAGCCCAGAGTGGATGTTGGGTGTCTTTCCTCAATTGCCCTCCCCCTTATTGGAGACAGCTGTCTCACTAAACCTGAAGCATGTCATGGACTCTGGTCCATGGGAGTCAGCGATCCATGGGGCCCTGCCTGAGCCCCTGCTGCAGTTACAGGAACATGCCTTCACATGCAGCCTTCATGTTAGTTTGGGGGTCAAATGTCAGTTCTCTTGTTTGCAGGACAGGCACTTTACCCGTTGAGACAACTCCGCCCACTTTCTGAGCCAGGGTTTCTCATTGGTGCTCTTAGCATTAGCTTACTGATGGTCTAGGCTGGCTCACCAGCGAACCTCTGGGGATCCACCCATCTCACCTCCCAGCTCTGACAGTGCAAGCCGCAGCCATCACCCCCGAATTTCTATGTAGATTCCTGGAATCAGTCAGGTCCTCATGCTTCTGTGGCGAGCACTCTGCCAACAGAACCTTCTCCGCGTAGTCGAGATTGTTTATTTATTCTTCCAGTTGTCCAATTATCATACGGTTTTCTAGGGTTGACAGTACAAAGCCTGTGCTAGGTGTTAGGGTTTAAAAGGAAACATGATTAACAGTCTTGGACAAGAAGGACACGGCCTTGCGGGAGAAACAGAAGCCCTTCAATCCCGGAGCAGCCACATTGAGGGTAACTAATACACAAAGTGAAGCCTGCCCCACACTAACCGCCCATGTGACTATTTCATGATAACAGCTGAAGCCAATCTCCTATGAGTTGAAAAAATTACCTAGGGACCCAGAAAATTATTCAGTCTCAATATAATAGGTGCACAAATTGTTAATTTAATACTTAAGATTTATCAAGGAACTTCTAATGCTACACAAAGGGAAACAGAAACATGGAACAGTCACTTCCTACACAGTGCACACGACCTAAACCTGCAAATACTGTTCCTCCACACCAAAGGGGCTACTTTTGCTTATGAAAGTAGCTAAAAATGTTAGCAATTGTAATAATAAAGTAGCTAAAAATGTTAACAGTTGCAATACTATTGTAATTGTTACGTGTACACACAAAAACAGAGAAATGAGTTTTCTCAGTCAAAACTGATCTAAGAACAAATCAGCATTATTTTAGAGGTAACTTAGCAATGTATATACATATCCCTAAGATAAAGGTTGTCTTGGACGCCTGTAATTCCAGCACTTGGGAGGCAGAGGCAGGCGGATTTCTAAGTTCGAGGCCAGCCTGGTCTACAGAGTGAGTTCCAGGACAGCCGGGGCTACACAGAGAAACCCTGTCTCGAAAAACCAAAAAAAAAAAAAAAAAAAAAAAAAAAAAAGGTTGTCTTGACTTACCAGTTAGTTCTCTCAGACATGTCTTCCAGTAATTTGCTTCCACGTACTTTCAAAAGATTATCTAACAGCTTATATGATGCATTTTTGATCTGACATAAATTTTAATAGGGAAAATGGAAAACAGAAACAAATTTCATTTCACATACAAGTATTTTTTTACCTTTTTCACTTTGATGAGCATTTATTAATCATACAAGCTGACAGGCTTTATTGTGAGATTTTCTATGTGTATATAATTTACGTGAACCCTCTCCAGTATTGGGCTTCGTTGTCATTTATATATGTATATAACTGGCTCCATCCTGTCCAGTCTCCTGTCCACGCTCAGCTTCTTCCTCCCTGTTCCCCTTCCTCTGCTTCCAAACCTTCTTTGTACTTTCATGTATTATCTCCAGTGTTTGCTTTAGTTATAATAACCACATGTGTGCATACATTTAATATAGACATGTAATCTGCTATTATATAGTGTTGCTCATACACATCTTTATGTTTGTAGAGCTGATTAACAGGCTATTGGATAATCACTAAGGGGTCTCAGCCTTAGGGAAGGCTGGTTATTTCACTCTTAGTAATCATTAATTTCCTATAGTTCTTCATCTCGTTGTATGGCTTTCTGAGAACTTCCTGTCCATGAGGGCACGTCAACTGGTTTGTCATTGTTAAGGTTTTGTTTATGGTATCAAATTGCTGAGAATTTCTAGAAGCAGCTTCCTTAGCATAAGTAAAAATCTGAATCTCCCTGAAGATGTCCTGATCTTCTTACTCTTTCCACATCCTCTTCCATGTTCCTTGAGCCTTTGATGCAGCAGTTATGTTGTGGATGTATCAACAGAGACTGGGCATTCCATTATTAATTATTCACTGCAGGTAGACCAGTTGTAGCTTCTGTAATGGTGTCCATTCACTAGAAAAATAAGCTGTGAGAAAAGAAAATGAAATTTATCTATGGGTATAATAATAAGTATTTGGAATAAAGTCAGGAATTTTATTGGTTTAAGGGAGTGGTAGTAGTAGATTCTCACTAGCCATGAGTAGTTGGCTGTGTTTATAGTGTCAGGCATAAATTCCTTCCTATTGAGTGAGCCTTAAGTCTGATTAGACAGCCACTGTTACCTCCGAGATGTAAGCCCCACTACTGTACCGTTGGGGATATCTCGCAGTGCTGGTCCTATGGTTCGTGGGCTTTACGATTGGATAGGACAGTTGTCTGCTTTTCTGCCTTGTGAGCTTTCATATCACGTTCTAGTACTGGGAGGGCTAGTCCTTGGGGATTAGGCTTCTAGGTCAGTTCAAGCTCAGTTCCACAAAGTCCTAAGTCTGAAGTGTGTGGCGTCTTCAACAGTAGAGACTTCACCTTCAAATTCTGGAGGGAAACAAAGAGTAATGACAATAGTTGATGTTGTCTGGTAGCTCTCTTGGAGTCCCCAACCAACAATTCAAATCAAGCTTTCTCATGCCTAGTACTAGAGATTTTGTTGGATAAACTATGGTTCTTGCGGGGAACAACATCACCCTGGTGGTTTAAAACAAACTATAGTTAAAATAGTAATAAACTATCGTAGCAGTAGTAGTAATTAATAGTTGAAGCAAATCAGAAAACAACAAAAATGAGCCACAATGCACACACAGAATTTCTTTTGAGACAAGGTCTCACAGTATAGATTCGTCTGGCCTGGGGCTTGCTACACGAGCCAGGCTGGCTGCAAACTCCCAGAGATCTGCCTTCTTCTGCTTCTGGAGTACTTGGATAAAAGGTGTGACCACCAAGCCAGGCCCCCATGCTGATATTAAAAATCACATCTTAACGAAATTGCTTCAAAATGTGGGGAAATATACTTGCTCTGATGCTAACTGGAAAGATAGATACAAATGCTTGAAACAGTGTCATCTTAATTTAATTTTTATAAATTTGACCAACACCAGACATGTCTATATGTGTTCATATCTATCACCAGTTCCTCCCCTGGATATGAGAGAGATTCAATAATTGTGTTGAACTTGAAAATACAGGGGCGCTGGAGAAATGGCTCAGCGGTTAAGAGCACTGACTGCTTTTCCGAAGGTCATGAGTTCAAATCCCAGCAACCACATGGTGATTCACAACCATCCATAATGAGACCTGACACCCTCTTCTAGTGTGTCTGAAGACAGCTACAGTGTACTTACATATAATAAAAAATAAATCTTTAAAAAAAAAGAAGAAGAAGAAAGTACAGGGATTCACAAAAACTAAAATCAGAAGGCCCACATCAGTTTCTAGGTGACAGAATTGTAGCTGATTCTTGTGTTCTCCAACATAATTTACTTTTGGAATTCTCCACAGACAATCTTTGTAACTTTTATGAGTAAGGGAAGTGCATTTTTAATTTAATTTCTTTAAAAGCCTTTCATAGGGGCGGTAGCCCAGTGTCATGGCGACTCTGTCAGGCTTGGACTCCTGGGCTCAAGCCCCAGCACTGCAAAAGCGGTTCGCACGCACACACACACACACACACACACACACACACACACACACAATTAAAGATAAAATAAATATCAAAAGAGAGAAAAAAGAGTGCAAAAATCATGAACACAAAGATGGAAGAGTGTGAGGTGTGAACGGAGCCCTCAGTTCTGGCTTGTTCGAGTAGTGTGTCCTGACAATGACAAGGGGGTCCATTGTCCTGTCCATAAACAGTACAGTAGGAAAACTGGAGACAGAATCAGGAGGACACAGAGGTGTGGCTCATATGTGCACAGTGTGCACTTATCCAGAATGGTGGATGGCTCTACCATGGCAGTCTCCTGAGAGTGAGAAGCTGGCCCCGTTCCCACCTTCATCCAGTCTGCACACACACACACACACACACACACACACACACACAGAGCAGTGCATAGTCGGAGAAGCCATACATATAAGCCACACACACTGTGATTCCATTTCTGTGAAATGTCCAATGTAGTAAATCTATAAGGGCAGCTTAGCAATTTTTACATTTTCCCACAGTTTCTCTTCACTTAAATGTTGGGGGAGTTATATTAAATTTTCATGACATTTGCTTGTGTGTGCACGGGTACTCTTGGCTTCAGAGGACAGCTTGTGGGAGTTGGGTCTTTCCTTCCGCCATGTTGATCCCCGTGCTCAGGCAGCGAGTGCTCATGCCGACTGAACCATCTCCGCAGCTCAAGGTTCCACTGTGGACAATGCTATGGATTCATCCTTCTGTGTCCCAGTGGATCATCTCCCATGTGACAAACTGTCAACCTCTGTGTGGCGTCTTCTCCACAATGATTAGGTCTACATAGTAAGCGTATTAATAAATGTCCACATTTTGAAAAGTGTCTTTACACAAATCACAAATCAGCGACATGTCTGCATCACCACTGATTGCCAATACTTGGTGGCACACGTTTGCATCTTCCTAGGGAACGCAATCATCCTAACGCAATCATAATAAATATCCTCGGGGTGGTAAACGGCGAAACATTGTGAGTCACCATGAAGGGGCTTAGACCCAACCGCATCGCATGGTGGTGAAAGGAAACGGCATTTATCCAAGTGGTCTTCATTCAAGCAACAGTGACGTCGGCATAATCCAGACTTCACTAAAGGCTTGAGAATAATAGTAAGTTCACCACAGTATGATGCGGTTATTAAGCCATGTCCAAAAACGTATCATTTTTCTTCTTTCTTGATTTGTATTTCTCCCGAGTGCCAGTGGCAGAGTATGGGGGGGGGGCAGGGATGAATTATGTTAAAGCAACGAAATATGCAATTTTGTCGCCTCCTGTGCTTGGTAAAGCTTCTAACCGGCCTTATTATACACCTGGAGCACACAAGCCAAGTTTCCTCTTAACTGTGAGTGAAGTTTCTATTCAAAACCTACAGCCACGAAAGGCAAAGCGAGGCCTCACAGATGCGACTTTTTTTTTAATGAAATGAATATATTGAGAATAACTTTATGCAAAAAAATTAAATATTTAAAATTTGTGAAGACACAGCAGTTGGCAGTCGGTCCTAAAACTCCCTTGTTCCCACAGTGTGTGTGAGCATGAGTGTGCTACCTGCGTCAAGAGTGACATAGTTACTAAAGACAAAGAGAAAAGATGCTTCCGCGGTGCTGGAGACTGAGCCGAGAAGCCACCATAAGGATGCCTCTGTTAGGTTTGGAGGAGGGAGGGAGCCTGACGCAGCAGCGTGGTGATCTGCAGAGCCAGCATCCTTGGGGCTTTCTTCTGGGCGTCTCACTGCTTTGTCATCTCTGTGGCCTGGAGACAGTGCTCTCAGACTCCGTCCCTCTGCTGCTACAGCTGCCGAGTCCAGCAGGTCTTTTTTTTTTTTAATCTACTATTTGGGTTTTTTAAACTTTTTTTTATTAGATATTCTCTTTATTTACATTTCAAATGGTATCCCCTTTCTTGGTTTCCCCTCTGAAAACACCCTATGCCATCCCTCCTTCCCCTGCTCACCAATACACCCACTCCCACTTCCCTGTCCTGGCATTCCCCTACACTGGGACATGGAACCTTCACAGGACCAACAGCCTCTCCTCCCTTTGATGTCCAACAAGGCCATCCTCTGCTACATGTGCAGCTGGAGCCATGGGTCCCTCCATGTGTACTCTTGGGTTGGTGGCTTAGTCGCTGGGAGCTCTGGGGGTACTGGTTGGTTCATATTGTTGTTCCTCCTATGGGGCTGCAAGCTCCTTCAGACCCTTTCCTTTTTACCTGAGCTGCTCAACATGGGCTTGCCCGGCACTCCTCACTGTGCTCCTCCACATAAAAGAATCTTTCGCTGCCAAGGCCACTATTTCCTTAGTGCATGAAGAGACATTTATCTTGCAGCTAATGGATAATTAATTTTAAAAATGTATGTTATGACACATCTTTTAAAAGGAAACTGGTAACGGACAATGGTACTTACTGTCCCTTCTTCCCATCGACTCCTATTTGGCTCTTCCAATGTCATTCCTAACACAGATAACTTTTCTTCCATGAATTGTTCTCTTGAATAGTCTGTGCGTGTCATGTTATCTGAGGCTCTTTGGTCCCCTGGTGGGTTTAGTCAGCTGTTGGCTGCATAATTGTTAATTTTAACACTATAAAAGGTTCTGATGCAGAAGTGATAGGGTATTGGTGGAAGAATTAATTGAATCTCTCAATCACACGGCTCTCCGTTGCTGGCTTCCCACACACGAGGATCAGACTTGAGATTTAAGGTTAAAATGAATTTACATCTTTGCTTCTCATAAAGCTTTGGGTCTAATGATAAATGGTAAGACTGACTGCCCCTACTACCTATGTAGGTTTTTCATGCTGAGAACAATACTATGGATTCTGCCGGTCATGGTTGGACGCACATTCTCATAAGCAGAGAAACTCTGCCGCTAGAACTGTCGAGAGAGAGATAGGGTGGGAAATGGCTGATGGGAAGAGACTTATGGGAAGGGGCTGATGGGAAAGGACTGATGGGAAAGGAGAGAAATGGGAGAAGGCAGTCCAGAAAAACTGAGAAGACATAAAATAAATGGATCGTTGAATACTGAACTTTTTTTCTTCCTGGCCCTAATTGGGATTCTCCAGATTTTGCAGCTAGAAAAAGCAAAGTGAGACACTGCAGGCCATCTCTAAGAACGTGAGCCCTCCTGAAGTGTGGCTCAAAGGCCTCTGGGATGCCTGCATCTTGCTACTTGAAAGTAAAAGTATGCTAGGGCTATATTTTAGCTTACTTCCAACCTTCAGATCGAAGTGTTTTGGTGAGTATTTTTAATGAGTAAGGCCCAGGGACAGCTTGGCTCCGCAAGTCCACAGACAGAACTGAACGGATACTCTGAACAGGGCCTGATGCACAAGCCTTGAAGGCCAGTTTCCTGAGAGGCTGAGGCACAAGAATGTCATGGTCAAGGACATCTAGAGCTACAGAGTAAGTTCAAGGCCAGCCTCACTGTCTTAGTGAGACTCCATTTCAAAATAAATATTGTTTTAAAATCTGTGGCTATAGCCCGCTGGTAGATCTTTTACCTACCATGCACAAGGCCCTGGGTTTGATCCCCAGCGCTTCTAATAAATAAAAATGCTTTAAGCCACGCCCATCAGGCCCATTTGTTCAGTGCTCTAAGCTGGCCTGTTACTGGGCTGTGGGATCCTTGCCCCTGATAGATCTGAGAAGGGAAATAATCACAGAAATAAAAATCCCAGAAGAAAAGCAAGAACCACCTTTTGTGCTTTTATCACTTTTAAAAGCAGAATGGTGAGACTTTCAAACAGCCAACTTCTGGGAACCTTTCTTGTAGCTAAATGTTTACCACTGCCCACTTCCTCCTAGCTTAGGTTCTGGATTGGCATACAAATGGTTTCCACAGCTAGGGCCTTAAAATTGCTTGGAAAACCTCCCTAGATCCCTTACTTCTATATAGATTTGCCCCAAACTCAAACTTAAGTCCTTAAACTCAAAAGACAGAGGCTGGGAACCGGGAAAGGCTATTATCCACCAAATGACATCTTATCGCTTAGTGCTATGACTAAATATTATATTTTCATATTGCACAGAGCCCCCAGCAAACAAAAGAGCATGCTTGATTTCTGTTTATTTTTATTTTCTGCCAAACAGCACATTCAAGGATTATGTGCCCATAATTTCAAAACACAAAAGGATTGGCTTTGTGAAGCCAAAAGGAGTGATCTATGAATATCCTGATATATCACACATTGTACTAAGATGGGGGAGGGTCATCCATGCTGTCCTAGAGAAAAGCTCGAAGACGTTCTACCTCGGGTCATGAGTGGGCGAAGTCTGCTTACTGCTGTTGGTAGAATACAGTTCTTTGTTCATGGCAATCTGCCTTTAATTTCACTTTCTTTTTAAAGCTCACTGTAGGTAGGTATCTCCATAGTCAGAATTACAATGCAGCAATTGAGTTTAGGTATTCCATGTTTCTCTCAAAATCCATACTGCAATGGGCTCTTATAAGCACAATGGAGAAGGAGTTATGTCCTAATCACATTATAAGATGGGATGGAGAAAACGCATAAAAGACCAACCAGATGTGTAAATACAATAATACAAAGAAACCTAATCTACTGCAAAGCTATAATTTAATCCTTCCACAACACAGGAGCATTGAAAGCTGACTCACGCATAACTCAAGCATATACAAATGCTCTTTAGAAAAAACCGGGGTTCCATTCAAAGCGCGTGATTGCTATTTATAGTTTACACAAATTATTTAATTTCATATAAAGAAGAAAATGTGGATTATAACTAAAAGAGGAACAGTTTGTAAACAATAACCTGGGCATTTTTTAAAGCAGAGGGAGATCGAGGTCTTTGTGTGTATGAAAGTGAAAATGGCTTGCATTTGCTTGCAAGTCTGTGTGTCTGCACATATGCATGTGTGTCTGTCTGTCTGTCTCACAAAGGGTAAAAGCACTTGAATACAATGTAGAGCATTAAAGGTCTCTGTTCAGCATTTGCCTATTATGTGGAGTGAACAGCAATAATAAAATACAGTCAAGGTCACGTTTTTAATGTGACCTAAGAAATGAAAGGGCCCTGTAACTAATGGAGACACTGAATTTTTTTATTTGGTTGATGAAAAGCAGAGCTAATGAAAATGATGGACTTAGAAATGGGAGACAAAGAGAAAGGAAAGCCTCACGTGGCCTTAGCAAGGTAAAAAAAGTGTTTTAACAAGACCCAGCACTGGGGGGGTTATGAACTTTTGTTGGTGATCTTTCGAGGCACTCTTGCCGACCTTTGGTGGCACTGTGATCTTCCGTGGTCTGTCCGTCGTGTCAGTGTCTCCACTAGTGACAGGGTCCTTTCATGCCCACTGGAACCTCTTGGCTTCCTCTTTGTGTTTTCTTCAGTCACCACATTCATCTGTTTTCTGTCACTGTAACGGAGTTCACGAGACCAGATAATTTATAAGGAAGGATTTTATGTTGGCACGTGGTCCTAAAACTAAGATGGCTCCTGCAAGGGCCTTCTGCTGGTTTCAGCTCCTGGTGGGAAGCTGATGATTGAGACAATGTGTGAGGAAGAGACACACAGACTTTATGACAACTACCATAGACTGGCATCCCACCCGTCTAATTTCACCAGAGAGCAAGATTCCCTTCCCAGCAGAAGGCACGTCTCTCCCTGTTCCTAACCCACCTCCAGGCATGCTTCATTGACAATCAGATTTCGGCACAAGCTTGGCCAGGACAAAGAACACTCAAAACCAGAACAATCCTCCTTTCCCAGGCTCTCCTAACCTTTCCCTGTGTGACTGATGGCACAGAAAATATGATTTGATCAGGGAAAACACTTCTCAAAGGTCAGGAAAATCTGAAAAGAGGTATTTTGGGAGCCAAAGCTTAGGAGGTCAAGACAGGTGGATCATGATTTCACAGTCATCCTGGGGTACAGACCACGTCTTATGCCTGCCTAGAGTGTGTCATGCACCATCTCCAAAAGCCAAGACAACAATGTTGTTTGAGGAGGGGGGATCATCTTTAGGAGAAATGTATGTAATTTTCTCCTTTTCTCAATCTTGACCTGAGTTCGTGTGTCTTCCTGGATTGTATTAATTGCTGACAATCTTATGTATTCTCACAAGGCAGAGAAGAGTCAAATTCTAGTCTCTTCTTGTGCAGATGCCATTTTACCACAGGAGCACCAGTCTTACGACCTCATCTAATCCTCATGATGGCCCATGGACCACCCCCAAATGCAATCACCCTGGGAGTACAGCTTCAACACGGTTAGGGTAGACACAAACCCACTTCCTAGCAGGCAGGGGTGACTATTACACGGCCACAGATGATTCTGAGAATCAGTTGGAGCAGAAGCCAGGGTAGAAGATGGGATGGCTCCTAACACGTCCATGTTTCCTCTTGGATTCTCAGCCTGCTCTGAACCTCTTTTTGGAGTTAAAGGACCAGGAAGAGCACTCAACAAAGTGAGCCTGTCAGCTGCTGAGACAAACAAACCATTTTTTCCCTTAAGTCAAGACACATCTGGGTTGTTTGCCTAAACTTTGAGGTACTTAACATTCAGAGATGTGAAAACCATCTAGGAAATACAAGGAAGATAATTGGTTCAGATGTCACAATTATCATAACAAAACGTATTACATATGGCAACAGGATTTCTTCCATAATACTTTACAGAGAAGCCAAAAGCTTTCAAACTACTCTCATCAATGGCCAGATGTGCTGTGACATTCTGTAATCAAGCACGAAACCCAGCCCTTCCCATGAGGAGAAGAGCGTAAAGTCGTCTGTATCAGACACCGGCCTCCCCAGGGCCATCTCCCTGCATCCCCTCCACCCCACAGCTCAGTGCTTTCCATGAGTCATGGAAGAGTAAGATTTGCTTCCCGGTACCCAGACTCTCAGTTTTGCGTGCTGATGGCTCACAATGCACCCCCTCTTGACGGTGTGCACATTGTACTACACATGCAATTTCAGGACAGTTCAAGACGAAGGCAAATGCTAAGTCTGACTGTCTGTCTACTCGAACTGAAGCCCATTCAGATGAGTAAACTGGACTAACATAGGGCTCCCTGCCCTCTGGTCCTCACTCAATCCTGAACTACTGGCTAGACCAACTTCACAATCTATACCCCATTCTGCTCTTAAAGCAACCCTTAGCCTCAAAGCTCACTCTCCCGATGTGTGACTTCTCCCTTTGGGCTTAGGCACCTGTCACCTTTGCAGTCCTTTCAACCCCTGTATTGTTTGCATTGGTGGCTTGTGTATTGCTAGCACCAAACACCTGATAGAAATAACTTGAAGAAGGGAAGATTATTTTGGCTTATTGTGTCAGAGGGATTCCAGCCCACTGTGGTAGAAAAAGGTAGGGTGGATCAATGGATAGTGACAGTGAGGACTGCTGGCAAACCACACAGACAGAGCAGACCAGAACCAGGAGTGTGTATAATGTGGACAGGTCGACCCGGTGAACTGTTTCTCTCAACCTTGCCTCACCTCCTACACCACTACAATCTTCAGATTTGTACCACGAGCTAGAGACCAGTCCTTCAAGCCACGAGCCTGTGAAGACTGCTCAGACCTAAACCACGACATCTCCTACACCACTTTGGGTCTGAGTCCCAGGACATCCACCTTAGGCACATGTTCGCCCCTCATTCTGGTCTGTCTCTTCGTGGTCATCTGTAAATTACCTCACAGATCGCTTGACAGTAATTCCTACCTCTGCGAGCGTTATAATAACTGAGGTTCCTGTCAGGTCTGATAACAGACGGATGAGCACAGCGCGGCTCGCTCCCGACATGACACCCCTTCACCACGTGCTGCTCGTGGGGAAGGTTTTGTCCAGCTTTTGACATCTTTTCTTACTCAGCTCCTGCTGCAGTATTCCAAAAGAACTGTTACTTCTACCACAGAGTTTACACAGTGGTTTGCACAGTAATGGTTGAAGCTTCTCAAGGGTGCAGAGGGTTTCTAGCCCCCACCCCAGCTAAAAGCCGTATTGCACTTTATAGCATCACAAGTGCTTTTTTCTTAGCTTTTTCCTGTATGTGTCCAGGAAAAGGACATGGGTCTTTGTTGTATAACTCACTGGGTTATAAACTAATAAGATCATCTATTATTCAATGTAGAGTTGAAGAAATGGAGCGGCAGCAGCCCCAGCTCCCTAAACACTCCCCCCTCCCCCCATTGAATCCCACCAACCAGCCTCCACTTGCTCTCTTTCTTGTGACCTCTAACACCAGGTGTCAGCTTTGCAAATTTTGCACATAAGAAATTAAATGGAAACTCTGCGGTTCTGAATTCTTGTGCTCAGGACTTCTGTGACGCTCACCCAGGTCGCTGCTGCAAATTCAACGCCAGTGTTCGGCGGTGCTCATTGCTGTGTAGAACTCCATTTTTAAAAAAAATAAACCACACTATGATTTTTTTTTCTTCAAACTGCGGTTCACAGACATTTGAATAGTTTCTGCCTTAAATTATTATGCTATCAGAAATACACAAGTATTTCTGTTAGGCTCGTGTGTCTCTCTCTCTCTCTCTCTCTCTCTCTCTCTCTCTCTCTCTCTGTGTGTGTGTGTGTGTGTGTGTGTGTGTGTGTGTAGAAATGTGTTATTGTGGGGCCTGGAAGAGAAACTTCTAAGTCATACGATAGGTGTCAATGTTAAGTCAATACTTACAAAAGCTTTCACAGGAGTTGAGTCACTAGGAAGAATAGAAGTCCAGAGCCCTGGTGTCTCCAGCTCTTGACAACTGCTCATCTTCTAAATGTTAGCAGTGTTGGTAGGTACACAATAGTTCTCACTACTACTCTTAATTTGTTTTTCTGTGTGTACAAGCATGTGTATGCATGTACATGCATGTGTGCATGTGTGTACATCTATGTGTGCATGTGTGCACATGCATGCATGCATGTGTGCATGTGTGCGCGCATGTATATACATGTATGTGTGCATATGTGTGTATGTATGTGTGCATGTACATACATGTATGTGCATTGTGTGCATGGGTATGCATGTATGTGTGCATGGGTGTACATGTGTGTATAGGTATGTGTGTATGTGTGTACATGTGCAGCTGTATATGCCCATATGTGTTTGTGTTTGCCTTTTAGATTTCTTCCTTCATCTCTGAAAGGTTTTGTCCCCTAACCTAGCATGCTGTGGACCCTGCCTGACGGTAGGGTCTTTGTTCAGCATCTCTGGAGTCCTCTGAGTGGTGCTCCCTGGATACCCACAGCAGTGCATGTTTAACAGAGACAGGAGGTTTGGGGTTTGTCTTTGTCAGCTGAAAACATGCTGCAGCTTTCTGAGGAGACTGGTATTTGAAGAGAGTGCTTGAATTCATGACTCAAATTCTAAGTTGAGTTCCACATCCTTGGAGGTAGAGCACATTAGGAAACAGAGCAATTTCAAACAGAATCCAGAGCTGTGGCTTCCACACCCGTCCAAGCTGTGGTCAGTGAGTTGTGCCCCTGTGTTAACATCAGAAGCTCTGTCTCCTACCAGTTTTGCAGCACAGGTTTAGGAATCGTTAGTATTTGTTTTCTTCTCCGTACTTACTGTATTTTCTACTTAGTAAGGATCAAACATTATGAGCCTCTTGGTTTGTCTGTAGAACCCAGAACTTCATGCATGCTAGTCGAGAACTGTACACCAAGCTCTACCTCTGCTCCTCATTCTTACACGTTTTAAACTAACAGATCCTATTCAGCACAGGCTTCTCTCCACCCAAGTACGTGTCCGCACATAAAACCCACTCGGTTTACCTCTTTGAACTTCCTTTCGCTCATTTGTATAATAAAAACAATTTCTCATTTCCATTGAATTCTGAGTGAGTCAGTTATTAAAAGCACAGTCCTTGTACAGCTCAGGCCACGGGAAAAAAGTTCAGTCGGGGTGTCTTAGTCAACTAGTGTTCTCTTGCTGAGAAGAGACACCATGAACACAGCAACTCTTACAGCGTGAAGCATTTGACTGGAACTGCTTACAGGTTCAGAGGCTTAGTCTGTTGTCATCATGTCATCATGGTGTCACACATGGTGCTGTGTCTACCCCTGCATAGATAGGCAGGGGAGAGGGAAACACAGGGCCTGGCTTGAACATGTGACACACTTTCTCTAACACGGCCACACCTCCTAATCCCTGCCAGGCAGCAACAGTCCCTAACAACCAAGCGTTCAAATATAGGAGCCATTCCTATTCAAACCACCATACATAGCAAACGATCAGCACGTGATTACTACTGCTGGCATGACAGATTACCACAAATGGTGGCTTTAAGACACTGGATAGTGTTTTACCATGAGTACTTTTACCGTTCTGGAGACTGTTAAGAGTTAAACATGATTTCTGTATGTCACGGGGGCTCCTGGAATGAAAATGCTGGCACTGTGCCAGCAAACCCTTTCCTTCTGGAAGCTCTACGGGAGAACCAATGTGTGGCCTCCTCCAGTTTCCATGGGCCACACGCATTTCCTAACTCTTACCTTCCATCACTCCAACTCCTGTGTCTGTGCTCACATCTCTGAGTCCAACTCTCCTGTGTCCTCCTAATGACCTTTGTGATGGCGTTGAACTAGAGTCCTTTCCCCACCTCAGCACCCATAGACTCCTCATATCACGTGGCCACCTTGGCCAGTGAAGGTCACATCCCCTCAGGACCCAGGGATCCTCTGAGCACACCACCAGGGGGCCCTAGCTGAGTTTAACAGTGTTACCAAGGTGGCCACCATCAGAGGTCTGGTTAGTTCCAGAGGGGGACCTCTCTGCTAGTCTTACTTCCAGTGTTTGTATAAGGAGGGAAGGTACTCTTCTCCTCCGAAGAAACCTATTCTCAATTAGAAAAGAACAAAGTGGGATTTACGGCTTTGTTGTTTTATTTGTTTGTTGTTGATTATTGATCCTAATGGACATTAGCACTTATTGTAAATCATTTAAAGAACATAATTGGAAGAAGACTAGAAAAACCTTAAAAGCCAAGGGCAGATTCTCTCTAACACCGAGACAGGATCTGGGCTGTAGGGAACAGAGATATCTATGAGTTCTGGGGTAGCAAGGTTACAGGATCATGGGTTCCAAACACATAGTGACTCTATGTCCTTCCTGTCCTTCCTACAAAGCTGGGACTGGGCCTCTGAGGATATCACTTCCCAGAATCCTTTGTTATACAGGATCCTTGCTGTGCTCTTCAATGGGAGGTATTCATCCCTTAAAGCCTTTCTCGGTGTCCTTCCTCCTCCTGGGGGCATAGTGATAAGACAGCCTGGAAACCAAGGTTGAACCCAGCCCAGCACCAGAACTATAAAAAATAAGTTTGCATTATTTATGTGTTTTGGCCTTTTCTGTTTTCTTAGGACTGGTAGAAAGAATTAATGAAAGCACGGACTTCATTTCTTCAGAAGCACTTCTCTGAAGCGCTTGCCACTCCTCCAGAAGTGATGAGGAGATCACACAGTCCCGTTCCTCCCCTCTCAGGAGCTTTGCTTACTTCCTAACTACCTGTTTGTTTCTCTGAAGCTAGAGTACGTCTAGCATATCTACAGTTTGTAGCCCAGCACTTCACACCCAGATAATCAGTGGACAGCTGCTGAGCTCTTTAAAGGGGGATTGCTTCAACCAGAACGTGTAGAACAGCAGAACTTCAGAGCTCACAAAAATGTTCCTTACAGATGACCAAATCCTGTCTCCCTGGAGGACTAATGAAGAAATTACTTTGTTCAGGACAAAAAGTCACAAACCTTACAGTAAAAACGTGTTCTCGACACAAAGAACAAGAGGGAGGATGAAGGGAGAGCAGAGGTAGATCTAAACCAGCTCCAATTTTGAAATATTAATCTTTATGATTCGATGTAATTACATGGGCACTGATAAATTACACCAGCTCCAAGAAAATAATTACATCAACTAATAATTTGAGTTCCAATAGAATTTATAAATTATATGTCAGCTTTTCATAGACAAATGTTCCTTCTTTGGTCAGTTTTCATTGTGTGCAGTTGCATTATTCTTAATCTTTCGGCCGTATTTTCTTACCTATAATAAGAGCTATATTCCCTCTGTGTGTTTTTCCATGCCACGGGAATTATGGTCCCTGTTGTTGTTTATGTGACCTTTCTCCCCGTTGGCGGAGACAGACGCGTGGAGGGAGATTTGCATAAACAGTCAGTCCTTTTTCGCCACTACCTCCCGGTGCTGAGAAGGCGAGCGTGACCTACTGCTCAGGTCTCAAGCAGGCTGGGCCCAGAGCCTCCGGTTTTCTTGTGTTGATTTGGTTCCATAGAGCTAACAAGACCAGTGTGGGAAGACAGCGCGAAAGACTTCCCAGAGCATCTGAGGAGAAGTAGAGCAATACTTTAAAGTCTCTAGAAAGTCTTTTTGTTGTGGGTGGTGGTGGTGGTGGTGGGTTTTTGGGGGATTTTTTTGGTTTTTGTTTTTTGTTTTTTGTTTTGTTTTTGTTTTTGTTTTTGTGTTTTGGTTTTTTGAGACAGGGTTTCTCTGTGTAGTCCTGGCTGTCCTGGAACTCACTCTGTAGACCAGGCTGGCCTTGAACTCAGAAATCCGCCTGCCTCTGCCTCCCAAGTGCTGGGATTACAGCCATGTGCCACCATGCCCAGCTCTGGAAAGTCTTTTAAGGACAGTCACCAAATGGAGAAACATTTATTTAAGGAACATCAGCAACTCTAGGTCGGAACAGCGAGAGTTGGTAGCACTTCCATTGTACGATTTCATAGCCCGTGTCACCTGTGGGTCTGAAAACATGAAGGATCCTTGCTCTCATCTCCCATTCAAGGGCTCCAGCACTTTTCCAGGAGAGGCCAGCATGGCGTGTCCCCTTCCCCAGCATGTGAGAGTAACCTCTGAGGAAGTGCTGCGAGCCCTGGGGACTCTTCTTCCACCAGTCAGCACACACAGGGTGGGGCTGCCACTCCAGGCCCAGAAGGCTCCGAGTCCACACTAGAGACATAGGTAGGCACACTAGATGCCACCTCAGGCCCCTGGTCCCCTGAGGTGGAGGATCCCTAAGAAGTGAATCCTTGTCCTTCCTCTCCTGCAAGGCCACAGGAGTGACAAAGGAATGTTGCTTGGGGGCAGAAGCTGGTGTTAAGTAGAAAACCGGAAGTCTGGAATGTTTCCCAGGGAGACTGGTGACTTCAGGGCAGAGCTTGAGAGAGCCCAAGCCAAGGGCATCTCAAAGGCAATGCAGATTTAGATAGCAATTCAGAGGAATGAGGAAGTCCGTCTGCTGCAGGAGATTCGCCTAAAAGAGTGCAGATAGCAGGAGGAGGGACAGCTAAGAAGATGCCTGAGGAAACTCCGGTGTAAGCCTGACTTTAGACAGGATGTCTGCAAAGCGACAAATACCTGTATCTTACAGTAGAGCAATTTATACCCTGGTTTAATTGGTTGTCTAAAGAGTCAAGCTCTCGTCCACAAACAGAGCCCGACATGGAGGGTGAAGTAGCCGGATTTACGGGGACATCTGAGGGACAGATCTAAAACCCAAGATAGGATTCATGGTAAGTGACGTCAGAGATTCCATCCTTCAATAAAAATGGGCTCTTAGCATAATTAACATGCCATAGTTAGTTTTTAATTTCATCTTTTTTTTAAAATATTTATTTATTATTATATGTAAGTACACTGTAGCTGTCTTCAGACACACCAGAAGAGGGTGTCCAATCTCTTTAAAGATGGTTATGAGCCACCATGTGGTTGCTGGGATTTGAACTCAGGACCTGTGAAAGAACAGTCAATGCTCTTAACCACTGAGCCATCTCTCCAGCCCCCTAATTTCATCTTTTAAGTTAAGCCGCTATTGCCGTTTTCTTTTCTGTTACAGCACAGTGATTTCTCCTCTGACTGGAACTGGGGGGTTCTGCCCTCGGGTGTGTGCTGTTCCATAAGGGGACCCCTGAGCCAACTGGAAGGCATTTCCAACCCACTGTGCGTGCCAATTGTGACACAAACATAAGAAATATATAGTATGGAAGCACGGCCTACCACTCTGCCAGTGATCTCAGCACTCCGGTAGATCAAATCCAAAGCTACTAAGATGCCTGAAAAGCCAAAGAATTTAAAAGCCTGAACCTAACCACAAAACAAACAGAAAACCAAAGAAGCCAGTAAAGGAATCCAGATAATAAAGGGTGTGAATGGGGCACTCCACAAAGACACTGAGAATTTGAAAATAATAAAATGAAATAAAGAGTGGGAAAGAAAACAATAAATCAAAATTTAAAAATATAATAGAAAGCCGGGCGTGGTGGCACACGCCTGTAATCCCAGCACTTGGGAGGCAGAGGCAGGCAGATTTCTGAATTCGAGGCCAGCCTGGTCTATAGAGTGAGTTCTAGGACAGCCAGGACTACACAGAGAAACCCTGTTTTGAAAACCTACATATATATATATATATATATATATATATATATATATATATATGTGTGTGTGTGTGTGTGTATATATACATATATATAATATTTTCTATTATATATAATAGAAAACATAAAAATAGACTAAATTTGGAAAAAACAAAAAAATTACATTTAAGCAACAATAAGGAAAAAAAAACAAGTATAACCATACAAGCGTTTTTTTTACTCACAAACAAGGTTATCAGATCAAATATTCTTATAGAATCCAACTATTTGCAAATGTCAGGATATGCATTTTCAAACAAATGGAAAGTATGAGGACCAAAAAACATACTTCATGAAAATCGTCATAAGAAAGAGCAGAGTTATCCACAGCAGACCAATAAGCCTTAAAGCAAAAAGCCATGAGAAATACAGAGGTTACTATATTAAGAAGTCTTATATATCAGGAATAAATCACAATTAAAGTTATATGTGTTGCTTGAAACAGAATACAAAATATATAATAAGTGAGTGTAGACAGGATTGAAGAGAAAATTCAACAATATTTGGAAATGTCATTTTCCTTTGTGTGTGTGTGTGTGTGTGTGTGTGTGTGTGAAACAAAATTAGTAACTCGCACATGATTGACAAGTATTCTACCATTGAACATTCGCAACCCCCCTTTAGGGGTTTTATTTTGAGTTAGAGTCTCTCTCTCTCTCTCTCACTATGTAGCAAAAAATGGCTTTGAATTTGTAGTCCTTCTGCCTCAGACCTCCTCCCAAGCAGATGGAGTCACAGGCCTGGACAGACACCTGGATCACACCCCACCTTTAGTGATGCTTAGAACTAGAAGATCAACAAGGAAGTATCGCCTTGAACAACACTATAGGTAAATAAAGCTAACGGGTACCTGTAGACTATCCCACTTACAAGAGCAGAATTCACATTCATCATAGAACATTCTCCAGGATATTCCATGTGATAGTTCATACACACACACACACACACATACACAAAGCCACAGTAAACTTAAAAGGATGAAAATTGTACAGATGTGGTTCTCAGACCAGGATGAAGTAAAATTAGAAATCAATAACAATACTAGGCAGTGATGGCGCATACCTGTAATCTCAGCACGCTGGAGGCAGAGGAAGGAGGATCTCAGAGCTCAAGGTCAGCCTGCTCTACAGAGGAAGTTCCATAACAGTCAAGGTTATACATAGAAAAGCCCATTCTTGAGAAACCAACCCAACCCAACCAAAACAAAACAAAACAAAAAATACCCAACAACAACAAAAGTTAATTTTGAAAACCCACAAAGAGTCGGATGGTCTGCATGTGAATGCCTCCCATGCTTGCAGATGTTAGAATATTTGATGCCCAGTTGATAATACTCTTAGGATAGGTTTAGGTCATGTGACCTTGGTGGGGGGCTAGAGGAAGTGTGTCCCTGGAGCTGGGCTCTGAGGTATGAAAATCTCCCTCCACTCCCAGTTCACTCTCTGCTTCCTGCTCACAGTTAGAAACAAGAGCCTACAGTACAGTTTCCATACTGCCCTGCCATCCTGGCTCTACTGTCTGGAGCCATAAGCCCAAGCTAACTCTTCTACAAGTTGCCTTGGCCGTGGGGAGCTTTAGGTCCCATTTTGCTTTGTGTCTTGTCTGCATTTTGTTGTTTCGTTTCTGTTTTGAGGCAGGGTCTTACTACATAGCTCTGGCTGGCCTAGAATTCACTGTGTAAACAGGGTGGCCTCAAACACTCAGAGATCCCACCTGCCTCTGCTTCCCCAGAGCTGAGATGAAAGGCCTGCACCACAACACCTGGCTGGTCATGGGTGTTTTGTCCCAACAACAAAAAAAGGAGGTGAAACAGAATTAGACTGCAATCTGTAGTACATAAACATGAATCAAACCTGGATAGCTAACCTCACCACTTCAGTACTTATAGATTTATACAGATCAAGAAAGTGAAGCTGGACGGTGGTGGCGCACGCCTTTAATCCCAGCACTTGGGAGGCAGAGGCAGGTGGATTTCTGAGTTCGAGGCCAGCCTGGTCTACAGAGTGAGTTCCAGGACAGCCAGGGAAACCCTGTCTCGAAAAACCAAAAAAAAAAAAAAACCAAAAAAAAAAAAAAAAACAAAAAAAAACAAAAAAAAAGGGGGGGGATAAAAAAAAAAAGAAAGTGAAATAAATTCATCATTATTAGAGAGAAAGAAAGAAAAGTTCTCTGTCAAGATGACAGAATTTTGAGTCTAAAAAAATCATAAGGAATTTACTAAAATGTGCTAGAACTAAAAAAATTAGTTTAGGGTGAGTAAAGAGTACCATGATCAATATATGTGAAGCCAATCACAGTCTTATGCACTTGCAACATACAGTTTAAAAATAAGATTAAGAAGTTAGTTCTACTTAAAACCACATCAGCAAAAAGAAAGGAAGAAAGAAAAAAGAGAGTAAGAGAAAGAAACAAAAAGAAAGAGAGAAAGGAAGGAAGGACGGAAGGAAGGAAGGAAGGAAGGAAGGAAGGAAGGAAGGAAGGAAGGAAGGAAGGACGAAATGCTTAGGAACAATCCTAACAACAGTGTGTAACTTCTTCATTGGAAACTACAGCATTATGGGAAAAGTTCATGCTTCTAAGATATAATATTACTTATATTGCAATACTTTACAAATTGATCTAACATTGAAAGTAATACATGTGAGAGTTCCAGTGTCTTTTTAAGTAAATATGGACAAGCCGGTCTAAAATGAATGTGACAATATAAGCAACATCACAGAGCTACAACAACCCTGGGAAGATCAAGTCGGAGGGTCCACACTAACACCAAACAACTCTTAGGTCTCAGTGCTAAAAGGCAAGTGACCCAATGAAGATGGACAGAGAATTAGGCCATTTCCCAAAGAGTACAAGAAACACACATGGAAAAGTCCAGCCTTGTGAGTCGTCTCTCAAAATGGAAACAAAATAACAAAACAGAGGATAACCCCTGGTAGATACTTTGTAATAAAAGGGACATGTTACAGTGAGTGCTGATGTTATGTGTCAATCTGACTGGGTTAAGGGATAGCTAGATAGCTACTAAAAGTGGGTGTGTGTGTGTGTGTTTCTGGAAGAGAGAGCAACTCTTGAATCAAGGACTGAGTGCAAAAGAAGGTTTCCAAGGCCACAGCGGGACAGGCATCACTCAACCCAAATAGAACAAGATGGCGGCAAGGATGCTTCTTCTGATTGAGCTGGGATACCCATCCTCTCCTGCCTTCACAACCAGGAGCTTGTGCTTCTCTGGGCCTCAGAGATGGACTTGGACTAGGATTTCACCCTCTTGCCTTAAGCCTTCAGACTCCCACTTAATTCTTCATCTGACTTTCTTGGCTCTCCAGCATGCCAGCAATACACATTGGAACTTCCCAGTCTTCTTAGTTACAGGGCCAGCTCCGCATGGGTCTGCTTCTCTAATGACTCCGACAATGTGGGAGAAGCTAGGCACTTCCTCCTGCTAATGTGGATCTACACCAACAAGGTCATCGTGGGAAATACCCCATCAGTTGAGCTAAGGTAGGTGCTACTGTGAGCGTGTGTCTACCAATGAATCTTTATGTGAAATGTGAGTGTCTATACAATAGAATACTATTCGCCAATAAAACTGCATGAACCGCTGGTGCATGCTGCAACTTGGATGAACCTTGAAACACCGTGCTACACAAAGGAGGCCTCTCATTGCCTAGCCATATCATAAGATCTGGTTCGAATGAGATGCCCAGAGCAGGCAAGGCTGTAGAGACAGAGTACATTAGTGCTTGCCTGCTGAGTCGAGGGAGGACAGTTTGGAGGTAATGGAGAGCGATAGCTAATGAAGACGGCATTTCTGCTTGTAGTGGTCGGAATGTTCTAAAATTGACGGTGGTGGTGGTCACACCATTCTCTGACTCAACTAAATACAAACAAAGCAAAAACAGCGAGTCGGATGAGCAGATTGCATTATATGCCTAAACTATTTTTGAATATTTATTTTTATTATTTTTAAATTGTGTGCGTGCACATGTGTAGTTATAGGTGCCTTTTAAAGCCAGAGGCATCAGAGCCGCTGGCTGCTGTGAGGGGGCCCGACAGCCATGCTGGGAATCAGTTTGGGTCTTCTGGGAGAGTAATACGTGTTCTTAATCCCAGAGCCACCTCTCCAGAAGGCATCTTGGTAAGGAAGTGATAAAAGCTAATCCTCCTCGTGGAAGGATGCTGGCCTTGCTAGTTAGCTAGCTAGTAAAAGGGAAGTGTTTTGATGTCCTAAGGCAATGTGGAAGGCAGAGGGAGCAAGCCTCTGGCATGTCCTTAAATAAAAACCTGAGTCCCAATTTTACCTGTCGGGATGGGAGGCAGTTTCTCCTTCCCAGTCAGAAGGCTCTGCCACCATGCCCACCGCCCAAGTGAACCAGAGTCACCTGTCTCCAGTCACCTTTAGGAAGTTCACAGATGTCTGATCAGAAGCAGAAATTCTAGTCCTTCACCTGCATTACCACCTTCATGTTTACAGCCTCACACATTAGAAAGGTCTGTCATTATTATCATCTTTGGGAGACTGCAACTCTTGAAGCCGTGCTGGCAGCTAGAACGTAGCAAACAGAGAAGGCAAACACAACATACGCGGGTTTTCCATGTGACGCTCCGTCGACGACGCTGCTCCAACCTGCCTTCTAACACATATTGCTTCTTCTCTAAGGCAGCACCCTAGTCAGTGTTTACAATTAAAAACATTAATTGCAGTATGTGTTTTAATTGATGGGCCCTGTTGATTTCAGAAACCACAAAACCACTGATTCATGAGATTGAGTAGGAGTCCAGTCAGTAATGGAATGTATTAATCCATCTCTACAGACATTACTAATATTTTCCTTAAGTAATGTATGCCCAAAAAGAGATGAAAGCAGAAGCCCGTGGCTATGGTGAAGGAGATGGAACACTACCAAATAAACGTCATCCAAATGCACTGCTGTATGTTAATTTGGGGTGAAACTTTGTATCCTGTAGCTATGTCTGTTTCTATTCTCCCCTTTCTGAAACACTATCATTGTTAGGTGTGTAATTGGGCCCTGAGTAAGCACAGATCATCTTCTCAGTCTAAATGAATATAACTTACTCGCATATACTTCGAAATTAGAAATTAAGGGATTAAAAAGAATAGGAGGTGGGATCCTTAACTTAAGATCTACGATGAGGGCTGTGATGAGTGACTCCCCAATCTGCCAGACTGCAGAGAAATATTACCAAGGATGTATTAGATTCTGTGTGTTCATCTTTTTTGTTTGTTTGTTTTGTTTTTTTGTTTTGTTTTTCCAGACCAGGTTTCTCTGTATAGTCCTGGCTGTCCTGGAACTCACTCTGTAGACCAGGCTGGCCTCGAACTCAGAAATTCGCCTGCTTCTGCCTCCCAAGTGCTGGGATTAAAGGCGTGTGCCATCACCGCCCAGCCTTCATCTTTTTAACTAAGATAGTCTGATACCTCAGCTTTGAACTATGTAGTGATTTAGCTTTTTAAAGTTCAATGCTCTACGTACAGTCTGTTTATATGTCCGTTCCCTGCTGTGTGCCTGGTGTCCTCAGAAGAGGAAGCCAGAAGAACATGTCAGCTCTCCTGGAACTGGAGTTACAGACAATTGGGAGCTTCCCTGTGGATTCTGGGCACCAAACCCAAGCCCCCTGCAAGGACAGCCAGTGCTCTCAGCCACCGAGCCATCCCTCCAGCTCCTAAGTTATGGGTTTAATATGTATATATACGCTATAAAAAAAAAATAAAGAATTTTCTGGTGGAGAATGAGTTTGCTGCCTTCAGGAATTCTAAGAAATAGTTCTTATTCCTATATAGATGGTGACTGACTGAAGCGTAAATAGTTTAGGATTGGAAGGGAAAGGCCATTAACGTGAAACAGAAAACACTACAAGAAAGCTCCAGCCATTAGGGTTGTGGCCGGCTTTCCCTCCTGCTGCCCCACACACTGCCCATGGTTAATTCATAAATGGGGATGGGGTGGGTGTGGGTGAGGAATACAGGACGTCTGCAGTTGTTACTTTGGATTAAAAGTCTTCTCTTATAAGTTCTACAGCCTGTGTAGCAATGCTACTTACTAATCATTAAGATTAAATCTGGCTCTCTGGTGACAAAAGGAGTTAGAGTCCTCATCAAAAGTCCACTTGTAAACTGGTAGGTCAGCTGATGCTGATGCTGATGGTGCTAGATTTCTGGTGAAGGCTGCCCTACTTCTCCATGGCTCTTCCAAGGCACAGTGATAAAATAAAGCTAGCAGTTTCCTACACCGTGATTTTAGAAATCAGATAGGGCTTGGTGGGGTGGTTCTTAGTCTCACACATCGTGACAAATGTCACCCGGTGCACTCTTAGTGCACCTTTGAAGGCTCCAGGAAAGGATCAGCTCTGTGTCTGATACCCAGAATGGGACAGCCTAAAGGTCTGAATCAGCCAGTGCTGCCTGTCAGTCTTAGATAGGCAGTCTCAAATAGTCACAGATTTCATACAGCAGCCCAGGGCTTCCAGAGACTGCAACTGGAAGCTATAAAGCCTGGTATGTTAGAGACCCCAGAATGTTATTTCTGCTGCACCATACTGGGCAAGCAGGTCACCAAGGGCAACCAGATTCTAGGGGTGAACTAATTCCCAGACTCCAGTTCTCAGGAAGGGCTAACAAAGGGCGTGCTTCCATCCCCAGTTTCCTACAAAGTCTGGAACACCGAGCACATGCGCACATCTGACTGAAAATAAAGTTCAATTTCTTCTGAAGCATAAAATCAGGGAAGCGCAGGTATGAGCACTGCCCTGTTATCACAAGCCCACGTGGACTCACAACAGCTTTGTAAAACTCCTATAGTGTGAGAGCCCCTAGGAGCTTTTTGTACTTCCCTTCACCTCACACAAAATTTGCCTGTCTGATAATTACCCACATAGAGTGCCGGACACCCAGCCAACATCACAGATGTTCCCTTGCCTAAGAAACAAGATTTACTTAAAAAAGAAAATAAGAAATAAAGAAAAGAAGAAAGAAAGGAAGGAAGGAAGGAACAAGGAAACAAAAAAGAAAGAAGGAAAGAAGGAAGGAAGGAAGGAAGGAAGGAAGGAAGGAAGGAAAGAAGGAAGGAAGGGACGATTGGAACCTGTATGTTGTGGTGGCACATGCCTTCTTTGATCCTACTAGGGATGCAGAGGCAGGGGGATCTCTGTGAGTTTCCGGTCAGTTATGAATACATAATGAGAACTTGTCTCAAAACCAAAACAAACAAGGACCAGTGTTGTACCTCAGTTGGTAGGTCGCTTGTCCAGTGTACAAAGGCTGTAGATTTGAATTCCCAGCAGCATGTCAGCCAGTACAAAGGCTGCCAGCTCTCAGTCCTAGTCCTTGGCAGGCAGAAGCAGAAGGAACCAAAGTTTAGGTCATCCTCAGGTACATACAGTTTGAGATCAACTATGGATATGTGAGGAAAAACTGTCTCACAAGTGGTGCTGCTAAAGTATATAAATAAATCAACATAATTGAAAGAGATAAAGAAAACGTCTTCTTCAGAGTGAAGGTGATCAGACAGAGCTTTTTGACATGCCTGGGAGATTCTGACTTTTTACTACCTTGGGTCCAAAGAATTTTAAAGGTAAAAGTTGCCTCATTCACAATTAAAGTATTCCAAGAATGATTTATTTTGAGAATAGGTCTAACAAGAATGCATAATCAGCAACTTTTTAGGCACTCCATCCATTCTATAAAAAAATGCAAACGCACAACTCAATCACATTATACATTTCTTTAGAGTCAAGAAACTATGGGTGGGAGGAGGGGCTGGGGACCTTTGGGGAGGGGGAAAATCGGGAAAGGTTTTACCATTGGAAATGTAAATGAAGATTATATTCAATAAATAAAAGAAACTATTAAAAACAGAGCCAAACAATGTTTATAATTTAAACTTAATAAATGTTGTTTTGTAACCAGTCTGCCCTTAGTAACAGCTTAAAATGACAGACTTAAGTACCAAGGAGGTGCTGAGGATCCTTGTGGCCAAGGCTTGAGGACCAGCATCTACCCTTGGCATTCACATTGTAGAAGGAGACAACCCATCTTCACAAGTTGTCTTCTGACCTCCATACACATGTCATGGCCTGCCTGCCAACATGCATACATACACATGCAAAATAAAGAAATAAATGTTAAAAAAAAAAGGAGGCTTTAATTAAGAGTTGAATAACCTCCAAATTGTTCGTGGAGAAAGGAAACAGTAAACTACAGTTGATACGTTTTTTTATTTTTAGTTAGATGTAAATGAATGTCTCTACCTGTCTGTATATGCACCCCATGTGTGAATAGGTGCTCAGGGAGGCCAGAAGATAGTAACTGATACTCTGGGGCTGCAGTTACAGGCTGTTGTGAGCTGCCATGTGGACGCTGGGAATCAAAGGCGGGTCTTCTGCAAGAACAGCAAATGCTCTTAATTTTGGAGCCATTTCTCCAGCCCATACTTGATATGTCTTGATGGATGACAGAGTTTAAGATGTGGAATTTTTATTTGGAGTATATTAAGTCTTGTTATTTCATATACCATTAGGTTAGTTTAGAAATCTTGGATGTGAATTATGGGGTTGAATCCTCAGCCTGGATTTTTTTTTCTTGCCTGTGCATACTTAGAGCAATGTCTGATTCACTCATTCATCAACCTTTTATTAAGGACCTATTTATTCCAGGAGCCTTGCAAAGCGCTGAGGTATAAAGATCAAAAAGATAGAGTCTTTGCCCTTGGGGTGTTTAAAGTTGAATGAGGAAACAATAGGGGTTAATAGCTATAACCAAGAGCTACTGGCACTAGAATAGTAGTTGAGTTGGGATATGAAGATTAAGCAGGGAGTAGTTAACTGAGCCTGGTGGAATCGTAAAAAGAAAAAAAAAAGAAAAATAAAACAACAACAACAACAACAAAAGGCTGCCTGAAGTTATTTCAAGTGAATGCATCTGATAGAATTTTCCTGTCTAGGTGTCCCCAGCCTTCCCAGTCTCTCCCAGACATCCTCATAACAAAAAGAGAATTTCACTTAAAAAGCAAGCCCTGTGATACAAGGAGGACCTTTTTGTCTTAAGTGAATAAACCAAGATGAATTTTTATCACAAACAGGGCTTTGTCTGCCAACAATAGATAATGTACACACACAAACATCAGACAGTGAAAACTGACAGTGCAGACACGGGCAGGACTACAGTCCAGCCACTCCTCACGAATGAATGGAATGGGAAAACAGAAGCTGATCATTATCCAAAGGATAGGTCAACTAGGAGTAAGTGTGTAAGTAAATAAGAAAAATTTGGTGCCCAAACAAAGCATTCAAATTCAATGTATCTCTACAAATACCTGGAGTGGATAAGTCCAGTGAGGTCATAAGTCAAATTTTCAGGCTGCTGAACTGGTTAGGTATAGACACGATCAGACCAAACACTAATTTTTAATACATCGGAATTCCTGTCTTCTCATGTAAGAAAAATGAGCAGAAATTAGGGCTTTACTTTTCTGACTCTTTTATTCTGACTATAAAGAAAGGAAATAAACATGAACCACATAAAAACCTGAGTAAAGCAAGCATCCTTAAGTAGGTGTTGACCTTGTCAAGTGAGTGGGGGCTCTGGCCTGTCCTCCAAGCATGGGGTAATGGAGCTAGACCAAGCAAGAAATGAAAAGGGACTCTCTTAAACCCTGGAGTTTCCATGCTGGTGCAGGAACGGTGGCTATGGGTTCTCCTGTAAGATTTGATAGCACAAGGCCTAAGGAAAATCAAAGAAAACCAAGCAAGTGATGACCAACTTCATGGGCAAAAATTTAGGCATAGCAGAGGGAAGGATTAAGAAAGGCGTTTTAGTGTTCTTACTCTAGGGATAAAGAATGGACGTTTTGGCTGACCAGCCACCTAAACTATGAAAATAATACCTGAAAAGGACCATGGGAAAATATGTAGGTGTGTATAGTTCGGTGGCATGAGGCCAGGGATAACTGGATTTTTCAAAGTCCCAAGTTCTTGAAACAAAGAAAGAAACAAACAAACAAAAACTCATGAAGTCATTCCTTCTTTCCTATGTCTCCTTCTTTCCTAAATTCTGATCTGTAATGGTGAGTAGACAGTGTAGTGTAACGCAAAAGTGAAACAAACTATATAAAGACAAAAAGAAGATGAAAACTCTCAGGATTAATAGATGCTTTTAATGTAAGAGAGCCAAAACAAATCATTGAACGTGGTTTCAAGCTGTATGTGGTGGTGTATGCTGAGACAGATCAGTCTCTGGCTGAAGATCAGCCTGGGAAAAACAGTGATTCTGTCTTAAAAGTCGGGAGGTAAACGAGTGGGTTTTCCAATAGTGTCAAATGGTTGCCATTTAAAAATCAACATAAAAAATAAAATGATCTATAAATACTCACAATAAGCAGAAAATTAAGCCCCTATAATACATCATTTTTTAAAGATAGCATCTTAAAATATACCATTTATCTTAGCAAATAAAGTTTTAAAGTATGCTAAATATTTTTAAATGTATGAAAATGCGATGTATGCTAACTTAAAAAATAAAAGGTTTAAAACACTAAAAACCAACAAATAATACAGAGATAAGAATTGTATTCAAACACACACACACACACACACACACACACACACACACCAAAGACCTCACTGAGAGAAAAATTAATGAAAAGAGACTATGCTCATGGATTAGAAGGGTGTATTACAAATAGTCACTTTTTTTTTTTTTTTTGGTTTTTTGGATTTGTTTTTTTCAAGACAGGGTTTCTATGTATAGCCCTAGCTGTCCTGGAACTCACTCTGTAGACCAGGCTGGCCTCGAACTCAGAAATCTGCCTGCCTCTGCCTCCCAGAGTGCTGGGATTACAGGCGTGCGCCACCACTACCTGAAGACAACTCTTATAAGGACAACATCTAATTTTAAAAGCTTTCAAAAATAGTTGGGATCTTAAAAGAATATCTGTAACTAGACAGTCTGTCTTAAAATTTGTGTATAACTACAAAGACTGAGAATATTCAAAATAATCTTGAATAACAATGAGAGGATTTGCTATACCAGATAATGCAAAAGCAGACATACAACAAGACACTAGTTTATAATGCAAAGCAGAAAGAACAAAAACCAACTTCAGCTGCGGCTAGGTAGCACTAATGAACAGTGGACCAGCACAGCCGTTGCAATTAGCAGTTCTGAGCTCGAGGATCTACCTGGAAACAAACTGCTATCTGCAAATACCAACTTCAGGCGGATTCTGGTAATGGGAGAGTAATTTCTATAAGACCAAACATTTGAGAAATGATGAAATTGATTTATATATACATGCATACATATACATATATATGTATGTATTCATGTATATCAAACATCCCACAGACAAGGAACACAGAACAATAGTCATAGATATAAATAATGTGCAATTATATATATAGTACACATGTGCATATATATATATGTACATTCATACACAAATGCATGAACTAAATCACTAAAGGACCCACTTAGAAAAGAAATATAGCGTGAAGTGAATTTCCCACCTCAAAGCCTCCACGTTTTGCACAAACAGCAGGAAACAAGATAGAAAATGTCTGTGCATGCTCATCAGCAAGGAAGTGAGCAACAGTCTGCAGCACATTTGCACAATCTCACCAGCTAAGGCGAACGAACTGCGAGGATGTGCAGTAAAACCAGTGTATCCAAACAGCACGATTAGACGGAGGAAGTCAATAAGTAATATATACCAAAGTTTTCTGATTAAAAAGTACACGAGGTAAAAACATTAAAACAATGCTTTTTAAGGATGCATCAGATATTTAAAAACCATGAAAGCATCAAAGAGAGGAAATGGTTATGTTGGGTTTGGGGGCTAAGGGACAGTTTGCTGCATAGATCATCTAGGTATGTGGGGTTTGGGGGCTAATGGACAGTCTATTGAACAGATCATCTAGTTAGGTGTAAGTCTGTGGACACATTTTCAATTTTGGGTGGTGGAGTCATGTTTGTTAATTTATAAAATGTATAACTCAGCAAATAAATAAATGCAAGTTGCTGATAGGTTAATTGTGAAAATATACCATGAATGTAGAACTGTGATTGAGTCAAATTTGTGTTTTACACAAAGACCAGGAGAGTAGTTGGGAGAGGAGAGGGGATGTGTGAGGGGCAGCAGCACCTGGGGTTGGGAAGCCTGACATCCTGTATTCCTCTGAGAGCCCCTCCGCAGCCTCTGGTGCTCAGAGGAAGGAAGCCGGTCACCGGGGTCACTCAGGGCTGGCAATGGCTCAGAGAGCCATTGGGAGGTGCAAGGAGTGAGGTCAGCGCATTGCAACCCCCCCAACCTCTCGTGCCATATGTGTTGGGGGGGCTGGCCCTAAGGGAGTCACAGGAATGCAGGAGAGTCTGCAAACTGGGGACAGTCAGCAGTGAAGATGTGGCCTGCCATAGAACTACTACTGAGGACTCTGTCTCCTGCTCTAAGGCTCCTTTTCTGATCCATAAACTGGGGAGGGGGAGGGGTGACTCTTATTTTATAGTACTTCCCTAAAATCACAGAAAGATGATGCATGTCAAAGGTCTAAGAACTAAGTCCTGGCAGCTAGAAAATAAAATTACTCCCTGAATGAACTCCAACACATCCACAGACAGTTCCAGTCAGTGGGAGGGGCATCCAGGGAGAATCCTCTCAGGTTTGCTCTGTTCCTAATAAACAGACTGTGCTGCTGATATGATGTAAGAGTGACCCCACCCTGTCACGAGTCACGTGACAGGAGTGTGGCTCTGGATTTGCCTCAGCCTAACAACCAGCCCCCCCTGCCTCCCCACCCTCAAAAGCACTTATCTACAGAGATTAAAGCTTTCTGCTGTCTTTGCAGGTTCTTGAGGTCTAAAATTGGGATTTTGTGTAACTGCCTCTCTTAAATTCATTTAGAAAGGTTTTTCTGGAGAGGGTGGGATGGGGTGGGGGTGGGGGGCCCGAAGAATCAGAAGGAGACAATTTCAGTGTTTCCTGTGTAGTCATTAGGGAAGGCTCTTTTGGCTAGTGCCAACCTCCTTGGACACAGTCAAGAAGAGAAAGGTGTTTCTAAAGCTCATCAGGACAGCCTTGGCGTTGTAAGCATAGCAGCAATGATGACAATCAAAGGCTGAAATCTCAAACTGTCGTGAAAAGGCTACATCCGTGGCTGCTGATGGAACCGCTCTTCTTGCCTGTTGGATCCACTCGGGCCCTGTATCACCCCGCCCCACACCATGGGATAAAAGACTAGGAAAGCGAGCTGTCACTCAGTGCCTTCTTAGCAGGCCAAACAGCCTGCATTGCGTTTCCAATGACACGTGACTCTCTTCTAGCACGTGTTTAGAAGCTGAACCCCAATGTTCTTTTAACTATAGCTGTAGACTCCCCGATTCCAGGTGGACCAACACCATGTGTTGAAGGTATCCTGACCTGAAGGTGGGCTTCCTGAAACATGTAGGTTAAAATACCACACAGAGAGAGGATGGAGCAAAAGGAAAGAAGAGGAGGAGGGAGAAGCGGGAGGAGGAAGTGGGGAGGACGGGAAGGAGGTGGGGCGGACCTCAACCTCCCTATGCATTTGGGAAGAAGGCAAGGAGCTGCCTGGCTTGTGTTGCCAGGTGTTTTCCTCCTCCTACCAGGGTCATTGCTGCCTCCTAGTGAAGGTTTCGGGGACTGGGAAGGAGAGAGCAATTATGGAGGCGAGGCGTTCATGAGGCGAGGCGGGGAGGGCAGTATCAGGGCACCCACAGACTTTCCATAGGAGTCTGCTCTGTTTCCCACTGGATACCTCTGTGTCTGGGCCATTACTGTGTCCCTAAAGGGAGCAGAATCCCCTGGGTGCGTTCTAAGAGTTGGCAGGACCCATCGCACTGACCAGTCCCTATCACTTCCCTGTCATTTACTGTTCCTCACACCGGCCATTCCCTTCCCTATAACCCAGATTCTCATCACTCAGACGGGACTGTACCACTCCGCCAATCTGAATGTAACACAGGAGCAAATGAAAACTGAATTTACATGGACACACACACACACACACATATACATATACATACACACACACACACACACACACACACACATATATATATATAAAATGGCTTGGGGGGTTCCCTTATTTGGGGGTTTTCCCTTATTAAAAGCTCTGCCAGGCTCAGGCCAGAGGGGGTCTAAAGGGATACTAATTTCTTTTATCTCCCAATTTTGGGGATGTTCTTTTCTACAAATGTGAAGGTCTCAGGACAAGAATACTGACCCTCAAAATTCCAGAACTGATAAATCAAACATCTCCCATTTTGAACTGTGTGAAGTTTTGTTGCATGAACACACAAAGCACACACAGTGATTTTCCTTTTATGTTGTCTCTGCCTTCTACTGAGCTTTCTAACTTGGTTCATTTGCTAAAAGGGCAATATTACACAGTTTAGACTGGGGTTATTCAAAGAAGTTTTATGTATTTGATTTTTGACAACATATATTGTGTATAAGCATCGACAACATACAGCATATATATAAGCATAGAGTTCAGTCACATGTACAAGCATTTCAATGCAATCATAATTTATTGCAGATTTATAAAATAAATTCAAAGTGCATAAAATTATTTAAAATATGAACATGAGTTAATTTCTTCAGACTCTAATCTTTTATACATTAAGATAATTTTCATTATTAGACTCAACTTTATTCAGAATGATCAGTGAATAACAGTTTTCATATATTGTGTTCCCATACATATGTTCCTTGTGTGACACTGGGTAATATTTTTGTCTCAAACCTATTATGCAAGTTGGTAGGTTGAAAGCTCAGAGACGGTAATTTTGTAGTTTATCATCATGAAACAGTGTATTTAATATCCTAGTCTATGTAATTACACTTGCCAGAGTCTTAACATCGCACCACCCAGAGTCTGAATGACAGTGTCTTCTAGAGTGAGGTAAAGAATTATGATTCTAGAGAAATCAGTTCAATTGTTTTAGCAACAGGAGAGCAAAAACAATACAAAATAAGCGCTTGCAGACACGACAGCTAAGGGAAACAGAAACCGCTTAACATGCACTGCTGGCCCGCATGTCAGTTATCATAACAAACATTTCAAAAGCCATCGCTGTCCTTCAATTTAAATGAGCAACAAAACCAGCCTAATAGGAGTGCACAGCACTCCGTGTCAATGCCGTCACTACAAATCAGTGGTTCAAGGGTCCTGTGTGTGTACAAACTGAACATAAATTGCAAAAAGACATTTTTTAAAAAAAGCTAACCGTGTATACGAATGTGTTACTTCCAAACAGCCAAAAGAAGACAAGTAATTCCCCTGAAGCACAAAATCGCTGCGGGGGGGAGGGGGTTCCCAGGAATATTCGGAGGGGGTACAAGCAAAAATATGCTGTTTGATTTCTTTTGGCATAGCGTCAATTATAACAGCTCTAACCACCAAGCAAGAAAACTGCCCGACAGCATAGCAACACTGTAGAACATTTTTAAAATGTTGTTTAGAGAAATGATTTATGCTTTTGATTTGAAGCAGCTTCGCCCTTTCGTGCAGCTGAGAGACTGCAAACGTTAAAGAAACAACACAGAGATAGCTCTGGCGACCAGGGTTAAAAGAAAGCAAAAACAAGGCAGAAGACGACTGGTAAAAAGCTGGTGTTCAGAAGGGGATGCAGGCTCAACCTAGGCTCGCTCCTTTTCCGAAGGCTTGCCAAAAATGCTCTGTCCGTCCTGTGCTATTTCTCACTCCACTACCTCTGAGTGCAATCACTAGGCAAGAATCTGCGGGAGGCGTCGGGGGAGAGTCACACCTGGCCCGAGGAGGAAAATGAATACTTTTGGCCTTTCAGAACAGTCTCAAACACTTTCAAAGCCTCTCCGCGCCCCCACCCCTGTCCCCAGGCTTAACCCTCTTCCTCGCCAGTTTCTGAAGCTCATTTCCTCGGGTGCACCGCTTTTATCCTCCCGGAAGAGCTGCCGGCAGAGCCCCAGCAGCGCCGGGCCGAACAGGGGCAGCCGCCGGCGACACCAAGCTCCAAACAGTGCGCAGACTCCGCGGCGCGCGGCGGACACTCCACTCGCCTAAACCTGCACTCAAAGTGAAAAAAAGAGGAGGAGGAGGAGGAGGAGGAGGAGGAGAGTTGGGAGGGGGCGAGGGGCGGGAGGGGGCGATCGTGTTAATCCGGGTCCGGGAGGGGGGACGGGAGGCGGCTCCGCTGGTCCCTCCTCCCTCCTGGACTCCCCGGCTCCTCCTCCTCCGCACACCCAGGATATACACACACACTCACACACGGCCGCGGCTGGACATGCACACCCAGCGCCCGCTGCCGGCGCTGACACTCGCAGGTGGCGACACTCACCTGAGCCGGGCTCCAGTCGCCTCGGAAGCGGCGGAGCGGCAGCCTGGGCCCGGAAGGGGCCCGGCGCTGGGAAAGCAGCGGCGGCCCCGGAGCGGACCTGCGGTCTGAGGTGATAGCGCGTTTTCTTTCATCCCCAGCCTCCGGGACCTGGATCCCGGCACCCACCCAGCCCGCGGCGCCCGGAGCAGCCGGGACACAGGGGCTCGCGGGCCCCGCTCCCACGCGGGCGCACGCTTCGAGGCGCGCTCACCGAGAGGGGCGCGGCCGAGCCCGGCCCGGAAACTTGGGAGAAGTTAGTTGCAAGTATCTGGCTGCTGCGACGGGAGCGGGGAGAAGGCGCCCGGGCCTGGCCCGCCGCCCTGCACCGAGCCGCCCTCCAGGTCTGGAGTGCTCCTGGAGCCCGAGCCCGCACGCGCGCCCGAGGAAGCTGGGAGCCAGCCGAGCAAGCATGGCCCCGGGGCCAGCCTGCAACAGCGACTCGGAGAGCCCGGACGGTCTCCACTGAGGCCGGGCCACTCCGGCTAATCCAAACCTCAGCCCGCCTCCGTCCTCGCCTTTCCTGCGCCAAAGCCGGGGAGCAAGACACTCGAGGCAGGTGCTCGGGGACAGCGACAGCCCTCAGAGCTACAGGATTGGGGGGCTCCATCAGCGCGCCCCGACCCCACTACAGAAGAGCGGCCTCTGCGGTGTTTGTGTTTCCACCTCGCCTTGCTCCGCGCGCCCCGGCCCTCCCCCTCCTCTTCCTCCCCGCGGCCACCCCTCCCCCACTCCCATCTGCTTCTGTCAAAGGAGAAAGTCACCGGGGAGAACCCAAACACTCCGGCCGCCCGGAGCCCCCCTTGGCACTCGGCGGCACGCGGCGGCGGGCTCCTCGGCTCAGCTCGGTGGATCCTCGGCCGCTCAACTTTCGGGGCTGCTTGGTTGGCATTTAAGGTATTGAAGCCGGAGGAGAGGGCAGAGCTGAGCCAGGCAGGGGCCACCTGCAGGGAGTTGGCGAGCCAAAGCAACGGGACCGAAGGGCAGAAAGCAAAGTGCCACCGCGGAGTGGGGACACCGAGGAGAAGTTCCAGGGTCCCAGGGAGGATCTTTTCCTAGAGCTCGGCCAGACAGACCAAAGCGGCCCGGGACGCAGCGCCCCGACCCTAGGCTGGTCGTCTGGCCCCTTTGCCCCCGCGCGGGAGCGACGCGGGGCCGCACGGCCGCCCGCCGGGCCGCTTCCCTCTGGCAGCCAACATTGATTTCCTCCGGGCGGAGGCCGAGGGCCCGGGCGGCGGCGGCGGCGTGCTGCAGCCGCGGCACGGCGACAGCATGTCCAAGCCGGTGGACCACGTCAAGCGGCCCATGAACGCCTTCATGGTGTGGTCGCGGGCCCAGCGGCGTAAGATGGCCCAGGAGAACCCCAAGATGCACAACTCGGAGATCAGCAAGCGCCTGGGCGCCGAGTGGAAGCTGCTCACCGAGGCGGAGAAGCGGCCGTTCATCGACGAGGCCAAGCGGCTGCGGGCCATGCACATGAAGGAGCATCCCGACTACAAGTACCGGCCGCGGCGCAAACCCAAGACGCTGCTCAAGAAGGACAAGTTCGCCTTCCCGGTGCCCTACGGCCTGGGCGGCGTGGCCGACGCCGAGCACCCGGCGCTCAAGGCGGGCGCCGGGCTGCACGCGGGCGCGGGCGGCGGCCTGGTCCCCGAGTCTCTGCTCGCGAACCCCGAGAAGGCGGCCGCCGCCGCCGCCGCCGCCGCCGCGCGCGTCTTCTTCCCGCAGTCTGCGGCCGCCGCCGCCGCCGCCGCTGCCGCCGCCGCCGCGGGCAGCCCCTACTCCCTGCTCGACCTGGGCTCCAAGATGGCAGAGATCTCGTCGTCGTCGTCCGGCCTGCCGTACGCGTCGTCGCTGGGGTACCCCACGGCCGGCGCGGGCGCCTTCCACGGGGCGGCGGCGGCGGCTGCAGCGGCGGCGGCGGCCGCCGGGGGGCACACGCACTCGCACCCCAGCCCGGGCAACCCCGGCTACATGATCCCGTGCAACTGCAGCGCGTGGCCCAGCCCGGGGCTGCAGCCGCCGCTCGCCTACATCCTGCTGCCGGGCATGGGCAAGCCTCAGCTGGACCCCTACCCCGCGGCCTACGCGGCCGCGCTATGACCCCGCGGGGACCTGTGCGCACACGTGTACATATGTATAGGTACGAGACTCGCGGCCTTCCGCTGCGCCCTCGGGCGACCGGGGGCCCGCTTTGTATGTACAGAGATGTATAGGTGTCGGGCAGAGGCGGAGATGCCAGTCGGGGCTTGAAAGGCCGGGCCCTCGAGGGCGCCGGCGCGAGCGCGCGTGGATCCGCAGGGTCATTCCCCAGCCGCACCTCTGCAGCCAACTTTAAGGAGAGCGGCTGGTGGCGCCAGCAGTCGGCCTTTGCTTTGCACTTCGGAACCTGTTGCGTTTTGACCCACAGAGGTGGGAGGAGAAACTTTATGACAAGTTGGGTTTCCAGTTTTGTTGGTTGGATTTTGCTTTTTGCGTCTCGTCTCCCCCTGTTCCCCCCCCCAACCCCCGGTCCCACTTGGTCCGTGTTGCAAGCTCTCGGTTCTGAAGTTCGGTCTGAAATAGCTGACCAAGGGGAGAGCCGGTGACTTGTGTCCTTAGCTTCTTAGAGTAGGGGGGCTCTGGGCAGCCTTACTCCATTTGTACTGTTGAATTCTGCAGAACACACCCGGATCTATTCTTGACCAGTGAGCGACCAGCTCGAATCCGGCCTTTTGTATGAGAAATGTTCACAGTTCCTTTTGTTTCATCCCTTGTGCAAATCAAAGCAAGACCTTTTTTCCCCCTTCTTCCCCAAGAACAAGAAATGCAAAGAAATACGTGTGAGGTGGAAGTTGTCGGTTCGATATTCTACCCCTGAAATATCTACTAGAAGTCTCTATGAGTCCGCTGGCTTGGACTTGACTTGTGACGCAGGTTACGAACGTGTGGACAGTACACATGCTATCTCCCCTCAAGGCTGAGTTCACCTAAAGATTGTAAATGTGTGTATGTCAGTGAAAAAATTGAGTCTTGGGAAGTGTGTTATTTTCATTGCCCCAAATTTGAGTCGGTTTTAGACTCAATACATGTTGAGCAAATGTCAAAGTTAACTTTTAAGAATTGCGGAACTTTCAGAATCGCAATTTTATCTAATATTAAATCAGACATTTTTGTCTGAGTGGTAATTATATATTTATTACTTAGCAAAACTGGAAAAAACCAGAAAGCACAGAATTGTTTTTGAAAGATGCCTCTCACCGACTAGTATTCTTCTCCCAAGCTGAATTGTTTTGACGTGTTTTTCAGAGCTCCCTTCCCATTTAGCTTATTTTCCAGATCGCCTGCAATTCACTTGCAAATTATGATAAAACACATATTAGAAAAAATTCTTCAAATTATAGCTTTTTGTTTCTTTTTATTTTGACTAATGTTTGTGAATGAAGTTGCTAACTTGTATTTAGTTTCACTTTGGCTTTATGTAAGATAAAGTTTTAAAAGTTTAAATATTGGTTTTAACTTTTATGTGTAAATGGTTTTCTTGTGCGATCTTCTAATTTAATATTAGATGCGTCTAAGCTATATCTGTAAATTAGAACCCTACTATCACTCTGTTCATTTTTTTTGAACAAAGAGTTTAAATAAAGCCTGAACCAGGGAAAAGAGAAAATCCTCTATTTCTTGTTGAGTTCCTAACAAGATTTTTATCTGAATTGCCCTTACGGAGCCTGGCCCAGGTGAAGTGTAAGGTATCCTCCAAAGGCAGTCTTTGTTTCACTTTTGAATAGATTTACTAGGAAATCTAAATCAAGCCATTGTTATTCAGAGCCAAAACCCTGATTTATCACATTTTTAATCGTGAATAGGAAAGATTTTTAAAAAGAAAAACCCCAAGTAGTTGCATTATCTTTGGGGAGGGGGGTGGCATTCATGAACCAGTAGAAGAGCCCTCTGAAAACATCAAGACTTCTCAAAACACTCCACCAGTTTCCAGTAACATTTTCAGAGAGGAAAGTTACCCGACCACTTTATCTTGTTTGCAGGACGGCCTCACCACTTTAATCAGTGTAATTTGTTCACATATCTTTAGGGTATTCCTTATTTGCACTCCGAGGATTTACATGGAAGGATAATCGTGCCAACAGAAATGTACAACTTTTGGCCTCCTTGGGGCTTTATTCTGTCATGCTAATAGCTTTAAAATAGAAGTTCAGTATCACAGATTCCAAGGAGGGGGCTGGCTTTCCTTTCTAGGCAAGACGCCACTGGAGACAAGCTTAAGTACATACAGCATTTTAGTTTTGGAAAGAAAACGATAGCGCACTGACGGATAGGCTATATCGAGGGCGGAGGGGGTATATAACGCTCAGGGAAGCCCAAGTCCCAGAGTTCAGAAGTCTCAAGAACAGTCTTAAACGTGTTTCCCCATTGACAGGACGCCGTCCCGGAATAGCACATCTTTATAAGTGCCCAACTCTTTAAAGTCATTGTTTTCCCCCAACGGAATAATATTTTAAAAAACCATGAAAAGTTTTGGAAATGTGAGAAATGGGCTCGGCCGCTTTGCCCCTGATCCACTAATTAAAGCGATCCCTCTCCTGTTATTCCCCGGGCTCTTTGCAATATTATAAGTTAATTCTTATGGTTCTGAGCGATTATGCAAAACTAATTTGGACTGTCCAGGGGTAATTATCCCTGACACGGTTAATTAAATCCTTTCAAAGCTTCGTCTTTCCCTTTTGTAGCAGCCCACCACGTCTCAACGCGGCACTTCCTGTGGCTCGCTGGAAATCACCCCAGCCCTAAATCTTAGTCGCCTCCCTAGTCTTCCCGTCCGGCCCCACCAGCAGAAGATTCCCCGCCCCCTCGCCACCGCCACCCATCCCAAAGTTCAGCGTCTTCGGATTGAAGGGCTTCAGAATAGATAAATGAGAAGTGTAGAAAGACCGGGAGGAGGAGGAGAGAGAGGACCAGAGTGGGGAAGTGCCGTGGACGCATCCCCAAGGTCCCTCTGTAGTTAGAACGCTCTGCACGCTCCGGAAACTGGTCACCGACTCTCCAGTGGTCTTGACTAACTGGTCAGCGGGTTCTATTCGCGGATAGCCTCGGGCCAAGTTAGACTGTGCAGTAATCCGGGGTGGGGTAGGGGTGGGTATGGGGTAGCCGGAACAGCAGGGCGGCGGACGGCGTCGAGAATGTGCGTGTGGTTGGGTGCCAGAGCCGGAAAGTGAGCCGCAAAACCAGCGCTGTGACCAGGCAGAGATGCAGTTTCTCCACTTCTCCATCTCTATTTCTGCGCGCACGTTATCTTGCCTGCCCCTCCTCCAGCTCGCTCTCTTCTCCTACCCGCGACTCCGTTATGTCCTTGCAATTTTCTGTGTTTTTGTTTGTTTCAAACACGACATTTCTTTGGTAGTTGCGGTCCCCTAAAAACTTCATATAAACCTCATCTCAGAAGGAGCGAGAATGTTGCTTTTGGTTTTGAGCAAACAGGTGGAATTGCTGTGTGTAAGCGATACGGCCTCGCGGTGGGAACCCAGCGGCCCGCCCCAGAGCTGAGCCACCTCCCTAGCCTGGGGGAAGCCGAGAAGGAAGCCCTGGCAGGAACTTCCTTGGACGATATCACTTCTCCCCAGCCAGTCCCCAACGGGTGTCTTTCTCCCGGTCTTGCCCGGGCTGCCGGTGTCTCTGCTAGGGAGCAGAAGAAGCAGGGACTTCCCGGGGTGGAGAGGGGACCTGTCCGCCAGCCAATCAGAGCGCGGCTAGCCTGGCGCTGCGGGACCGGTCCTCCCCGCTAGCCCCGGAGTCTCGCCCGCCCGCCCGTAGTGGCTGAGCCTTTCTCGCAGCTCAGCGGAGGCAGAGAGAGCACCATCCAAACTTTATTAATCTCTCCCCTGTTCTTTCTCCCTCGGCCCAGTGCATCTCAAAGGTCAACCCTCTTCTTTTAAAAGACTGATATTATTAATTCACTGACAATCTCCCTCTTTTTCTTTTTCTTTTCTCTTGCAGGGGGGAAAAAGGAAAATGGTGAAAGAGCTTTTTTTTTTTTATCCTTTTTCTTTCTTTCATTCATTCTTTTTTTTTTTTTTTTTTTTTTTTTTTTTTTTTTTTTTTTTGTCCTTCAGTGGGAGCGTTTAGACAGTCGAGGAGGTTTTGTCCAGGAACAAAACGCGGGGTTGGGAGGTTTTGTGAGAGTGTTGTTTGTTGAAGTGGAGCTAAGAAAAAGCGACGGCTTTCTCCTCATTGTGAAGAAACCAATCGCTGGTATTTGGAAAACTGTTAGCATTGTGCACTTCTTCTGTGTCCATTGTGAGGCGTTTCTTTTCACAAGGTTTTTTTTTCAGCCGATCCAGCTGGCCGGAATGAATAGCAGTGCAATGTGTACTGGCTTTGTCCCTCCGGCCTTCAAGTAGCCCCCATTGAATAGACTAAGTTGACACTGCGTGACAGTGAAACAACATAATAAAAAATACATGAGCCCCTGAATAGGAGCAGGCGCATAAATAAATAAAATGGGTGACCAAAACTGGATAAACTGAATGACAAAGCGGTGAAAGGGGAACAAAAAGATATTTAACACGCTAGATTAGCATTAGAATGCCATCTACAAGGCGGAACAATTGATGAATAGGTTTACCCGCCAAGAAAGAAATGGACTAAATGCCCTTTGAATGGATATGCTTTTTGCAAGGGCTTTGAATAGATATGCTTTTTGCTAGGGCTGAATGGGAAAAGGTAAGGACGAAGCTATGTAAATGAGTGGGGGAACTTTTTATATATATTCTTTAAACACACACACACACACACACACACACACACACTGCCGGGAAAGAATGAGCCTCGGGGTGTTTACAGAAGCAATAATTGCCATGATTAGCATTGTCTGCTGCAGATAGAAATTGAACAGGTCGGGATAATATAGGGGAGCCGTAATTATTCTTCTAATTAATGGCCCTTTGCTACTCGGAGAAAGGGGAAAGGCAGGGAGAAGGAAAAGTTATCCAAAAGTTAGGTTTCCTTGTGTCCATTCGCCCAGCGTTGGGATCTGTGCCTCTGTGAGTCTGGGGGTGGTGAGGTGCATTCTCCTCTTAAAGCATTCCTGGAGACCAAGGGGAGGGCTTCATTTCCATTTACTCTGTGTTCCGGAGTCCGATACAGTGTCTGGCACAGATAGGTGAGCTCAGTGAATAAATGATGTGAAATAATGAATGAGTGAATGAATGAATTTGGCAGGAGGTGGGTGGGGGAGGGGCGGACCAAGCCCCTCTTGGAAGTAAGAGGAAGGTGCTAAGAACCATCTCAGGATAGTGTCACCTTTCAGTGTCCCAACTCTTATTCCTAAGGAAGAGAGGTCCACCTTCCTAAAGATTTTGTCCCCAGCTTACTCGGGCCACTGGAAAGAGGTAGGCTTTAAAACTCCGAGGAGGTGGTGGGAGAGGGCAGGGCAGGAAAGGGAGAGCGTTAACGCAGACATCACGGCCAGCCCCCAGCCCCACTCCGTCTTCCCCTCGCTTGCTCACCCTCGCTGCTGAAGCAGAAGAGGAAGAGGAAGGGCGAGGCCGGCTCTGTGAAGAAGCCCTGGTCACGCCTTTCCATACCAAGCATTTTTTAAGAAGGCCTCATTCCTGTCCCCTGCACACACACCTTCTGGCTTCTAGAAATCCTATCCTGAATCTGGAGGACGGGAAGGAGACTGGGATTCGTCCAGGTTGAATCGCTAGCCCAAGGCTGCATAGCACACTGGTCTCTTTTGGGCATCCTGCCCTGAAGGCGGCATCCATACCGGCCCTTGCTACTAAGATACTAAATGTTTTCTTTCCGGTGGTTCATTCCCAGGCTTGGCGGCTGCTGGACTACCCTGCGGTCCGACTTGGCAGTAGCTGCCTTCGGCGTCCTTCACGTAATGAAATAACGCCCTTACGCCACGGACCTGTCCCTGCAAAGGTGGTAGCTCACAGCCTCAGAACTGGGAAGCACACCCAGGACCCCTCTGACGACAGGCAGGGAAACTTCACAATTACCACACAAAAAATTGAGCGCCCGCGGCTCTCAAAGCAAGCGCTCCCACCCTTAAAATATAGCAAGTGGTGGGAGAGCTTTGCTCATTTTAAAATGCCACCTGAATCTTCTAGCTTTTGACTCTTCCCAAAACATACAGATTCCTGGATCTCCGGAGATTTTGTGAGAATCTACGCGGAAACACCCGTGGGGAAGGGTGCCTCTCGGGTGAACTAAATCTTAAGCTTAGAGTCGTGGGCGTGGGGAGGCAGGACTGTCGGACTGCCTTTCTGAAGTCCTCCGTGTGGCTGCTGGGCCTACAGGGACCTCCGGGAAAGCAGGAAGGGGGACACCGGGTAGACCAGGCGCTCAGGTGCCTAGTGCAGGTACGCCCCTCTGCGCAGTGCCCTTTCCATGCACGCCTGCCCCACCCCCACCCCACCGCTGCTACCCAGCATTCCGTTCACAGTTGACTCGAGAGAAAATTAAAATCAGGCATGGCCTTTTAATTCCTTCCAAAGATGTCTGCACCTGATTTCTACCTCCTTTGAGCTCCTGGTTTCATTCGGGGAGGGGTTATTTAGGGACTTTCTGACAAGCAGAAGTTGAGGTGGGAATTGCAAGCGCCTCTTGGTTCTTCTTAGATGCGTTTATCATCTTATTAGCCAAGGGCTTGTAGGCACGCAGCCTAATACTCCTTTCCAGCCTCTAGGCGAAGAATTCTAGTGAGGTCGACTAGTAAAACCAGATTTCTTTAGGGAAATTGCAAGGAAGTCTTCGGGCACTTCACTGAAAGAGATTCCAGAATTGTTAATTTCATGTGCTCACACACTTTCCTAAGTACCTTCTCCCCCACCCCACCTGAGAAACACACACACATACACACACACACACACACACACACACACACACACCTTTTCATTTCAGGGTCGCCCCAAGGTAATTAACCATCTGCAGAAAGTGTAAATCCCGAAAGGAGGAGAAGCTCTGTCTAGGGTGACAGAAACCTAGTGAAGCTTTTCAGATCGATTGTCTCTCCCAGAGCTACTTTTTCATCAAGTAGGGAGTCGAGAAAAAAGTCAAGCAGCCTTTGAAAAGGCTCTCGAGACCTCAAGGCGGAAGAAGGAGTAAGCTTCCTATAGAGTCAGCCCTCCCTAGGTGGATCTGCCACGGAATTCAGGGAGCCCCTGGGAGCCCAAGTTGTCTTCCCAGAATCCTCCGCAAGCTGACTGGAGTTCTGGGAGCCGCTGGCACTTCGTTCTTCAGCTCTGTGGATAGTTTATCTCCTAAAGCTCGTTTACTTAGACGACTAGCTGGGAGGCTGGGGGTGGAGGAGGAAGAGGGAAGGGAAGGAGAGGGAGATTTGGAGTGTGGCCAACTTTTGTTTTTATATCACTGCACTGGAGGGTGAACTTAAGGCACGCGCTAACCCACACTTAGTTTCCACCAGATCGGAGATCGGGCATCCTAGAAGCCAAAGTTAGGGTTCGACTCTGTAGGGCTGAGGAATTCTGCGCTAAAACATTTGTGCGAGAGCTTTCCTAGTTCTCTCACATTCAACAGAAGGCTTTCTTTTTCTTTTTTTAATCGGGCTGCTTGAACTGTCGCCGAGGTGGTCCTCACTTTGCAGAGACCGGCTCCAGGCTGAGGGGCTAGGCACAGAACTTCTTCAGGACAGCCTGGGCAAGTCGGTACCGGGTGCCACCGAAGAAAGGGGGGGCACCCTAGAAAAGTCAAGGGTCAGACAAAGGAGAAAGGAGCGGATGTGACACTTCTTCAGGGCCACCAGAGGAAGCAGGGGATCCCTCCCCTCCTAGGCCTGGCGGCCTTTCCCGAGGGCATCAGCAAAGCAGCGCCCTCCTGCCCGCCCGCCAGGCTCCCTCTACTTCTGCTCAGAGGCTTAAAACCGTGCGGGTGGGGGGGTGGGGATGTGTGACCCGCATTTGCAGTCCTAGGGGATCCGCAGACGAAGGGAAGGGATTCCAAGTGAAGAGCGTCCCGCCCGGAGGCCCCACCCCAGGACTGGGATTACGTTAGAGAGTGGAATCTCCGAAACTAGACAACCTCTCTCTTCCACGAATTTAACCCCTGCAGACCACAGTCAAAATACATTTTGTGCAACCTGAAAGTTGTCTAATTTGTGTGTGTGTGTGTGTCCTTAAAAAAGCAAGCAAACAAATGGAATTCTCATAGAAATTGAAAGGGACGGCGCTTTTAAGGAAATCGCAGACCTCCCTTTCCAGAAACATCTATACTGCCTCGGGTTAGGCCCTTAGGACATCCCGAAGGTGAGCCCTTACCAGTCAAGGTCAGACAGACTGGGCGGTGAGAAACCGGAGGAAACTGCTGTCTCAAAGCAAGGCTTCCTTCTGCTTCTAGCCTGGGTTCCTTCTGCTTCAAGCTTTCCTTTTTCAAGAACTGGGTTTTCTCCTAAGTTACATAAATAAATAAATAAATAAATAAATAAATAACCTTAGACTTGACTTGAATTAGTAGTTGGGGCGGCTGATGAATATATATGAGGACCCGGCTGTTTTAGGAGCGTGAATAAACATGAGCGGGTGTATCCTCTTGCTAAGGGTCGCCAGATAGGAGGGAACAGAGTCGTGGCAACGTGGCTTATTCCGGATTCCCGCGGCGCTGAGCCGCCTCTGAGCTTGGGCAAGTCTCGGTGCGCCTCGCACTTGGCACACACCCGTGTGCGCCCCAAGTGGCACGGATTGGTGCACGCTGGGTCCCGGATCTTTGGATACAGTTACAGTTTTCTTTCTCCCAAGTTTTGAGCCCATGCTACCAAAAAAAAAAAAAAGAGTTGCTGAGCAAAGCCATCCAATCTCTGGTTTCCTGCTATCCAAGCCGCCTGAAAAGGCGGGGGTCAAAGCAGCGTCGATCTGTGCATCTCGGGGAGCAGGGTGTGCTTCCGCAAGGCGCTTCTTTTCCGTTGTCTGTGGACCCATGAGTGGCCACGAAGGCTAATCGCGCACCATTACACTTCCCAAACCCTTCTTCTCCCGCAAGGGAAACGGGGCCCTAGTGTGTGCCACCTGAAATCAGTGTCCCTTGGTCTTTGGAACCTATGAAACGAGACAAGTGCCAGCCTTGGCAGCTTCACCAGTCTCTCTGCCCCAAGCCTCACCGTCTCCGTGTCTCTCCTGAACGCACTTTTGGTGACTTCCGTGGATCGTGGATCGCATCGAGTGCCTCAGTACCTGCTTAGATCTGTGAGTCAGACGGCGGAAGTCTCGGTGTGACCTCGGACCAGGTCTGGCAGAACAAACCAGATGCAAACCTCAGCATGCTTTTAGGCCTTCAAACTTCTACTGCCACAAAAGCTCCAGCAGCCCAAGCTCTCGGACTGCAGGTCAGCAGGTCAGGCGGTGGACCCTGAAGTGGGCAAGCGATTTGCAGAAGATCCTCCCCAGCACGGGCTGGCCTGGTGGGACGAGCTTCGCTGCGGGGCATCGGCTTTTTTCTTCTACTAAGCACTATCTGAGGCTTCCATAGATTCAATCCACTAGATAAGGGGCAGGTTTGTGTTCCTGTCCAAATTTGGCATAATTGAGACCAAGCTGACTCAGATCGCAAGGCCCAGGGCTTTCCTAAAAGCGTTCCCCAGAAAATGGCATGGACTGGGGTCATCTACTTACAAACTTAGTTTCTGGCCTGCATTCCTTGGTGATTTTACATTACATTTAAATAGACTTAAAGATCATTGTAGTCCCTACTTAGAGGTTTTCCTTTTGCAGAAACTGGCTAGCTGGAAGTTTAGGGTTAGCTGGGGGGAGGCTTGTAGGAAACAGGGTCCTTCTGTTGAGGAAGGAGAGGTTGTGGAGCGAATACGGATGTGTGTGTGTGTGTGTGTGAGAGAGAGAGAGAGAGAGAGAGAGAGAGAGAGAGAGAGAGATATTTTTTTGAGACAGGGTTTCTCTGTGCAGTCCCTGGCTGTCCTGGAACTTACTCTGTAGACCAGGCTGGCCTTGAACTCAGAAATCCGCCTGCCTCTGCCTCCCAAGTGCACCACCACTGCCTAGCTCTTAGATGAGTTTTTAATCTGTTATTGTTTTACAGGGTTACTCAAGACCATCTTAATGCACACATGGAATGCACTCTGAGTATAATTCCCCCATACTCCACTGTCCTCAGGTTAACCCCCACTGCCACCCCGTGATACTTACATGTCACCAAAGCATGTGTGACTTTATGTGCCTATGAAGTCTAGGGAACAAATGAGAGAACATGTGTTTCTCTGTGATTGGTTTAATTTCTCCATACTGTTATCTCCCATTACATCTATTTTCCTGTGACAGATATGAAGTTCATTCTTTATGGATGGCAAAAGAAACAGTGTAAATAAATCACGTCTTCATCTGTTCCACTACAGACCGACGCCTGGATTGATCCCGGAACTTAATATTGTGAATAATACTGCAGTAAATGCCGAGGGCAAGGCAGTCTGTGAAACCTTGACCCGGACTTTTTGATTGAGATCCTATCTCACCCCAATGAGGTTCACAACCATCAACAGAACACATGTCTAAGAGACGAGGATACGGACCAAGGGGGTGCTCATACATTGTTGGTGAGACGTCAGCCTGCTAAGAGGTCTCTCGAATGTTTAAAACGTGGGTCTGCAGAGAGGGCTCGGCAGCTGACCCTGCCTGCTGCCTTTGCTGCTCTGTGAAGAAGAATGGATTTCAGTGTCTGGCACCCACGTGAGCTGGCTCGCGGCCTCACGTTAACTGATGCCCTCTCCCGGCATCGACAGGAATCCCTCATGTATGCACACGCACACACACGCACAAATAAAAAACAATCTCTAAAAACTGAGCCTTCTCACTGACTTGCTGAACTGCCTCTCCTGGCTATCTCCCCACAGCCTTTGTGCTTTGCTGTGAGTCGTTACCCAGGAAGTAATGACTAGCCCTGTAAGGTGTGCAAGGACATGACTCCAGGCACCACCTCCCCTTTCCTGCAGCAATTCTTTAAAGTTATTTCCTCTTTTGACAAAACAAACAAACGAAAGAGCAAGCACCCCAGCGTCTCACTGGCTTCCTCCTCCAGCTTCTGCCGCACGTCTCGGCCCTTCCTAGGATAAATGTCCTCCATGTTGTAAGACATCCATCCTGGCCATCTCTGCCTCTGAGCCATCTTCCCTCTTTTTTTTTTTTTTTTTTTTTTTTTTTGGTTTTTCGAGACAGGGTTTCTCTGTGTAGCCCTGGCTGTCCTGGAACTAGCTCTGTAGACCAGGCTGGCCTCGAACTCAGAAATCCGCCTGCCTCTGCCTCCCAAGTGCTGGGATTAAAGGCGTGCGCCACCACCGCCCGGCCCCATCTTCCCTCTTATACATCCTCTTCTGACGTCACCTTTCCACACCCACTGCCACTTATCATCAGATCCAGCAGTCAGGGCAAGTGTTCCTCGGCTAAGGTGGTCCTCCCACAGCACGTGACAGATGTGTCAGTGACAGCTTTGAGGGGGCCACACTCTCACCTCTGTTCTTCCTGCCTCCTCCTCATTGGGAGCGTTTCGCCTTTCCCCTTTCCTGGTTCCATCTTCTTTTATTTTAATATTTATTTATTTTATGTATATGAGTACACCGTGGCTGTGCAGATGGTTGTGAGCCATCCTGTGGTTGCTGGGAATTGAATTCAGGATCTCTCCCCAGACACACTCGCTCCGGCCCAAAGATTTATTTATTATTACATGTAAGTACACCAGTAGAGGGCATCAGATCTCATTACAGATGGTTGTGAGCCACCATGTGCTTGCTGGGATTTGAACTCAGGACCTTTGGAAGAGCAGTCAGTGCTCTTAACTCACGCCTGTAATATTAGCCCCTGGGAGGCTTGAGATAGAAGGGCTTCCCCGAGTTCGAGGCTAACCTGAGCTGTGTAGTGAGCTACAGAAAACAACTCAAAAAATTAGGAATCCACTCATTACCCTCCCATCTTCAAATAAGCTGTTTTCTGCCATTCTTTTTTGTTTGTTTGTTTGTTTTTGTTTTTTCGAGACAGGGTTTCTCTGTGTAGCCCTGGCTGTCCTGGAACTCATTCGGTAGACCAGGCTGGCCTTGAACTCAGAAATCCGCCTGCCTCTGCCTCCCAAGTGCTGGGATTAAAGGCGTGCGCCACCACCGCCCGGCGTTTTCTGCCATTCTTGAACAAGCATTTTTTTCTAGAAACCAGACACTTTCAACCGCAGATCTTCGTAACTTCGCAGCACAACAGACACGAGCTAGCTCTTAATATTTCTCACCCAGGGGCTCAGGGATTAAGAGAACTCACTGTACCCACATGGCAACTCACATAGCTGTCTTTAGTTCCAATTTCAGGGGATCAGGCCCACTTTTCTGGCCTCTGCAGGCATCAGGCATGCATGCAGTACAGTTACATACATGCTACAAAACATCCATACACATAAAAATTAAAAATAAATAAATCTTTAATGAAAAAAAAAAGTCTCACTGAGAGCATTATTCATGTCTTCAACTCACATGCCACTGGCTGGAAAAGTCCCGAAAGAACAGTTCTGCCGTGTGCCCAGAAAGTGAGAGTCAGAACTACGGGGCAAAATGGACCACCGACCATCCCAATAGATCTTAAAACATTCCCAGTCCGGTGGCTCCGTGTCTCACGGTGTGGAAGGAAATGTGGTGGACATCCCGACTTGAGAGGGATGGGGTCGGCTTTCAGGACTGAAGAGACCTTCCACAGCTGGCAGACACAGCTGGGTTTGGGCAGCATCTGGATGCTTAGACTCGGCCATCATCTCACCTGGGGGCTCGATGTTGAACTGTCCATGCACTCTGATTCCTCAGTATCTCCATTGTTGTTGCAATTTCCTGAACAGGTCACGACTACGACGCGGGACCCCAAACTGTACTTCTGCTGCGATCTTAGCGTTTCTAGTTGTCTGAATGTGTGACATGGATGAGGAAGAGCAGGGGACGGCCAGCTGGAGTCCTGTGTTTTCATCTTTCCAACCATGTGCCCACCGCCTCCTCGTGCATGCGTCTGAGTCCTTTCCCTGAGTCCTTGCTGTTCGTCCTCACGCACCACTCTCTTTGAGGGAGTTAAGGGCGATTCTTCCACATCTGTTCTCCTACCCCGGCGTCCTACCCCTTTCTCCATGCACCGCCCCGTCCGTGGGCTTTGATGGTATTTAGAATGTTTCCTTCCTCTCTGTCCATCGTTTCTATGTCCATTGTGTTTGGTGTTGGTCTTCCCTGACTCCCTGGCCTGGCTGCACTGAGTCTGTGTGTCTCCAAGCAGGTGTCAGATTAACCTGTCTCCTTTCCTCCCTTCCAATCCTACACCAGACTGTCTGGCCTTCAGCAAGTATTTGACTTTCTTCCAGGAATATCTTCTGACATCTTCTGGGCCTGCGACGACTGGAAATTCTTCCACCCACAGTCACGCAAGCTTTCCCCTTCTTTCCTCGTTGTCATGCCTACACACTGTTTGGTCAACTCTAATCTAATGCAATGTCTACTTAACAGAAGACTCTCTCTAAAATACTGAATCTCCCGAGCTCATAGCTTGTCTTTCTCGTGTGTGCCATGTTGTACGAATAAGAAACTGAAAGAAACAGGCCATTAAAAACACAGTCCAAGAAGAAATTGCATCAGCCAGTGTCCAAGTCACTATGACAAATTATCTCCTAACCTCAAGGCCACCGTGTGTGCTCTTCACAGTCTAAGGCAAGATGAGGTTCCCTCCCAGGCAGTGGCTCAGAATCGAGACTTTGGGTTTGTTCCCGGGCCATCCCTTTGGCCTTCCTGGATCCTTCTGAGTTCAGATGTCTGGCAGGTGATGAGAGCCAGTGATTACTACAGGTGTTTCGGGATCAAGCCTGGAAATGGTAGACTTTATACTCTTCCACATGCCCCTAGCTAAGACACCAACCCAGGGACAAGGGGTGTTGGGTAATGTGCCCTTGAATGCCAAGAAACAAGAAGGAAGGCTGATGAATGATAGGCCCGTGCTTCCTGGTCCCCCACTGACCTTGGATACCCTCCCACACACAACTCTTCTTCTCAACCCTCCTCTGAGCCTTCTCTCTCCCTCATCTTTCCGTGACCTTCAGTACCCGGCGGCCAGGACTCAGTGCACTGGCCTCTCCTTCTCTCTGTCTGCGCTTCCTCTCTTGCGGGTTTTCTTAGTCCTGGTGCTGATTAATATTTCAAATGCGGTGGCGTAAAAGATACCCCTTTTGAGCTCTCCGATCTGTAGGTTTCAAACGGGAGTTGAGGTGTGCCCTCTGCTTAGTCTCAAAAGTGGAAGTCACGGGTTCGGCTAGGCTGACCTTTCACCTGACCTCTGCAATGTGCTTTGTCATCTAGGAGTAGGCTGGATTCAGACCCGTGAGGTTAGAGGACAGGGTGCTGCATTTTCTTGCTAGATGTCAGCCCCGAGCTGCTCTCAGCGCTTGGAGGCTACATCTTCCTGCTTCTCGGTCCCACCCTCCAAGGCAACAATAGGAAAAGCCTTGGGCTTCCGGGACTTCCTCATTCTTGTCTCAGGCTTCTCCTCCTCCATCTTTCTGACTCCCGAAGGCTCTTGTATATAGATCAGATCCCTCCACCTAGGGCACTCTCTCTTTTCAGAAGTCATGACCTTACCCACATGTGCAAAGCCTCTTTTGTCATGAAACACAAAAGCCACACACCTAGCTATCGGAGTAAGGGCCGGTTAGGGAGACGCCTCTGTTTGTCACCGGCTCCCAAGTTCCTCTTCCTATTTGCACACTCGACCTTTTTCAACCTTGGCTCGTTTTACAGTAGACCCACCCACATCCTCACCATGCCTGGTCTGCTTTACTTAATCCACGTTGCCCAGGCCTTGTGGGACACTCTAACGTCCTTGCGGCGGCTCAAGCATGTGCACAGTGTGTCCTGAGCATTTGTCCCTGTTCCTCCCTGACCCTGAGTTCACAGTCCTCCCCTCTGTCTGACTCAGCCCCTCACAGCTGACCTGGGTGTCTACCTTCAGAGCGAGAGACTCCCTGGCCATCTGTTGAAAAATAGCATCTTGGAGCAGGCACCTCGCACCTAATCTCAGAGCGTGGGAGGCAGAGGCAGGAGGCTCCCTGGCAGTTCGAGGTTGCCAGGATGTACATGGCTAGTTTAAAGACAGCTAGAGCCACATGATAGAGAGACCCTGTCTCAAGAAAGGAAAAATTACATCTGGGGCTGGAGGGGTGTCTCAGAAGTTAACTTCTGGGTGTTTTTCCAAAGGATCTGGGTGTGGTTCCCACAACCCAGATGGTGGCTAACAAATGCCCATAACTGTGGTTCAGGGGCTCTGGCTTCCTCTTCTGGACGCTGCTGGCATTGCACACACAGGGCACACAGACACACCCAGGCAAAGTACCATACAGATAAAAAATTAAATATACCTTAATTAAAAAATAAGAAGCCAGGCGATGGTGGCGCATGCCTGTAATCCCAGCCCTTGGGAGGCAGAGGCAGGCGGATTTCTGTATTTGATGCGAGGCTGGTCTACAGAGTGCGTTCCAGGACAGACAAGGCTACACAGAGAAACCCTGTCTTGAAAAACCAAAAATAAATAAATAAATAAATAAATAATAAATAAATAAATAAATAAAAAAGAAAATTATATCTCCCGGATTCTCAGGACTGCCTATCTGTCTTCCACACTTTTATTTCTCTTCATAGAAATTTTCACTTTCAAATGTAATATAATATAAACTAGTACATATAATATATTTTATAAATATTTATTAAAATATAAATATTTATAAAATATATTATAATATAACATAAATATTTTCTGTTATAACCACCAAAACAAGCACCACAAAGAGGACATTTTCAGTCATGTGTTCACTGCTAAATCTCCGATGCTTGCAGCATGTCTGGCATGCAGAAACTGCCCACTGAGTTTCTATTAAAGAACTGAAAACATGTGTATAAAATAAGAAGCGAAGACTAAACCTGGGGGTTTAGGTAGGTTAGGACTGGCCCTTAAATCTTGTGTGCAAAACTGTGAACATCAAAGAGACCAGGCAGGAACTCCAGCACACACTGGGCAGAGCTCAAGTCTCAGGATTTGCTGGCTAGTGTTGGTGTGAATAGCTACACGGGGCACACACAGCATCTCACCTGACACATATGACTTCTGGATTCTTTGGGATTTCATTCTTCCTATTTGTACCTTTCTATAGGATGATGCATAATAGTTTCCCCCAGAGTTTAAAACAATTCATCCTGCGGAGAAGTTTTTTAAGTAGGAAGGTAACCACCTCAAGACAGCCTCAGGAAGGTCCTGAAACTGACCAGGTTCACTAGGCCCCTCCCTCCCAGAGTAAGCAACAGAGCTGCCCAGAGTCCTTCCCGGCAGAGCCAAGCTACAGAGAACACTGGCAGACAAGACACTCTGCAAAACAGAAGACTCAGATCAGACCAGCTGCCTGGAAGAAGCTGGAACTAACTAAACTGTCTAAAAAAGGTTTAGATCCGAAGGTATGTCAGGAAAGGGCACCCTCCGGCCTGCGAGCTGCCTGCAGGCTGTGCCGCGAGCTCAAGGTTCCCGTATTTTGTGAGCTGTCACTCATGCCGGGGTGGGTCTTGCTGATGCAACTCTCCATGTCATTTCTGCCTCTGTGAGGAACCCTCATGTACTGGCTGGTCTTGTGTGTCAACTTGACACAAGCTGGGTTATCACAGGGAAAGGAGTTTCAGTTGGGAAAGTGCCTCCATGAGATCCAGCTGTAAGGCATTTTCTCAATTAGTGGTCAAGGGGGGAGGGCCCATTGTGGGTGGTGCCATCCCTGGGCTGGTAGTCCTGGGTTCTAGTGGTGCACGCCTGTAATCCCAGCACTTGGGAGGCAGAGGCAGGCAGATTTCTGAGTTCGAGGCCAGCCTGGTTTACAGAGTGAGTTCCAGGATAGCCAGAGCTACACAGAGAAACCCTGTCTCGAAAAAACCAAAAAAAGAAAGAAAGAAAGAAAAAGAAAAGAGAGAGAGAGAGAGAGAGAGAGAGAGAGAGAGAAAGGAAGGAAGGAAGGAAGGAAGGAAGGAAGGAAGAAAGAAAGAAAGAAAGAAAGAAAGAAAGAAAGAAAGAAAGAAAGAAAGCTGAGCAGCCAGGGGAAACAAGCCAGTAAGCACCACCCCTCCATGGCCTCTGTGTCAGCTCCTGCCTCCACATTCCTAACCTGTGTGAGTTCCAGTCCTGACTTCCTTTGGTGATGAACAGCAGTGTGGAAATGTAAGTGGAATAAACCCTTTCCTTCCCAACTTGCTTCTTGGTCATGATATTTTGGGCAGGAATAGAAACCCTGACTAAGACACCTTACAATACTCCTTCTGTATAAGTATCCCCATTATAAAACTCATGGCTTACCAAATTGGACTTAGTAGTATCCATGCTTTGGTCTGCCACAGGCTTCTTATCTAGGGCAAATAGTGTAACATCTCTCTAGGAAATGTTTGGTTACACGGTGGGTTTCTGGTGAGCCACATACAGTATTGCAGTGGGAGAGGACTTTGGGCACATCAGACAGCCGCTCTGGAAAGCAACTTTGGAAGGCTGATCTACCATTTCCTGTCTACCATGTAAGTGCGCACCTCCAGCCCCCACAAATGTGCACAATTTGGAAAGCACTGGTATTGGGAAGACCGTGGTTCAGCGGTAGGAATGGAGAGCCAGCTGCCAAGTGTCACCAAGCCTCTGAGTATGAGCACTGTGTGACCCTGTGGGCAGTCACATGACCCTATCAAGCTCCCAGTTCCTCCTCTTTAAAACTAAGCCTGCTCTTTGCCGGTCACGGGATGTGGTGAAGAGAGCATGGGGTACGGCTGGTAGAAATGCCTAGCAGGGTCTGTGCTGGGTAGTCACAGAGTCACTGCCTGCCTCTCACGGGAGCCCGGAGCCACCTCCTTATGCTGGTGACCCTTTCATGCTAGCCCAGCCCCTGCTCTGCTCTGGGGATCAGTGGAGAACGAAAACAACCCTCCCTCCTAAACCGCTTTGGAAACCAGCTTCATGTTCTCCTTCAATCTGCTCTCTCTAGGGATGAATAGGCTCTGTGCGCTCAACCATTCCGTATGAAAAGTGGCTTTGATTTCTAAATGCACTCTCTAGACGACACGGCTTTCCACCTGTGCCCTCAAGGAAGGAGTCTGAGTAGAGCTCAAGTACTGATCCTGATGTGCACCTTCCGGGATCTAGAAAAGTAGGCGGTGCATAGTAGGCCCACAAGAAAGAGGCTGATTTCAGTGATGAGCCCACAGAGGAGTGCGTATCATTCCGCTCCTAACTGCTGTAGCCCCTGAGCCTTCTCAAGTCCCTAGGAGGCAGAAGGCAGCGAGAAGCTCACTTCAGATTTGTGATTTTTACTTGCCTATGTTTTATCTTTATTTATTGTTCTTACTTTGTATGTGTATGTTCCGCATAAATTAGTAATGTTGGCATCTAGATGAAAATTGATTACCTTTATTTTATGGAGTTGGCTCATGTTTGTGGGGGTCGCAAAGTGTCTCTTTAAGGAGCTGCAATGTTTGCTTCGAATATGTGGGGACAACCGGAACCGGCCCACCCACGTTATCAGGGGTCGAAGGGTCATCTCTCTTACCTCAAGTCAAATGAATACCGTTGTTCACCACAGCTACAGAAAACCTTGGCATAGCATTTGTTTCGTGTTTAGTCCAACAACGGGCAGTAATAGCCCAGCCAAGGTTGGCTTTGCTTAGCTGTTTTGGGTTTTCGTTTGTTTTTAAGACAGGGCCTCAAGTATCCCAAGATGCCCTAAACTCGCTATGTAGCCAAGGATGGCCTTGATGTCCCTGCCCTCACCAGCTCAGTGCTGGAGTCACGGGCACCCGTAAGACACGCCTGCTTTCTTTTGGTGCTGAGGCGTAAAATTAGGGTTCTATGTGCGCTAGCAAGTCCTCCACCAGTTGAGTCACAACCTCCTTTCAGACTGCCTATGTTGACACATTAAAGTAACTATGACATCAGTGAAATTATCAGTCGCCCCAAATACAGCATATTCTTGGGTATAAGTTCTTGAATATCAAGGCAAGGTATCTATGCATAAGTACTCTAGCTTTGGTTGCATTGAATCACCCCAAGTGAGTTGTCCCTGTAGACAATGTCCTTCTTAGGAAATATCAAGCAGCTCACATGATGACCTGCCCACTCGCCCTCTAGAGCTTTTGTTTGGAATAATGTGGATTTTGAGATTTTGGATTTGGAAAGCAATGAAATGCTTTAAGTGGGGCTTTATGGGCCAGCCTAGAAGGAATATGGAAGACAGTGGAGCTGAGGGTCATTTGAACTGTGCAGGCCTGACGGCCCAAGAGGTTTCAGTGGAGAACTTTAAAATGTGGCTGAGAGACTATTTTTGTCATGTTTTGGTGAAGAACATGGCTGCTTTTGGCCATAGTCTGAAGAGACTGCCTAGGGCTAAGGTAAAGAGATTTATAAGCCGGGCGTGGTGGCGCACGCCTGTAGTCCCAGTACTTGGGAGGCAGAGGCAGGCAGATTTCTGAGTTTGAGGCCAGCCTGTTCTACAGAGTGAGTTCCAGGAGAGAAACCCTGTCTCAAAAAAAAAAAAAAAAAAAAAGATTTATATTAATTGCATATGCAAAGGAAGTCTCAAAAAAGCCCAACAAAGACTTTGTTCTCTTGTTAAGTCTGATGAAGAGAATTTTGAACAAACATAGCAAGCTGAGAATGGAAAAGTACAAAATATATAGTTTGAGTATTAAAGGGACTCCAGGAAGTGAAATGGAGCTGAATTCAAGGATATTAAATTGAATTAAAGGAGTGGTGACCTTGGGGGCAAGATTCACCCATTTAACTTTAGGTCCGGGCAGTTAACTTTAGGTTCAGGCATGCTTGTACAAGCCTTTAATCCTAGGAGGCAAAGATAAGCAGATCTCTGAGTTCAAGGCCAGCCTAGGACAGAGCAAATTCTAGATGAAGAAAAACTTAAATCCAGGCTTGGTGGACTACACCTTTAATCCCAGTGTTTAGGATACAGCATGCAGATCTCTTGAGTTCAAAGTCAGTCTATGGAGCAAGATTCAGGACAGCCAACTTAGGCAGCGAAGGAGCTGGGAAAAAGGAAGCCAGTGATAACATAAAACTAGGGGGTCAATGTTCCAGCTCCTGCAAGCAGCAGAACTCAGCAGCTTCAGCCATGTGTCTCTGGCTTTATATTTAAGTGGAAAGGAGACTACTGAAACAATTGATGCTGGTTGGCTGGAGCTAAGAAATTAGTGGTGATTAAGAAAAGACCAGCACCACTGAGGTGAAATATGGGAAGTGTTTTCTGAGAGCACAAAGAAGCTGTATTCCAGAGATAGCCAAGTGTTCCTCATGCTGCAGCTGTACTTGGTAACGTGTAAGAATCATCCAGGTGGTACTGGTTTTGAAGGCATGAAGGCATCATGAAGAACAGCTGAGGCTTGGTAGAGAGGCCATGGAAGACCATTGGTGAAAGTGTACCCTCAGTTGTAATTGACAGCCCAGGACTGAAGGGGTCATGCAAAGGAGTTGAGGCTTGGCACCATTGATTGAGCATAACAGAGGCTATCTGTCAAGCCACTTTCAGCAGAAGAACCCAGCATACTGAAGATGCCACTACCATGGGATGACCACCAAGAACAGCAGTGGCAGCAGAGTGGATCAATCTGAACTTAGAGTGCTACAGAGGGCAGAGCTGGAGAAGTGACACCAGCTCTTTGGAGATGCAGAGAAGATCATGAGTGGAGCTCAGATATTGGAACAAGAAGCTGTGATGCTGAAATTGACTTGGGGTACCCAAGATGTTAAAGATGCCAGAGCCACAGGATGCCTGCCAAGGAAAGCTGCTAACAGGGAGTGGAACAAGCCCAGGAGAAAGAACCTAGTTGCAGTCAACAAGGATGAAAAAGAAGTTGGATATCTGAAGACTGCTTTGCCATCAGACATTGTGATGCAGAGTTTGGACTTTGCCCAGCTGGTTTCTCATCTTGCTTGGAGGATTACAGTTAAGTGATTGAAAGAATCTCAGAAGAGACCTTGAACTTTGGACTTTTAACACTGTTGGGACTGCTATAGACTACAGGGACTTTTGAACTTGGACTAAAATGCATTTTGCATTATGCTATATTTAAGTATGGCCCCAATAGATTCATGCTTGAACAAGCCTATGGGGGCCAGGGAGTGGAATGTGATGGTTTGTATATGCTTTTCCCAGGGAGTGGCACTATTAGGGGGTGTGGCCTTGTTGGAGTAGGTATGTCACTGTGGGTATGGGCTTAAGTCCTTCACCCTAGTTGCCTGGAAGTTAGTCTTCCACTAGCAGCCTTCAGGTGAAGATGTAGAACTCAGCTCCTCCTGTACCATGCCTGCCTGGATGCTGCCATGTTTCTGCCTTGATGACAATGGACTGAACCTCTGAGCCTGTAAGCCAACCCCAATTAAATGCTGTCTTTTATAAAACTTGCATTGGTCATGGTGTCTGTTCACAGCAGTAAAACCCTAAGACAGGGTCACTACAGCCTGTGGAACTGTATTAAAGGATTGCAGCATTAGGAAGGTTGAGGACCTCTGCTTTCAAGCGGTGCTCCAGGGTTGCTCAGTGCACAGCCTATGCAGTCAATCTTGGGACCCTGGACAGAGCTAATTTCTCTCGTTACCCCGACTTCCTGGACTCACACTCAGTCTTGAACCCAAGGACAGATTTAACGTGAGGCCAATGGAGTTTCCAGTTCCACTCAGGTACAGCGCTCTTCGCGGCCACACAAGAGCTAGAGGGTCTAACAAGGATCTGTGGCCTCGCATGGCTCTGTACCTGAGTGAGTCCAAGTAAGACGTTAACAGTTGACTCAGGCGGGGCTGTCCTCCTGCTGGCTGTCCTGCCTTGTCTCTGGGGCTTTGGGGGATAGGGCTGAAGATACGCTGGGTAGACTTGGTTTGCCCTTGGTGGCAAGTATTTACATGGTTTACGGCTGTGCGCGTAAGGCTAAGGTTGCACGTATTTATATGGTTTACAGCTGCGTGCGAAAGGCTAACACTGCTCCTTGGCTGGAAGGGCTTGTTGGACTCTTCACCCTTCTCACTTGAGTTATTATGCCAGGACAGACACTGCGATAACATGTGTCATGAAACACGTTTGCATATGAGAAACCACAATCAAGACCGGGGACTCTTCCCCGCTGCCAAACAGAAAGTTTACTCTCGCTTTGTCTAAGTGCAGGTTCCTGGTCTGACGGCCCGCGCCTCCAGGTTCCCGATTGATGGAAGATCTCTGGGGTTAATCCTCCTGAGGACCTGGTGCTGACTCCACATCAGCCGATTTTAGTTCCATTTTCTGCACTGATTACTGTTGCACGCATCTCAAGCCGTCTCTCCCCCTTCTCCCTCTAAAACCACGGAACTCTGTAGGAACAGAAACGTCTGTCTCAGTCTCCGCTGTGCTTGGAGCACCCGGTAATGGTCTGTAAATATGAATAAATACACCTGCCTCCAGGCTGGGGAAATGGTGACGGAGAGAGTGGGCGTCGTAGTCATAACCTGCATAACCCCAGGTATGGGTTAGGGTCTGAAGCTGAGAGGGTAAGCCCCCACGGTCTACCATTCTAACCACTATGGCATTCTTTATTTGTTTCTTTTTCTTTTTTTTTTTTTTGTTTCTTTTGTTGTTGTTGTTGTTTTATTTTATTATTATTATTATTATTATTATTATATATTTTTTTGTTTTGTTGAGACAGGGTTTCTCTGTGTAGTCCTGGCTGTCCTGGAACTCACTCTGTAGACCAGGCTGGCCTCGAACTCAGAAATCCTCATGCCTCTGCCTCCCAAGTGCTGGGACTACAGGCGTGCACCACCACACCCGGCTTTTTTTGTTTTATTTTTTGTTTTGTTTTTTTGTTTTTTGTTTTTTTGTTTTTTGTTTTTTTGTTTTTTTGAGACAGGGTTTCTCTGAGTAGCCCTTGCTGTCCTGGAACTTACTCTGTAGACCAGGCTGGCCTCGAATTCAGAAATCCGCCTGCCTCTGCCTCCTGAGTGCTGGGATTACAGGTGTGCGCCACCACCGCCCGGCTTCACTTTGGCATTCTTAACCTCCGCACCTACCAGGCACAGAGCAGCTCATAACTGAAGACCGTAGCACAAAAGAATGAAGGATGCAGGACTACCCAGTCTGAGCAAGAAAACACAAGCCGCCGGAGTCTCTTGAGTATTAAATGGTGTGATTCAGGAGGATCCCTGGGCTCTTTGGAAATCTGTGAACATCCTACCAGAACTTCAGGTGACACTAGTAAAGGCTCAGCCCAAGCCCTCTTGACACTCAGAGTAGACCCTGAAGTCACTATGGGCTTCACTGTGGCAGGGTCAAAGAAACAGAATGAATGTCTCACCATGGCAACGTAAAGTAGCCTTTGGAGGCACCATGGCTGGTAGCGACTGATTTGGCGTTTATAAGTTTCTTTCCTCAGCCACACTCCGTGCTTCAGCCTCGGCCACCACCATCCGCAGAGAGAACTGGTCGCCAGGTTCCTGCCTCTGAAGCAGTTCCAATTGGGTGCGGTTGATGAAATATGGTAGCTGACCCTTCCCGGCACTTGCATGATTTCTTGACATTGAATTGGAAGAGTAGGGGCTGGAGAGATGGCTCTTCGGTCAAGAGCACTGACTGCTCTTCTGAAGGTCCGGAGTTCAAATCCCAGCACCCGCGTGGTGGCTCGCAGCCATCTGTGATGAGATCTGAGGCCCTCTTCTGGTGTGTCTAAAGACAGCTACAGGGTACTTACATATAATAATAAATCTTTGGGCGGGAGAGAGCAGAGGTCCTGAGTTCAATTCCCAGCAACCACATGATGGCTCACAACCATCTGTACAGCTACAGCATACTCATACACATAAAATAAATAAATAAATAAATCTTAAAAATAAGGACTTGGAAGAGTAGCAACCGTGCCATTAATACACAGAGGCCCCATTAAGACACAGAGGCTCTACTAAGGAAAGCCCTCGCCACTCTTCCTCTCAGAGGCTGACTCGTAGCCCCCCTGCTCTTCCTCTGAAATCTAGCCAAGTAGGAAACAGTCCATAGCTGTTTTTATTTTTTATGTTTTATGTGTATGGGTATTCTGCCTGCATGTATGTCTGTGGGCCATCAGTGTGCCCGGTGCCCGCAGAAGCAAGAAGAGGTTGCCGGATCCCCTGAAAGTGGAGTTACAGATGAGTGTGAGCCGCCGTGTAGGTGCCGGGAATCGAACCTGCGTCTTCTGGAAGAGCAGCCCTTAACCACCGAGCCGCCCTTTCTGCTCCCGCTTCACGGCTCTCAGACTCTGTGATTTTGTTCGGTGTGTGATGAAGCTTGAATGGTTTGGAGGCCATGGGTACCATGGGCTCCCAAGCTCATTGCTGGGAGAATTACTAATCACCTTGGCACAGGCTATTCATTGGGAACTGTGCGGTTTAAAAGCACATTCCTCCCTTTCAGATGGAACTTTTGTGAAATGATAATCATTCAACAGGAGAAGGAAGAGCAGGAAAGTCGTACATCACGGTCACAGTCCGGCCTCTGCCATTTCTACTTTGACGCACAATAAAGGGCAACATATTAATAAAAGGGAAATTTGGAATTCACTCTACACAGAGAACAACTGGGAAAAGATTAGTTTCTGACCTTTGTTTGTTTTTTTTTTCCTGAAGGGAAACTAAGACCAAACTATCAAGTCAGGTTGCTGTGAATGGGCCAAGATTAGATTTCTTTACACGGTGTCCCCTTTCTTCTATTATTGTCACATTTATTTGTTTTGTGGCAGTGTGGGAGGATGCATGAGATGGAACAGATGAGTTGGTCAAGGACAGCTTGTGGCAGTGGGCTTTCTCATTCCACCGGGTGCATCCCTGGACAGAGCTCATATCACTGGTTTGGGGGGGGGGGGAGGCGGGGCATACCTTTCCTCTCTGAGCCATCTCTTGCCAGCCCGAGTCATGTTCCCTTATACAGTCCTTAGGAACAATTAGTAGCAAGCTATGGCATATACAGGTGGAAGGACCTTAATACTAAAATTGAACTTAATATGGATTAACTAAAATCTCAGGTGCATCAACAATTTTTTAAACCAACTCAGTATGAAGAAAAATACGTATTTCTGTGGATTTCCCTCTATCTCTGAGCATTTATTTGCTATTAAGGTTTTACATTGAGTTCTGAGGTCATCCTGTGGAGGTCTGAAGGATTCTTTTAATTGAGTGGCAGATTCACAGGACAATGCTCACTGTGTTATCTCTGTTAACCAAAAGGCTCGGCAGGACCCTCAGTGTTCACCGGATTGTGGTGGTCCACATTGCAAACCAAAGCTTTCCAAGTGAGCGTTTGCAGGGTGAAGAGGAGATGCTCTCTGACAAACTGATCCTCTTGTTGAAACTTCCTGATGATATAAAAAGTGTCCATCTTGTACAAAGCACAGTTCATAGGAGGATTCTTGGTGAATGGTGTCAATTTAAGACAGAGCCGGGGAACCAGAGTCTTTGCTGAATGACTGTATGAGGAGTGGTTCGGGCAGGGCGGGGAGACGTCCAGATCTCAGTGGTGTCTTCCAGGCCCCTGCGAGTGGCAGGTTTCAGCTGGAAGCTCTTCTGTGGGAGCAAAACCTCATCATGACCTTCAGTCTGGCTAGAGATGGTTCAGGCTGCTGACTGCGGCTCCTGAGTCAGCGGGGACTGTGCCTGCGGAGGAGGGCAGGGCAGCCTGGACTGGTGAGGCGAACTTTGAGTGCCCGCAGGTACATGACAGTCAGGAAAGGTGATTACAACTCCCCAACTGTGGATCCTGCACCTCAGACCTCCACACTAAGAATACCATGGAATTCCTAAGTTCACAGCTGAACCGCATATTCAAAGTATTTAGACAGGGGCTGGGGAGACAACTCACCAACTGGCAGAGGACCGAGTTCAACTCCTGGCCTCCACAGGACAGCCGATCACAGCGGAGAACGCCAGTTTCAGGGCATATGGTCCTTTCTTCTGGCCTTGGCTGGTTCATGTACATATATGGCACACATAAACACATGCAGGCACACACACCTAGACATAATAATACATTGATTTTAGAAATGAACTATCTAGATGTGCCAAACCTCCTGGGAGTCTCATAGACGGCCAAGTACTGTTCAGAGGCCCATGAAGACACTTCCCCTCTTGATTCAGAGGTAAACTTTTTCCAGTATTTATTTCCAAGGTTTAAGGAGAGTTCCTCCTCACTCTGACTTTTGGACAGAAGCTCATTTACCCGGCTCGTTTGGACCCCCGGGTTCTTGGTAAAGCTCCCATGGTGTCCTGTGAGCCACATGGCGTGGTCTTCAGCAGCTGGGTGAGTCCTCGGCTATTTCACCAGTGCCATGGTCACGGTAGGCTACCCTTTCAAGCAAGGTGCCCGTTGGCATCTGGGTTGGGGGGATTCCAAGTGGCCGCATGCCATCAGTATCGAGAGTGCACTAAAGGATGTTTACACATCTTCTAGTGGGTTCCTTTGGCTGGAAGAATGCACTTCCCTGGTTTAAAAAAAAAATCTGGAAGACTCTCAGGCTGATTTGCATGAGAGAATTAGGAGGAAGAGGAGGAGGAAGAGGAGGAGGACAGGGAAGAGGATTGAGGGAGCTCTTGTGCATTTCACGGCAGCAGTGACTGAGCTCCTGAAGGCAGCCCAGCCTCCACCACATTCAGCATGGAAATGGTTCTGGAACTGAGCAGTACGATGTGTCATAAGGCTGAGCCTCCCAAAGGGAAGAAATTCAAACATTTGGGAATAATTTCTGGGAAATTTGCTTTTAAAAATATCTATTTGAAGGATTTGGGTGATTTATCAAAAAGTCATTTTCTGGAAGTTTAAAATATTCAACAAATGACCTGGATTCCTCGTTCCTTGCTGTTGATCTATATGAGCGCGCCCCAAAATACACACATTCTGTCCTAGCCGCTTGGTCACTGGATTGCAGCTCTTCCTGGGGAAAGAAATCAGGTTGACCTATACGCGAGAGGTCGGTCCAGTGACCCTGCGTCGGCATCCTGGCTGCCCCTCCAGGCCGCAGTCCTAGGGCGTCCTGAAGATGCCCACTGCGCATGCTCATGCCCACAGTCGCTCAAGTCCGGCTACACCGCTCCCACTCACCTTTTGCCCCACGGCTGCCTCCCCTGATAGCCTTCTTCCTTCTGCCAGGCACATCCGTGAGCCGCTGCGACTGTCCTGGCATCCGGGTCCTGCTATCTCTCTCTCCACCCTTCCTTTCTATTCCCACTGCCCCTGGACCCCTGCTGCTGCAAGCCTGGGTAATTATAATAGCATCCTAACTAATCACTTACTTGTTTCCCCCCCTGCAATTCACTGCTGCCACAGTAATCTCCCTAAAACACCACTTAATCATGCCAAACCCTTAATTAAAAATCTTCATTATCTCTTCATTACCACTAGGATGAAGTCCAAGCGCCTTAGTTTCTTTCCACATTCTGGCCTGAATCCACGTTTCCAGCTTACGGCCCACCATTTCCCAGTTTCCACAGACTCCACTAAGGCCGGTCCCGTCACACCGCTCATCCACCTGGAAACCTTCCTTCAGGTCTGTTGAGACTCTGCTTGTCCTCTGAGATCCCTGGCGGGTCCCCTCGCCTTTTATGTGACTTCATCGCTGGATAACTGTGTCCTCGGAGAGTCTTTATCATGGCCTGCCATGATTGATTCGTTTGTGAGGTCTCTGTGTTTTCTCTCTTTGCAGACTGTATCATCTTAAAGCGAGAGACTGTTCTAGATCCAACTCTACACACACCCCTCGTTATAGACACTCCACGTCAGTCCTAATAAATAATAATTAGGATGTGATTTGGGTAAAAGGTATTTGGAGTGGGCTGACTGCCGCGGCTTCTCCGGCGACCCCTTCTGTTTGCGGGGCCTACATGGGCGGCTGAAGTGACTTGCTGAGGCGTGGATAGATGGTCACTTACAACAAAGACATGTGACTAAAGCAGCAGTGCTGGGAAGGGGTCGTCATCTGTAGGGAGGGCTGTTCCGGGGTCGTCCTCTAGGCACCACAGAGCACTGTGGGGCTTGTCAATGACGTCACTAACAGCTGGAGGGTGACGGAAGGGTGAAGCAGGGGCAGTGGTGATCCCTCGGTGATCCCTGATCCCTGAGTGGGTTATCTGTGAGTGATCCCGTGAGTCTTCACAGGCATGGGATTTCGCCACCTGTGCACTAAGCTGGCCATACAGGAGCCGGGCAGGCGCAGTATGCCCACACGGGAGCAGGGCTCAGTACACCATGCATGGGGAATCAGCAGGTAGGATCGACTCTTCAGATCCTCATTAAACACAAGTCCCACATGCTGAGACCTCGGTAGCTTAAAAACAAGTCATGTGCTCCCTCGTCTCAGCTAGTAGATACTCATTTTGTCTCAGGACCCTCTCGTATTTCACCAATGTCCCTGCACCCTGCACCTTCAGGACACTGCAGGAGCTGGTATGCATCCTCGAGCCCACGAAGTCCCGAGGCGGAGCCCTCATTGCACACACACCATAAAATGAGAGCCGATGGAGTATGGAACACACCGTTCCTGCCCCACACCCCCACGTTCCTCCCCCCCCCCCCACTGTTTGGAGAAAAATCAAGAAAAAGGAAACGGAAAACATGAGGTGACGGGTTAGGTTGGGTTTTAGCCTCCCCTCTCCTCCCGCTGTCATTCTAAGAACTTCTGAGAACAGGAAACTGGGCTGTGTGCTTTGTCCTGCTCGGACGAAGCCTGCTGGAGTCTCCTCCGTGTGATCGGTGCTCCCACTGGCTGTCCCCCACCCACAGAAGGAATGGCTGCTCTCCAATTTGCTTGTCCTGTCTTTCCCAGAGGGTTTAACTCGTAAGAGAACATTTCAGTAGATGAGACCCGGGGCCACAGTTTGCACAAGAGACCAACAGATTTTGATTTTTCAGAGATCAAAATAATTTCAAGCAGATGAAGTCATTTGCACGTGAATTAAGCTTGTTCCCCAACTTAAGGGGATGCACACTTTTAAAAGTCACAGATTGTGTTCGTGACTGTTCGGCTGAAGGCTGTTATCTGAATGAGGGAATACCCCCCAAGTGCCTTTTGACACGGATGACGGGAAGCAGCGGGCTGCCGCGTGCAAAGGCACCCGGGCTGACGGGAGTGGTTTCTGTGAGGAGGACAAGAGGCTGATGGGAGATGTCGGGTGGACGTTCATTCTTCCATCAAGCTTAGATGCCGATTTTGCCTAAACCGACATTACACATGGGGATAACAACTGGCGAAGTAAGACATGAAAACCCGTGTTTTGATATAAAATATAGCTAATAAAAGTTAGTAGTGTATATCTCCTCTATGGTGGTCGCACCCTCTCCCTTCTTGCTGCCTTGGAATTCTCCCGGACTTGTCAGCCGGGTGGAGTGTCCGGAGGGAAATACCAGGGTTATCTGGCACTCACTTCATGGGGTGCCAGGAGTCCAAACGGATGAATCGCTTTGGGCTCATTATAGCACACAGTCCATTTCTACACCCGGAAAGGTAATACCACAGAGGATGTTTAAAGCGTTTTGTTATGGAGGGGACTTCTGGGTCCTCAGAGGAAAGGTGAGGACATCTTCCAAATTATTCCCGAGTGACAGGCACCTTCCTTGTATAAAAATCGAACGTTCTCAGGTTTTGTCCTACAGGTCAGAGACTGCAGTTGACAGATCCCTCCTCTCCTGGACATGGATTTTACATAATTCATCTTGTAGATAAGTCAGAGAAAAAGAAGAAACGTTTTCTCTTTACTTACAAGGTTACATACAACACAGAACAGACGCATGACTTGAAGAATCATTTTTTATCTAGAAGAAAATACTGAAGTCCATTTCTCTACGATACTGGGGTCTCCATGGTAACCACTTAAGGCTTGGCGATCTGCAGATGGCCAGGCTACTCAGGCTGAGACCTCTAGGCACACGAGCGCCACCTAGCGAGAAAATCGTCTTCAAAACTTTCCAAAGACCTAAATTTATTCACTTCCTATGGAAAAATAATTAACTTTACACAGACATGCCTATAATTTTAAATATTTCAGCATAGAATCCTAATTTTGAAATCAAAAGACTAGAGCTAGTGAGATGGCCCAACAACTGGGAGACTCAAAGATTTGACCAACGCTTTGTGTTAGTTACAATTTGGTTTAGATTCTTTTCACTCATGCGTACTTCCAAAAGTGCTGACGGGTTATGTTTCAAATATAAAGAAAATCTTGAAAACTTTGAAAGAAAATAGAAGAGGCATGGAAGAAGGATTGGGAATGGAGTGGAAAGAAACAAAAAAAGAGACCTTTTGTTATATGCCAGCCAGTGTTTGTTTTGAACTACATGAATGCATTGCTAATAAAATAAATTAAATTTAAAAAAAGAGATGTCAGCACATATTCATGTTACAAGCAGCCATTGAATTTAGCAGAAATAGTAGCGCAGTCACATTAAATTTATTTGCTAATCTGCAAAGAAAAACAATGCTTCCTCTCCATAAAATTAAAAAATTTTCTCTAAATTCTCCCTCCCTCCCCCTCTCTCCCCCTCCCTCTCCCTCTCCCTTCCTCTCTCCTCTCTTACCCCCTTCTCCCTTTCCCTCCCTATCTCCCCCTCTCCTATTGATCTCTCCCCTGGTCTCTCACGTTTGATGCATTTCTCACATTTTACCTGGGTAGACAACTCAGGTTCTGATTTTTTTTTTCAAAAACCACTTAAATCAATGGTTCTGAACGTCCCTGGACAAGCTATAGCAAGGAATTCACCTAATTTTGTCCTCTGGCACAGTTACTAACACAGCAAATGTATGTTGCAAGCTACAAAGCAAACCTCAAAGCCTACATCTTTCAAGTTGCCTCTGTTGCTAAACACCTTCCACTTCTAAGGCTCGGATTCAGATCTGTGGGATCCTGGATGAAAGGTGATGCTGTTATGACAAAGATGTGAACCCTAGACATCATGCTATATGACATTCCTTCCCAGGACCCTAAGCTGGTGTCTAGGACTGACAGATGGCTGTGCCACCTTCCAGTACACCATAGAACATAATTAGATACAAACACCGTAGATATAATAATTTGCTGTGAGGTTATTCTTTTATAAAGAGCCAGCCTGTTTGGCTAGAAAACTATTACATACTCTTAAGGGTTTTTCTTTTTCGTTTTGAGGTGGGGCTTATATTTTTAGTTACAAAATTTTCCAAGCTTTTACTAAGCAAGTGGATGCGATCCAAACTGCTTTGGAAGTCTGAGCCAACTCTACAGTGACTGAAAGCCACACCACCTCCATATTTGCTGTAATTTGCATTTGGGTGAATAGCTGGAAAAATACAGAACTTCTGACTAATTTGAAACACAACACCAGGATATGGGTTGGGATGCTGCATCTAAGCACAGACTGTGGTCTGAGCCTAATCTAACCTCATCAGTTACCATCATTAATGCTGTGTAAAAGTACTGTTGCACGAGAGTGCGTGCACATTATATACACCTCCCCATCTCCCCCTCTCCTCCTGCTTCCTCCCCTGGTCCCTCACATTTGATGCATTTCTTACATTTTACCTGGGCAGACAATCAGGTTCTGATTTTTTTTTTCAAAACCACTTAAATCAATGGTTCTAAACATCCCTGGACAAGCTACAGCGAGGAACTCACCTGATGTTAGGAGAGGGCTGGGAATAACCACAACTGCTACATAACAATTTCCCTTTTTTCCCCATTTTCCTTTTTTTTTTTTTTAATGTAGGTGGGGTCCCTCTAGCCCTCTAGACCAGGCTGACCTCAAACTCACAGACATCCACCTGCCTCTGCCTCTGGATTCTGGGAGTAAAGTCAAGGACCACTACACTCAGCTATGTTTACTTATTCTTATTCCTTTAAAGTACTATATTCAAGAAAGACTGATAGCTAGAAACAGTGGAAATGATGATTTTAGAGGCTGTGTGTGTGTGTGTGTGTGTATCCATGTGTGTGCATCCATGTGTATATGTATGTGTGTAATTGGTTGGGTTGATCTGTAGCCTTAATTAAATGATACCAAATAATGGTGTTCCAATGTTGAGGCATTTAAAACAAGCTAAGGTGAAGGATTACTTTTTTTTTTTACCTGGCTTTTGGTTTGGGTTTCATTTTAAAAAACAAGCAAACAAGCAAGCAAACAAACAAACAAAAGCCAAAACAATGATAAAGACTATGTATAAGGCAGGAGAGATGGCTCAGGAGCTAAACACACTTGCTGAGCTAGCAGAGGACCACGATCAGTTCCCAGCACCTATGTCGCCACTAACAATCATCCGTGGCTCCAGTTCCAGGGGATCCAGCTCCCTCTTCTGGTCTCTGATGGTACTGCATACACACATAGGGCACATACACACTCAAAAATAAATAAATAAATAAATAAATAAATAAATAAGTGTTTAAAAAGAAAAACCATATATAAATACGATTACTGAATAATACCCTATCTATAACTTCAGTCACATGGCTACAAAGCTAAAAAGAAGTGAAATCGAACCCTTCTCCAGCAAATACTAATCTCTCATCTAATCAGTTGACTGCCTGCCATTTCCATCTGGCCCAGCCCCGGCTCACCTGCTCTGATACAGTTCTTGGAGCAAAGGTTGAAATGTAACACTTAGTGGCATGGCGAGCAGAACTCCTCAGGTCAGCCAGGATCTCATGCTACAGCCTCAGCGGGAAAACACTCTTCCTGCTGGAGCTGTCAGAGTTATGTCAGGCCTCTGGTGGCTTCTATGTGTATGTTCTATGTGTATTTTCTCTGGAGGTTTAAGGCCTTCTGGATGCTTAGATCTTTTTATAATTTACTGTGTGCATACGGGTTGCATGTATGAACTGCACTTGGGTGTAAAGGTGTATGCACATACATGTGTGTGTGGGTGTGGGGGACAGACGGGAAGGGATCCTCTTGTTTCTGTTCCCAGGGCCAAACTTATCCAATGCAGATCCATGCCACCACGCTGGTGTTTCAGTGTGGGCGCTGGGGATTCAAACCCAGGTACTTTCTGACTGAAACATCTTCTCATCCCTGGTTGTTCAGTTATGTGCGCTAAGGAGAACCTAGTATTCTCCATGAAACAATATGATGATTTTCTCCTCTAAAACCATGGTATGCTATGATAAAACAAATTTAACCCATGGTGCGTTTAGATGTTCAGTAAGTGAACTCTTTACACCTCGTTCTCCAAACAGGGATGTGACTGGTCCAATTTAAACAAACGAATTAAAGAATAAGGGATCTACTCAGAATTCTACTGTAGGACAGAAACAGCACTCCAAGGGGCAGATTCACTGAGTTAGTCTGGGCTGCAGTTAATAAAGAATCCTTCGAGCACCTTTGTAAACAGAACTGTGTGCTGCACCATCTAGGGATACAATGTTACCCCCAAAAGATTCTGTAGGAATTCCATTAACTGCTCAGTGGGTCTTTTTTTCCTGTATCTCTATGGATTCATTAAATACCCAATCAAATATATTAATTAGAAATAAACGCCAGCATTTTTCTACATAAGACTTTCCCTGTTTCAGTCACACACTCATATGTATATCTAGTCAGTGATCAAACATATACTGACTATCTGCTAGGTGTCAGAGGCTCAGTAGCATAACAGCAAACAAAGGCACCACAATGCTCGGATTTATGGGGAAGGCAGACTCGGATCAAATAATTGTGGAGACAGAGATGCATACCCATCCATGTGAATGAGAAGACACAGACAGCAGTGTCGTCTGAAGACCAATAGAATAGCCTGTCTCTGAAGGGTCTTCAGAGTGTTTTCTTTGAGAACATGAGATTTAAGCCACTGAAGCACCTGATATGAATAAAGAAGGGATACATTAATAACAAATAACTTTTAATAAAAGTTTACACATTTTTTTATATATTTCTACTAAAGTTTTGTAATTTTAAAATTCTTTGAAAGTTATAATTAACCCCGTATCTTGCGTTTCATCCTGCAATCCTAGATTGGAGAACTCCTGGAAGATTAGCCAATTTTCCTGAAAGAAAAGTTTAAATAAGGGTTTAAAGGAATGAACTATGTATATATAGACACACTCACATTTACACACACACACACATGTGTCACATACATGCCACACATATGTCACATACATGACACACACATCTGAACCCAAGAGCCTAAGTTGTTCACTGTGGAGGGGCTTGGGTGGAGTGGCTGGCACAGAGTGATGGCCGAGCAGGGGAAGGCCTGGGGACCAGACACTGCATGGCTTTCCACTGCCTCCCTGTTGTAACTTTGACTTTGCCTGAGGCAAAGTTCTGTAGGACATTGGTCAGAGGCTAAAGTCAATCGAATATAATCTTCGTTAACATAAAAACCTAAGAAGCATTATCAGGAAGAGTTTGAATGAAGAACTGGAAGATTAGCTGATTTTTCTGAAAGAAAAGTTTAAATAAGGGTTAAAAGGAATGAACTATATATATATATATATGCATATATATATATATATAAAAACACACACATGTCACATACACACATGTCACACATATGTCTCATACACATGTCATACAAGTCACACACATATGTCATATACATATCTCATACATATACAACACACACATAGCTCATAAATATCTTACACACATATGTCGCATGCATATCTTACACACATCTCATATAGATGTCACATAACTCACACACACGTTATATGCATATGTCACACACATCAAACACATATCTAATATACACATATATGTCACATACACATGTCACATACCCACATGTCAAACACATGTCAAACACATATGTCATATACATATCTTTTTTTTTTTTTGGTTTTTTTCGAGACAGGGTTTCTCTGTATAGCCCTGGCTGTCCTGGAACTCACTCTGTAGACCAGGCTGGCCTCGAACTCAGAAATCCACCTGCCTCTGCCTCCCAAGTGCTGGGATTAAAGGCATGCGCCACCACTGCCCAGCATATTCATATCTTATATACATATGTCACACACACATCTCACAAATGTCTCACACACATATATCTCATACAGACATATGTCACATAAATGTCATATACATGTCATACACCTATGTTACATACATGTCAAGCATATACCTCATGCATACATATATCTCACATGCATGCTACACACATGTGATAGACATATGTCACACACATATGTCACATACATATCACTTACATATCACACACACATATCTCACACATATAGTTTTACACATTTACTCTCCGCATTCCGCCTAGCTTTTCCGTCTTCAGTTAGCCTATACTGGCATTGAATGTGTTGGAGCTGAAAATACTGCCACACACTGAACATTTGTTCCGCCAAAATCTGCTATGCTGAAGCCTCAATCCCCACTGAATATGATGGGCATGGAATTAGGTCATGAGGGCTCTAACTGCCCAAATGGGATTGGTGACCTTAGAAGAAGTCAGAAAAAAAAAAAAAAAGATGACTTTTCTTCACACCCTACACACCAGAATATAGACGTCTTCACACCAGAAATAGCCCTCACCAGGAGCCATGAGGTCTCTACCTGGATATAGGACTTCAGGCTTTCAGAGAGATGAACTTGTGCTGTCCGGGGCGTCCAGCCTATGGTGGTCCGGCATGGCAGTGTGGCTGGAGATGCGGTTGGGAGGCGGGAGTGTACCAGAGCCAGCCCTGGCTCGACTCTTGCCTATTCAGACGCTGTCCATCGCAGCCCCTCACATAGTCTCACGTAAACCTGTCTGGGGAGCACATAGAACTCATCCTTTTTAGATCTCAGAGTCAGGGACACATACTAGCTTCTGTTGTATAATTGTCGCCGTTAGAAATCATGTAATTATACAACTCCTCTGTTTTTCTCTAACCTCCAAGCATGAGAGCAGAGAGTGACAGGTTTGCTCCTTACACTTTGCTGGCAACTTTGTTGTTAATACACAACTTAACAATATCACAAGAGCCGGGCGTGGTGGCGCACGCCTGTAATCCCAGCACTTGGGAGGCAGAGGCAGGCGGATTTCTGAGTTCGAGGCCAGCCTGGTCTACAGAGTGAGTTCCAGGATAGCCAGGGCTATACAGAGAAACCCTGTCTCGAAAAAAACCAAAAACCAAAAAACAAAAAAAAAACAAAAACAAAAACAAAAACAATATCACAAGATATCCTCCCACCCCCACCCCCAGCAATCTAGAAAGTAGTAGAAAACTCCAAACCATCTCTATTCTGGTTATTTTGTTTTTTAAAAACTCATACACATAAAATGTATTGTGATTACTTTCTCTCCTCCTCCCCCTCCTCCCCCCTCTTCTCTGAACCCCTTTTTCTTCCCGGCTAACCCACCCTTAGGTTCACATGCCTCCGTTTTAGTTGTTTTTGACCCAGTTGGTTTTTAATAAGGGTTGCATGTATGAACATGAGTATGGGGTTATTTCCTGGAGCCCGCACAATTTACAAATGGCCACATCACTGAAGAAAATTATATCCCATATCTTCTGGCAGCCATGGAGTAGAGGCTCATGGGAAACTCCTCCATCCATGCTGGAATGGTGAAGGGCCAATTTTTTTTGTTGTTTTTTGTTTGTTTATTTGTTTTTTCTTTTTGTTGTTGGGTTTTTTGTTTGTTTTTGGAGGGAAGATGTCCTATTTTATTTTATTTTTTAGGCTTTTATATTTTTACTTTCTTTTCCTTTTTTTCTCTTTTTTATTTATTACTCATTTTACTTGTTTACATTTTAAATGTTATCCCCTTCCCATTGTGTGGTCCCATGGCACTGTGCACTCAGGACTGCGATGACCCTGTCACATCAGGCAGACAGCATTTTGTAGCCCTGTCCCCTACACTCTGACTGTTATTTTACAAAGTTCTTAAATGAATTCTACCTGCTGTGAAGTAGGCTGACCTGTCATGAAGTGTAGGTGTGCCTCTCTTGTAACTCATTCATTTGATATTTATAAAGTTCCTAGTATGTCTCACGTACATCATTTTCGTCTGATTTCAGAGTAAAGCCAGGTGTGGATTTACCGTAAAACCTTATTCATTGAGAGGCTACTCAATTAAAAATCAAGCACAATAACAAGTTCCATCTTTAATTGATCATCTGTAAGAACTCTGATTTCAAACCAGGTCACACACATAGTTAATGGAAATCAGATTTTCACATCTTCTGGGGATGCAGTATAACAATATAACATAATAGGGGATAACTGAAGAACAAATCACCATTGGGTTTTTTTAAAGATTGATTGATTGATTGATTGATTGATTTATATGAATACTCTGTAGCTGTACTGATGGTTGAGAGTCACCATGTGGTTGGTGGGATTTGAACTCAGGACCTCTGCTTGCTCTGGTCTGCCCCACTCGCTCTGGCTTAAAGATTTATTTATTGTTATATCTAAGTACACTGTAGTTGTCTTCAGACACACCAGAAGAGGGCATCAGACTTCATTTTAGATGGTTGTGCATCACCATGTGGTTGCTGGGATTTGAACTCAGGACCTTTGGAAGAGCAGTCAGTGCTCTGAACCTCTGAGCCATCTCTCCAGCCCCCTACCTTTGGATTTTAAAGAAGAAAATAATAAATTGGTACATTTCTTTGATCTTTATTTTGATCAGAAAGAAATCTGCGTTTGATTCCAAAGCATCTTGATTTAGACAGTCCCAGGAAGAAAAGTTTCCCACTAGGTGATGTGACACAAGATGTGACCCTTCATAGACAGCTGGGTATTAGGTCCCTTTCCCAGCTCGCTGGCCAAAATCCAAGACCTGGAAAGATCAACTGACCATTAAAGTCTGATTTTGACAATGAAGGTTCCTTATAAAGACGGATTGTCTAGTTCTGCCTTGAAGAGAGGTGGAAGATTAAGCGGCGCTGGCTTCCAGCCATGGTGTCACAGAGTGCTCGTGGCATTGTGCAGATACGTGACTTTTATTGGCCTCGGGATCCTCAGAGAGGAATGGACAATGATTCCTCTTTGATCCCCACACCTGTGTATCCGTCACTACAAGACACAAAATGTCTGGTGTGCTGCATTCATAGGTCCCAGGCTTGGAAGGGTTGGCTTTCAGGGTCTAATAACCCAGAGAAAACCCTTTGGACACTGCTTCCTTGTTGTCTGCATATTGGCTGATCCATTGATCTATTGGGCATCTGCCAATCAGTGTGGTTGGAATGGTGGAAATATCGATGTGCCTGCCACACAAAATGAAAAAACTTCAGGCAACTTTTACTAGGCAGCGCATTCATGCCTCCTCTGAATATCTTCCAGAGTCACTTGAAGACGAGGCCGTCCTGTGGCCGGGGCAGCAAAGTCAGGAGGGCCCAGGGCCTTTGCTTAGAGGAATTTGTTGGACCATGTTGGAGGGTCACAGAACAATGACGCTATGAGCCAATGGAGCCATCCATACCCTGAGACAAACTAAGCATAGAGGAAGAACCGTTCAACATAAGATGGCCAGTGTCCCAGGCCAGGGTCACCAAATGGTTCATAACTGTCTAGAAGAGCTGTCGAGAAACAGAGCAAGAATCCTACAAAGTGATTCATGGCACTGTTTTGCTTTCTTGTGGTCGTGAGTGTGGGCATGGTGACCGTTAGCTGACATACGCCTTTCACATGTTGGCACAAAGATTCCAGGTCAGAGAGTGGACGGCGTCTTGAAAACCTTTTCAGTGTGGCTCTCTCGTGAATTTCCAATGTGTCCCCAGAACACACAGCATTGAGCTGGACCTATTTACATCCATGACGGAGGCTCTGCAGGACCCTCTTTCTGCTTCCAGTGTCTTGGCCAGGTGAGTGTTAAAAAGTTTATAAACGTATCTAGAAATCTGTCTTTCTCCTTCCCACCATCTCACATCATTGCTGAGGAAGATTTATCTGGCTTCTTGATGGGTAATTACTCGAGAAGAGCGTTGGGGAGAAGATGCCTCATGCCCAGAAAGCTAGGCATTTCTATGTGGTCACATAAAGCTCCTGACTTCCTTCTGGCAATATCTACCAGAAGAAGGCTCCTTTGGAACCCTCTTTCACGAGAAATGTTATCAGTCATGTCCCTTTCTGGTGCCATATGTAAAGGAGCTTCTCTTTGGGCAACTACTGCGTGACAGATCTTTCCCAGAGGAAATGCAACACACGTCTACTCACCCCAGACAATGACGGACAAAGTACTAATATCATCAAAGTCTGACCTGGTGAACCAATGAGTTTTACTGTAGTCACTTACAGGAATATGGGTGAGGGGTTACTTACAGGAGCAGAACTGAATCAGACAGCTGCATCATCAAAACCCACCCCAGCATGAGTGACAACTCCCAAAGCAGGGAGCTTGGAGGACATTGCACAAGCCACGAGGCACTCAGCAGGTTGGAGAGAATTTCTTTTCCTGTGACTTTTCCTGAACTTCTTCTGCGTGTCTCTCCTGGCTTCTGCTTCTTCCAGGAAGCGGGTCACAGGTTGGCTTGTCTCAGAGTCTGCACAGCTCAACTCTGTCTGAGGGACTTTCAGCCTTTATTGCTTACTTTGGGAGGGGTGGGGACCTAGCGAACCTGGTCAGTTTCAGGAACTTCCTGAGGGTCTTTGAGTTGTTTATCTTCCTTAAGGCCCTTCTCTGCAGGATGTAATGCTTCAGCCTCGGAGGGAAGTATTATACACTTTCAGTGCTCTCCTGGAGGAACCGATTCTTCTTCCTTTGATCTTATCCAATAGATCGGTTCTGTTCTTTGGATAATTCTGTGACTAGAGACATGTTGGAGAGAACAGTGTCCTGTCAGTCAAGGTTGGCAAACGATGCTGTCCAGCACCGAGAGTGCACCCTTGCTGCTGTCGGGGCCTCTGTCGCACACCGCACACTACAGCAATCGGACTGTGGAGGGGATGGGTATTCTTTTTTTTTTTTTTTTTTAAGCACCTTTACCTGTCTAACCATCTCAGCAGCCCAGGACTTTATTATTAATTTTTTTATTATTTGCTATCACATGACAAGAACAACATAGGAACATATTGTATTACTTGTTAGAAATGCTTATATAGCAGTTTTCTTTTTTCTAGTTTGATAGTATATTCCCTTTGATTATTTCTTTTGTTTGTTTTTTCTATATTTTTCACTTTTTTATTTTATATATTCAAAAATATGGAACGCTTCATGAATCTGCATGTCATTCTTGCGTGGGGGCCATGTTAATCTTCCCTGTATGGTTCCGATTTTAGTATATGTGCTGCCGAAGCGAGCACGGGTATGGGTATTCTTACTGCATATAACTCTGTAATTATAATGGGAAGGCATGTCACTTCTTACATAGGGTACGCTGTAATTAATTTCTTTTTTCTTTTTTTTTTTTTCTTCTCTGTGTAGCCCTGGCTATTCTGGAACTCACTCTGTAGACCAGGCTGGCCTCGAACTCAGAAATCCGCCTTCCTCTCCCTCCCAAGAGCTGGGATTACAGGCGTGCGCCACCACCGCCCAGCGGCATGTCACTTCTCACTAATGAAGGCATGCATGAAGGAGAAGGGATTCACTGCTATCTTTCCTTATTCACATTTGTGATCGAATGCTGAATATCACTGTTATCAACACAGTTTGCAATGGTCTTTGGGTTTAGTAGAAAAGAAGAAAGGGGAGAGGAGAGGAAGGGGAGAGAGAGAGAGAGAGAGAGAGAGAGAGAGAGAGAGAGAGAGAGAGAGAAGGAACCACATGAATATATATGGTAGAGTCCATTATGAATCTCTGCAAACGCTGGTCTCTGACACCACATTCAGGATAAGGTCACCCGGGATGTGACTTGGAGTGGTCACACTAACGTCACATATGTGCATGCCATGTGTGCCTCTGCTTCCTCCATCACTAGACTCTCCACAGTGGTGACAGTACTGACTACAGACACAAACACTCCAGGGGTGTTTGGGGACCCTAATGGCAGCACATAAAATGTTGAGTCAGGCGTAAGAACATGGGATCCTTTTTGTTTGTTTGTTTGTTTGTTTTTGTTTTTTGTTTTTTCGAGACAGGGTTTCTCTGTATAGCTCTGGCTATCCTGGAACTCACTCTGTAGACCAGGCTGGCCTCGAACTCAGAAATCCGCCTGCCTCTGCCTCCCAGGGTGCTGGGATTACAGGCGTGCGCCACCATGCCCAGAACATGGGATCCTTAATGGCAGGGATATAAAGAAAAAGTTGGGGCTTACTGACCCCCACAGTGAAAGAGGAGACTGTCCTTTGTGTGTATTTGTGTCTGGTACATGCGGACGCAGGTGTGTCCTGGCACGCTAGTACACGGGGAAGCCAGAAGCTGGGTATCTGTCTTAGTCACTTCTCTGCCTTGTTTTGCAAAGCAGGGTCTCCCACTGAACCTGGAGCTTGCTCTTCCCACCAGGGTGTCTGGCCAGTGTGTGCTTGGACAGCAAGCACTGCGTGCATTGAGCCCAGAAATTGCCCTTTAGAACCCGCAGGCCTGTCTCGTCAAAGGCAAAGGGCGTCCTTTAGCATGGGAAGTTAGAGGGGTTGTCACCTTGGCTGCATCCCAGCCTTTATACAGCCTCGTTTATCTCTCCTGACATTGTCAGGGACCCAAAGGCCTCCCCTCCACAATAGAGACTTCAAATGCGGGGGAGGGGGATAAGGAACTTATCGGACATCTGGTGATTGGCAACTTGGGCTTAGGCTTAGGCAGTGTGGGATCTCCATTTTACAGCATCAAACGTTCATGTTGTGCACTTTGATGTGTGGCTTTTCAAAGATGACCCTAATCTCAGGGGAGTAGATACTCTGTCCGACACATGCGAATTTCACTAGACAGCTGATTTTGCCTTCCTGTGAGGAATTAGAGCAGATATGCTGAAAGGTTGTACCCTTTCCAAGCCGGTTCTTGCTGTAAGAAAGTGCTAAACCGCAGTGCGCGATGGCAAGGGTGATAAGGCGCCCGGCTGGTGCCGCTGCCTCCGTGGGTGGCTGCTCTCTTGACGAATCCGAATCCGGATCGAGGAGCTGTTTGTAACAGTATTCTATACAAAGCGTACATGGTCAGATGGGTGTGACATAACAAACACCCTTATCCTCACTACAATCTTTACAACGGCTAAGATGGCTTCTTAATTGTGGCTTAATACGGTTAATTAGGGCGACTCTTCCCTATTTTTTCGGGATGATGAATTAATATTACAGATCATTAACATCGCTAAATTGGCATAATGATACAGTAGATTTAACGTCCCAGTTATGTTAGGACCTGCTTTATAATGTGGCCATTCGGTTCTTCGCCTTTCGCAGGAAGCACTCGCGTGGGGCCTGCCTCTTAGGGCAGGCTGCATGTAACTGCGGGTCCATCTCCTTAATAAACAATTGATACAGAAAATCCCAAACGGAGCACTTCTCCATCTTCAGACTGTATATGAAGCCAACATCTTCCTTCTAATATCCACTTCATCAGTAATAAATGTTAGAAATCCCGGGCTCTTGGGCCAGCTTTTATAATTAGAGAAGATTGTATTTTACATCTGCAAAACACTCGTGCTTAGAGGGGGGAGAGGGAGAAATGCGATCCGTTCCATTTTGTTGCAATGGTTATACCATTTTAATCTCTTAAGTTCAATATATATCCTCTAGCAGGCTGCACTTCTAGGATTTCATTTTTCGATCCTTAAGGCTGCAAATATCTGTCAAGCCGACATAATGAATTTAAAGTGCTAATGCCCAGAAGACCAGAAAACATTGAAATATATCCTTGCTTGATTAAATTACCACCTCCAGCTACTTTACATCCTTATGCCCAAATAGATTTTCTTTTTACTTACCAAGTGCCGGATCTGGAAGATGTGGAAGATGTAATTTTATGGTAAAAACATGTGCATGTCTTTAGAGAAGAGAGTGTTCCTTACGCATCTTTTAAAAGTCCTTCTGTGGGAGGGTTGCAATGTGATTATGGCTCTTCCAATTATGTGTAACCTGCAGGTTAACCTTAGGACTGAGCAAGAAACTTTCAAGTATATTCTTGGAATGAGAATTTATGTTAAAAAAAATCTGGAGCACAGAGAGGCAAGCGTTTGTGGTAACAATACTAGAAACACATTAACTTGCTTTGTGGAAATAAAGAGACAATGTTACATCCTAATCTTCATGCTAAAAGTTGTTTCTTTGGAAGCTGATCATATTGACAGACCCGCTCTAGGCAGCCAGAGAGGCTTGGAGGGGTCCCTCATCCCTAATGGAGCTGCCTGGCAGGCCAGCGAGTCTGCCTCCGAAGGAGAGCGTTCTTTCTACCTGTAAAGATGGCCGTCAAGATAACCCTAGAACAAAAATTCTATGGTTGGTAATGAGGAAAGAATGTTGGTTTTCTAGTCAACTCTTGCTGCTGGAATTTAAGGTTAGTCACCTCAAGGCCGGACGATAATCTTTCTGTGCGCCTGTCTCTGAGGGCTTCCACAGCCCCACATCCAAGTCTACACATTATCTGCGTCCCGTCTCTCCACAAACACACATTCAAGTGCGCCATCAAAAACTCAAGCTCAGACATATAGTGGCCGTCCCTCTGACAGGATGTTTGGCAGGGAAGGTAGATGCGAGGCAGTGGTACCTGGGCTCATGTTTGGTCCACCGTAAGCATTAACTCCGGTTCACCTGGCCCGGTCAAGGAAAACACAATTCTGACTCATCCGTCGGCTCACTGAACCAGTCTGATTCCCACTAGGAGTTAGAGAAAGGCTCTCCGGTTCTTGAGGTGAAAGTTCTAGAGCTTTGAGTTGTCTGTGCAGAGGGCAAAGACAGTGAAGATCAGTGGTTAGACATCAGGGTGCTGCGGTGTCTGGGTGGGTGGGTGGACTGAAATGACAAGTGGGGGGGGGGAGCCAGGAGCAGGGACAGCAGGCAAGAGAGCAGATTTGTAGTGCTTTGAAATGAAACGTTCTAATCCCTCTGACAATCCTGTTGACTGTGAGCTATAGCCGGGACAGCACAACACAGAGAAAAGATACATTGTGGATAAACAGCTTCTCATAAGGCAAAACTGAATGGCCCAAATAGATGACTACGGAGACACAATGGGGAGAGCCGGGAAGTGAGTCGGTGGTAACACAAGAAAAGGGTGAGCAGAGACCGCAGGAGAGAGGGGGAGAAAAGGAAAGAAAATGGAAATGAGTGAGACAAAGGAGCCGAAGGACGGGAAGAAAGAGAGAACAAGAGGGGAGAGAAGTCACATTCTCCTTGATAAAAATGCACAAAAGCCAAGATGAACTTTGTTCTTTTTCTCTTTCTGCTCTCCTCTCTTTTTCTGCTTTTCGCCCCGCAGCACGCCAGCCTAAGCTGAGAGCTGTAATGTCATTAAATTGCAAATGCTTTTTCATTTCCGACACACACTGTTTACTTATCTGGCAAAAACATATGTTGGAAGGAATCCGTTAAATTCTGCCCATTGCCTTGGGTAAAAGTGCAGTGGAAACGGACCCGCTGAGCCTCCTTTCTTCTTCTTTAACACCCCTCCTTATCTACAAGACGGCGCCGCAGAAAACTGGCTAGTTCAATGAAAAATGAAGATACAGCGGGAGATTAGGGAAGAACACTGAGCACAAAATTCCTGGAGAGAGGGTCACTCCATTGCAAATGATTTCACTCCTCTAGATCTGCATAAATTACTATTTTTAAGGCATCTCCGAAGTCTGTATATTTTTCTCACTCTGTCAAACATTTAATTTCACGCCCCGTGTTCTGAATATGCTAAAATGCATATCTCTGATGCACCTTTAAGCCAGAAAAACGAATGCAAAATTGAAGATAAAATGATGTGATTTGCACTACAAGCCTATTACTTGAGGTATTTACATATAGTTTACCTCTGCAGTTCTGAGGATGATTTATTAAAAAAAAAATCTGGATTAAGCTCATATAAATATGTATAAATCTTTGTTTAGAAAATAGATTTTTGCAGCTGTTGTGTAAAAAAAAAAAGTTCTTTAAGATTCTGTGAAGAATTTTCCTTTTAGCATGCTTTAAGAGGGGAAAAAAGGGACAGAATTTGACATTCTGCTTGGCAGGGAGGGGGACGCTCATGCCACATCCGCAGATATAAAGACTCTTTATTGCCCTTCTTTGCCCAGTGCTGCTGGCCCCACCTTACTCTTTTATTGTATTTATTTAATTTTCTTTTTCTTTCTTTCTCCCTCCTTTTTTTACTTATTTATTTTTGCTTTGGACTTAAATAAAAGTATCCTGGATGACTAAGCTTAAATTAAATATCAGTGTTTGGTGGCTGAAACAATCGTGAGCTCCTTGGATGGAGCCCAGGTCCCCCTCTTCTCCTTCCCAAACACATTATCCTTCTGAATTCTCCAAGGGGCCTCCTTGAAGCCACCAGGCCCTGGATTTGAAACCGATTAGGAACAGGACGGCGGTGCAAGCCAGATCGCTTATCTGCTGGAGAAGCCGCTCTAAAAAACTGCTGGCATTTTGTCCAGACAACCCTCCCACACACACTTCACACCCACCGCCCACTTTACATCTAGTTTGCTTCTTTGTCTGAAAGAAGAAATGCTTCTTTCTGTCCAGCGTCCTAAATCCCCTGTGATCCCCATCCCTTTGGAGTTGCCGCGGCAGACTCGCTCTTTGCTGCTTTCTTGTTGGGTTCTGAGTTGAGGAGAATTTAGATCACCACGTTGGCACATTCAGGACTGAACAACCAGTGGACTCTGTAAAGACTCCATCAGCTACATGGTCAGGGCAGGGCCTGATTTCTGGGCTGCACCTGCCTAGAAGCTGCTAGGAGCAGGTAGTGGGAGCTGTGCTTACTTCAAAGGGCACATTAATCCCTTTGCAATTAAAACAAGAAAGGCATGTTTACAGGCACTTGGTGGCTCAGGGTGGAGATAGGAGTCTGCTTTTAAAAAAGACTGAATTCTGAATTCTTCCTTAAAGTTGAGTAATGACGATTTTAAATTGTATAACTGCAGTCATTTTTCAAAGTTAACAGTCATTCTTTTAGCACAAAATGGCTTAACAATTCCCCCTAGTGGTCTGACTCCCTGTCGCCTTCGCTCCTTTCTGAAACTGACTGCTTGGTTTGCGTTCCTTGTTGCAGATACAATCGGAGTCCAGCCATTTAGAACTGAGCTGAGTTCTCAGGGAATCCCCGGGCCCCGCTCCTAGGCAGGATCCACTGCTGCCCGGAGTGAACAGACTAGAGCCCGTTAGCTTTGCCTCTGTGGCTGCTTCTCCAGACTGAGCAATAACCTGGGGTTTGCAACAGGCCCGTCTGCATCGTGGAAATCACCCACAGAGGAGCAGGGGGACGCGCTCCATCTTTTCAGTATTTCTGGAAGTGGATTTGGGTTTGTAAAGGGGGAGTCAATTGTCGCAATGGCCTCTGCCTTTCTTTCATGAAGGTTTGGCCCAAACTGGATTATTTCAATCCTTTCAGATAGAATTACCTTTAAATGATTGAAAAACTCTCTGCGTTCCTCAAGTGTGACCACTAAGAAAATGTCTGCTCATCATTGCCATTCTGGTGTGTAATCCTCTCTTCGACACACACAGAGTGAGAAATGCCATTTCGCTGGGGCCTTGCAGGTGAGTTGAACTGGCCGGCGTGCCTGCATCCCTCCGGGCTCAGGCCTCGACTCCGGGTAGGTGCCGACTGCTGAGCAGGAGCCATTTCCTGCTTCAGGCTCAGAACACGGAGACAAGGAGAGACCTGTAGATCCCAGTCCTCTTCTGGGATAGTTAGGCGTGGAGCTCAGTCCTGCCAGGGAAGTGGCTGCCCGTGGGTAGCCCAGATGGGGACGGTGTCAAGGAGTCTGACATTAATAGAAGAGGTGCCGGTTGTGCGTGTAGAGACCAGGAGAGAACAAGAGTGTTAAAACTGGAACTGGTGCCTAGACCCCGGCCACAGGGAAGTTATGTCAGGGAGTGAGAATAAGAAAGCAATAAAAAAAAAAAATGTATCCACGCCAGCATTTGGGCACTTCAGCTTCAAACGCAGGCATTTTTTCCAGGTTTGCAGCCCCAGAATCCAGACTCTTTAACATCAGTTAAACTTGACCTCATCTTCTTCCTCCAATATTCTTCAGGCTTCACCTGGGCCTAAAGAGCTATTTTTTTTTTTTTTTTTTGGAGCTCTTGTGCCTCCATCTATTGATTTATTGATTTATCTTAAACAGAATGGCAGGGAACAGTTACCTAAACAGAAGACATTCCTTCTCAGAAACTGGCTCTGTTCTCCAAAGGCTTTATCCTGAAAGCTAACCTCATCAGCTCACAGGTCCCAACAAGGACTGGTCTTCCCCAGAGACCATCTAGTAAGGCGGTTGTTTCCCCCTCTGGACCAGCTTCCAACCCCCAGCACAGCAGACAAAGCCCATCTGCTCCTTTGGAGGGAAGTGGGCTTACGTGACCCCCACAGGACACACGCGCCTCCAAAGCAGCAGAGCCACCACGATGCTCACAGCTCTTACGCTGCAGATCCGAGCTTGGCATTTCCAGGTCCTTACACCTGACCCGCTGTTTTTCAAAGGGAGTGGTCCAAAAAGTATATGGTTTTGGTCCTAAAACCTGGTCCAACCTTTCTTTATTTTCATTTTTGTTGTTGTTATTTTACCGACATATTGACATCTCGGTCTAGAATCTTTGTAGGACACACATGGACACACACACACTTGCATAGACACACGTGTATGCTCATAGGTGCCCACATGTAAACTCTTTCTTTGTGAACTCTACATGGCTTTAGAGTGTGCTGTTCATTTTAGGGGCTCGCGGGGTTTTCCCCAAGTGTGACTGTGATAGCTTTTCCATTAGATAATGCAACACGCCATCTAAGAGAGGGAGGGCCTTTTAGGTGTATTCTTTAATAGTGCCAAGGACCAGAGTTGAAAGCATGGGTTTAACGTTACTCACTTCTAAGGAAGTTTGAAAGTTGCTCGTTTATTTTTTCCATCATATATAAAAGATGATTAAAGGTTGACCCTGAAATTTTCTACCATCGGGATCATTCACATACAAAAGCAAGCATTCCCTTGAACAGTAGAACACGTCACTGCTCTACTGTTAATCCCGGTGTGGGCGATCAATAGGTAATTCTCAGTGAGTCAGGAGAGGACGTTGGCACAGGGAGTTTGTCATTAGCTTACCTAGGCGACAGGTCATGGAGACTTAGCTGTGCTGGACAGCTGAATCCAGAACTTTCTCCACTTGCTTGGCTTTCCTTTTGTGTTGGGTCCGATGCCAGTCAACTGGGGTCCGTACAGTTGCCTGGTGACCTTTTGTTTAGAGAAGCAGCAAAACTGTCTCAAGGCAATGATCAGGACTCAACCTGCGTCACTCCTCACCAACCAATATGCAGATAGAGTCGGGGCTGGGATGCGTGACGCTTCTGGGGAGGGAGCGTGCAACTGCGTGGGTGGACAAGGTGGGGGGAGGTGCAATGAAGAGAAAATGATGGAACTGACGCAGATGTGGGCACTGGGGAGGTTCACACAGCCACACAACGCTCTGTCTTCACAGTCTTTAATCTACTGAGGAAGGAAGAGGAGAAGGAGGGAGGGAGGGAGGGAGGGAGGGAGGGAGGAAGGGAGGGAGGGAGACAGAGGAGGGGGGCACTCCAGGAAGCATCAAGCACTTGTGTGAGCAGTGGTCCCTGAGAGCCCTGAAAACAAGTGAGAAGATACAAGAACATCTCTGAGGAAAGTCTTTATCCTTCCAGGCACTTCCAGGTTCTCTTTCTTTTCTTTCTTTCTTTCTTTCTTTCTTTCTTTCTTTCTTTCTTTCTTTCTTTCTCTCTCTCTCTCTCTCTCTCTCTCTCTCTCTCTTTCTGTCTCTTTCTTCCTTCCTTTCTCTCTCTCTTTCTTTCTCTTTCTTTCTCTCTCTCTCTCTTTCTTTCTTTCTTTCTTTCTTTCTTTCTTTCTTTCTTTCTAGATTTATTTATTGTTACATCTAAGTACACTGCTGCAGCTTAAGCACCAGAAGAGGGCTTCAGACTTCATTACAGATGGTTGTGAGCCACCATGTGGTTGCTAGAATTTGAACTCAGGGCCTTTGGAAGAGCATTTAGTGCTCTTAATCACTGAGCCATCTCTCCAGCCCCACTTCCAGTTTCTATGGAAAAAATATGAGGCATAATTTCAAAGTGATGAAAATCTTCACAAAGTACCATTTGCCTTGTGATGTGGTAGAACCATAAGCAGAAAGGATTGGGATCAGCTCGGCAAGTGGCATATGTCCACTGCCTGCAACCAGCAGTCCCCCCTCCAGCGCGGGTCTGAGGAGGGTGCCTCTACATGCACCAGAGAATGTCCAGTGCTCCCTGCAAATGGCTTGTTAAAAGACTCCCGGTTCACTCGCACGGTGGCAAAGTTCAATTACAGAGATAGACGACTTGTGCAGCGTCACAGCAGAAGCTCGTGGAGTTGCATGAATTCTTGAAATGTAAAGGGTCTTTCCAAGAAGATAAACTAATGGACTTAAAGATGTCTGAGTTAGAAAGGGGCTTAGATATTCTGTAGCCATCTTTCATCACGTTTAGACATATGTACACAAGTCTACCCCACGGATGTGCAGAAGCCTAGATACACATGTGCATGCCCATGTAAGTAGATACAGGGTGATGGACCATGATGCGGCTGGGTAGTACCCACAGGTAAGAGAGAAATGGCTTCCTAGACTCATTTTACATGTGTTTGAAGTGCATAGCTAACTTAGACCAGAAATCTAAGAGCCAAACCTCCTTTCCAGTCTTGGGCTTTGTTTGACTCGGAGTTGTACTCAGAAAATGTTAGTCATGTGTCATAGGGAACAAAATGAGCAATCCAAGTCAAATCCCGCCAAGTCCAGCTGCCGCAGCAGACATCCCAGACACAGGTGGGTAGCGCGAGCCTGGCGTTTCCACCCTCACTGCTCACTCCTCAAAGTCCTCGTGTCTGCTGTGTGCACTTTCGGGCAAACAGACTGGGTTTTTGTGACACATTGTACCACACACACAGTAACTACAAAGAGTGGCTTGTTACACCCTGGCCAAGAAAAATGGTGCGAAACTGTGTTCCCTGGTAAATTCGAAGAGAGCAAATTAAAGCTCACACTTTCAACACACGGAGCGCAAACATGGAAGCCAGCGCAGACACAAAGGCAAGTCAAATGAAACGGATCTAAACGTAGCTGCTGCTCTGCGAGTTAAGCACACCTCAAAGCAAAACTCTGTTGTTTTTTAAATAACAGAAGCAATAAAATCCCATTGTGGATTAATCTTCTGCCAAATTTTGTTTTTTTAATCAAATCTATTTTGAGCCAAAGAAAATACAGAAATGCAAATGAAGGGCCTGATCCTCTAGATCTTGAGAACATGTAAGGGCCGATACACTTCAAAGATTGTTTTAAATCATAACGTAAGCTCATCATACAACACAGAAAAACACACTTATTTGTAAACCTTTTAATTTTACACTCATGTGAAGTTTGTGCCTTTAAGAAGGAAGGTTTTTTTTTTTAAGTCCTAAAAGTAGATGTTTAATAAGTGAATACGCATTCTTTCTATAACCCGTGTGCATTATAATCTGAGATTGTGAGAGACCGCAACTGTTTCCCTTCCCCTCCCCCATGGCAAAGGGACCCAACTGCAACAGCAAAAAAAAAAAAAGGGGGGGGTTCAGGAAAGGCAGGTGCTGGGGTGCATAGCCTGTCTTTTGCAGACACACATCCCGAGCACAGAAGTCCAGACGGTTTAGGGGAGGGTTGTTTATACTGTGTGCTTTCCAAGCTGGGATGGAATATTTATCAGGAGACCTAAACAAACTCTTGAGAGCATTTTTATCTCTTGAGTGTGAAAATGCTGTTCAAACAGGCTGTTAATGAAGCCATCCACCATGTTGTTCCTGCAGCTGGAGGAAGCTCTGGCTGGCCTCAGGCAGTGCCCACGCTCAGCTGGCAGCTGTCTTAACCTTTGTGGGGCGACGGTGTAGCTGTAACACAGACTCTACCTGCAAAAACACGCCAACCCACGTGCCGTCAGAGCAAAGTGGGACAATGTCCATGGACATCCACGGTGACCACCATTTAGTGTTATGAGACCACACTCTGGAGAGCTACATACTAGTGCGGTGTTCTGAAGATGCTTCATAGAACATGAGAAAGAATGTATGTTAGTCTTTTGAAGCCAGGGAACCCAGAACTGGAAAATAAATATGTGTTGTTGATTTAAAAAAAAAAAAAAAGAGAGAGAGAGAGAGAAATAGTCTTGCATGGATTCTCCCTCCCCTGCCCCCAACCTGAACATTGCTTGCCAAAGAGGAGCAAACACACAATGGGGCCTAATTGATATTATTTCAAGGCATTTTGTTACACATAAACACAAAAAAAAATGCACATAAGGGTAAACATGAAATGGGAATTTTTGCAGAAACAGCTGTGAGGAGCTCCAGCCTCCACTCCAATGGGCAGGCCTGCCTAACAGGAAGGCTTGTCTCGTTTTCCCAGTGCTTGCGGCTGAACCCAGGGCCTGGCACATGCTAGGCAAGAGTTCTGCCCACTGAGGCATGTTCTCAGCCCAGGAATACGGTCCTTCAGTGTTTGGGATGCCGTGGACTGTGTGCCAAAGCTCATGCGTACTCTGAAGAAAGCCCTTAAATACAGTGAGTGATGCACTCTGGGAACACACGGGCGCTTCAAACTCACTACCTCACAGATCTGTCCAGTATTTAACCCCAGAGGAATTGTCTTGAGATAATCAAAAGAGAGCTGAGTCTGGGGGGTCTGATATGATCAGGTGAGGCGTTTAAAGAGGGAGCGGAGATCAGAGGGCCTTCACTGCTGGCTTGGAAGTTTTATATGGTGTTCAGGGGGAGCCTGTGGGAAGGTCCCTAGGCAAGGGTCTACGAGCTCATGGCTGCTAGCCAGAGACTATGACAAGAGAGCAGGGTCCTCAGCCCTGGGATTGCAAGCAACTCAATGCCACCAACGATTCACCAAGGTGGAGGACTTCTGACCCCTGGGAACACAGCCCCGCTGACAACTGTAGTGTGGATTTGGACTCTCAACCCACCCACACTATAACAGAGTGGTTTGAATGTGTAATGTGAATGGTTTTAAGTCACCACAGTTTGGAGCAACATCAACAACAGAAAATATGCATCCACCTCATGTCTCAAAACTAAGCAGAAATCTTGGGAGTCATCTTTGCCCACTCCTGGCCCTCAAACATGCACGGTTGGTTTCACCGTCAGAGGACACTGCTGTGCCTGGGCCTGGGTTGCTTCTTGCATGAGGCCCTGTCCAGGGTCTTTGATTCTGGACTTAACCTCAGCAACTAAAACCTAAATCTGAGGTGGGCCATCTCAGTACAAAAATTCTCATGTTCCCTTCTTCCCAACAAACTGGTGGGGGAAGCTTATTCCTGATGTTCAGCATTTTATGATCTGCTGCCCATCTCACTAACCACATCTTCTGGAACTGTCCAATGCCCACCCTTCTCTGGCCTTGCAGAAGACGTGTGTGTGTGTGTGTGTGTGTGTGTGTGTGAGAATGTGTGAATATGTGAGTGTGTGTGTATGTGAGTGTGTGTATGTATGTGTGTGTTCATGTGTGTACGTATATGTGTGTTTGTGAGTGTGTGTATATGTGAATGTGTGTGAGAGTATGTGAGTGTGAATGTGAGTGTGTGTGTATGTGTATATATATGTGTTCATGTGTGTACATGTGTGTGCATGTGTGTGTTTGTGAGTATGTGAGTGTGTGTGTGAGTGTGTGTGAATGTGTGAATGTGATTGTGTGTATGTGTGTATGTATGTATGTGTATTCATGTGTGTATGTATGTGTGTATGTGTGTGTTCATGTGTGTACGTATATGTGTGTTTGTGAGTGCATGTATATGTGTGTGAGTGTGTGAGTGTGTGTGTGAATGTGAGTGTGTGTGTGAGTATGTGAGTGTGTGTATGTATGTATGTGTGTGTGTTCATGTGTGTACGTATGTGTGTGCATGTGTGTTTGTGAGTGTGTGAGTATGTGTGTATATGTGAGCGTGGGAATGTGGGAATGTGTGTGTGTATGTGTATGTATGTATGTATGTGTGTGTTCATGTGTGTATGTATATGTGTGTGTGAGAGAGAGAGAGACAGACAGAGAGAGAGAGAGAGAGAGAGAGAGAGAGAGCTTACCAGTGTCCTTGGTCCCTCCCTCTAGTCTCCACCCCGATGCTGCTTGGCACACAGGAGATGGCAGCAAAATATCTCCAGGGAAGGAAGACACAGCAAAAAGCCCGCCATGACAACCGAATGTTCCCTATGACGCTCCACAGAGTCCAGGGTGGTGCCGCGTGCTACGTCAAGTGTAAAAGGCACAGCGAGTGAAGGGCAAGCATCGCTGGCCAGAGACCGTCCTGGTCCTTCGGGGGCTCAGGCTGTTGTTGTAACTGACCATCAGCAGGTAGGGGCATTTCCAATCTCTAACATCTTTCTGAAAGGCTAGCCTAAACCATTCTTCCTGTTGCTTGGAACTGTCCAGCATCATTCTCCACGGGTGCAACAGGGAATGTTCCCCCCGCTGGTGCAACATGGAATGTTTTCCCCCACTGGTGCAACATGCGATGGTTCCCCCCACATTTGTCCTCTCTCACTTTTCTGAGAAATATACTTACGCTATATGCATATAAAGCCACGCACCCTGCCTTTCAGACTTAGTTCTGCAATCAGCTTCATGTTGTTTCAGCTTATTCTTCCCACCCGCTGCATTGTACCCTGAGTCTGTTCAAAGCGCCACAACTCGGCTGGACCTTAGATTTCTAGAGTGGTTGAGCCCAGCTATGCTGACAGAAAAGAATAACACCTACAAGGGTCTCCCCACCCTGTGAAGTCTGCGCAGTCTCGTTCCACTGCAGTCTGACCAGAGATCTGCTCTGCTCCTCGAGTCAGCGCCTCCCTTATTTTGCTAGCTTTTTCACAACTGCAATCACAATGGAATTTGAAAATCTCTCCACTATGGTTTTAGTAAAACGTCAGTATACAATTTGACCGATTTTTTTTTTTTTTTCGGATTTGGTTTTTTCGAGACAGGGTTTCTCTGTGTGACCCTGGCTGTCCTGGAACTCACTCTGTAGACCAGGCTGGCGTCGAACTCAGAAATCTGCCTGCCTCTGTCTCCCAGAGTTCCGGTATTACAGGCGTGCGCCACCACCTCCTGGCTTCAATTTGACCGATTTTGATGAGTGTGTGAATCCACATAACAGACTCCCAGTCGGGACTGTTTCCAGCAGCGCAGTTCCCTGTGTCTCCTCATGAGCTGTCCCCACTGCCCACATTTCCAGTGTGCTCACTTCCCTTTGCTGTGCCTTCACGTGACCACGGGAATCCCCCTTCCCCCCCCATGAAAACATAGACTTTTCTGCTTAACGAGCTCTTCTGACTCCTCCCCGCTGCCGCCTCGCGCTCTCCTCGTTAGCGCTCGGGATTGTGTTTAGGTACGCACCACAGTTTGCTTATTAGTTCTCCTCTGTGTGGAAACTTGGGTTCTTCCCGGGTTTTGACCGTTGAGAATAAAGCTGCTATGAGCATTTGTCCCAGCAAATGTTTTCATGGATGTCTGTTTTCTTCCAGTCCCACTTATGTAAGGACATAGGAGAGGAAATTCTAGGTCTTAAGATCAATGCATATCCAACCCTGTAACAAAGTGCTCAGAAAGGGGGAACAAGACCGGGCATGGGGGCAGGGGAGAAGCCCAGAGAGCCGGGGAGAAGGAATGGAAACAAACGGCCATGGCCGGGTAGAAGGTGGGGGACCCTCTAGAAAGTACTGGAGCCCCAGGAGGTGAGACTCAGAATTCAATGGGGTGACCTTAGCCAAAAAAAAAAAAAAAAAAAAAAAAAAAAAGCTCAACATTGGGGAGAAGGAACTCCCTACCTCCAGTAGATGGACAGGGCATTAAGTGGAGGGGTGGAGTTGCCATCCCAGAGTCAAAATTTCTGGCCTAGAATTGTTCCTGTCTGAAAGAAGTGCAGGGACAAGAGTGGAGAAGAGACTGAAGGAAAGGCGTCCAGTGACAGGCCCAACTTGGGACCCATCTCATGGGGGTGGGGACCACCAAGGCCTGACACTATTGCTGATGCTATGGTGTGCTTACACACAGGAGCCTGGCATGGCTGTCCTCTGAGAGGCCCTACCAGCAGCTGACTGAGACCGAAGCAGATACTTTTTGTTTTCGTTTTTTTTTTTTCTTGGATACTTTTCTCTCTTATTGGCTATTTTATTTATTTACATTTCAAATGTTATCCCCTTTCCTGATTTCCCACCCCCCCAAACCCTCTATCCCATCCCCCTCCTCCTCCCTCTGAGGGTGCTCCTCCACTCACCCTAACCCACCTCTCTGCCCTCGATTCCCTCACACTAGGGCATTGAGCCTTCACGGAACCAAGGGCCTCTTCTTCCACTGATGCCCAACAAGGCCACCCTCTGCTGCATATACGTCTGGAGCCATGGGTCCCTCCATGTGTACTCCTTGGTTGGAGATATTTACACCCAGCCATTGGACTGAAGTCAGGGATGTATGGTTGAATTAGGGAAAGGCCTGAAGAAGCTGAAGGGGAGGGCGACCCCATAGGAAGACCAGCAGTGACAACTAAACTAGACCCCTGGGAGCTCCCAGACACTGAGCCGCCACCCAGGAGCACCCGCGGGCCAGTCCAGGGCCCCTGGCACACGTATAGCCGAGTTCTGCCTGGTCAGGCTCAGTGGGAGAAGATGCGCTTAATCCTGAGAGACTTGAGGCCCCAGGAAAGGGGATGCCTGGTGGTGAGGGAGCACCCTCTTGAGGCAAGGGGGAGAAGGAATGGGATGAGGAATTGTGGGAGAGGGCCTGGGGTGCAACGACTGGGATGTAAATAAATAAAATAATAATACATTAAATTAAATAAAAATTTCTTTTTTTTTTTTTTTTTGGTTTTTCGAGACAGGGTTTCTCTGTGTAGCCCTGGCTGTCCTGGAACTCACTCTGTAGACCAGGCTGGCCTTGAACTCAGAAATCCACCTGCCTCTGCCTCCCAAGTGCTGGGATTACAGGTGTGCGCCACCACCGCCTGGTTCTTTTCTAAAAGGTTTTAAATAAATACGTTTATTTGTTTGAGGACTTTGCACGTGTGTCTCTATCCTCATGGCTTCCGTGCCCCTGCTCCAGCCTCCCCTTTCCTGGCTTTGTTCTCTTCAGTGTCTTGTTTTCTCACTTTTCGTGAAGTGAGAATTCAAGACTTTCGCTTCCTTTTGAAAACTGGGTTGTAAGGTGTTTTTGTTTTTTTTTTTCTAATTTATTTATAGAACATATCTAGTCCAGTTAAACTTCTTTTACGGCTCTGTGTATTAAAATACCACCTGCCAGTGTGTGCCTTGCTGTGCCCGCCTTAGAGAGGAGAGTTTTCATTACAGTGAGACCTGTTTTAAATCTTTTCTGGCGCCCCGTGTTTTCCCCGTCTGCAACTTTTATTTTCCCGATCCAAATGTCATAACCTCCTTTTGAGAAGCTTGGCCTCTTAGCTTTCGTATGCCTGTTACTCCTCTCGTGGTAGTGTTTAGGATGTTGTGTGAGGCTGTCTCCATCATGTGTCCATAGATCGTCCCGTTATTCCAGGGCTATTTGTTGCAAATGCTCTCCCCGTTGACTTGTCTCGGTAATTTTGCTGTGAGGTGGTTGACTTGGTAGGCAACAGTCAGCTTCTTGGCTATTCTCTCCCTTTTATCCGTTTGCCCGCCTTTACACTAAAACGGCATAGTCTTCATTACTATGCTTTAAATATCAGTATAATTTACAATCTTTGGGGGTTTTGAAAATGCAAAGAAAACTTAATTTGAGCTTTATAATTTTATTTAAAACTGTTTTTTTTTTTTTTTTTTTTTTTGAGAAAACACTATGGCAAGAGAACGCCATGCTAATACTGTACATGGTCTCTGGCCGGGTATTCTCCAGCTCTTACGTACAACGCAGCTTGTTGAAGCCAAGCTCAACAGCCTATTAGGGAAATGGGGGTCATATGTTTGCAAAGGGATAAACAAGGCAGATTCATCAAACTTTTGCAACTGAAAGATGTAATAAAATGTAAAAAGAATTTTCTTTTAAAAAAAAAAACACGCTTTGAGAAGAGTATATCTAATATGAACGAAGGGTAGTTTAGTTGCTGAGAGAGAGAGGATGTACTGAGGATATCAGCCATACAGAGACCAAGAGATCCACCGCCCACTTCCTTCTCTGCAAGCATGCCGTAGAGTGGTCCCTAAGCGCGACCCCCATGCAGCGGCCGCCATCTTGCTCTCCTCCCAGGGCCCCAGGGTCCACATCTCAGAGGCCCAAAATGCCTCAGCTGAGGTTTGATTCACTCAAAAGAAAGGAACAGAATGAAGCAACAGGGTAAGCTTCAGGGTGAGACGACTCCCAAGTCCGCCATAGCCATGTAGCAGTGGGTAAATCGCTTCAACTATTTAATTCCTTTTCTTTTGAGGTTTCTGAGTCAGGTTAGTAATATGTACCTAGACACTCCTTCAAATTCTGCACACGAGGAAGTTGTCACTGCTGATTTTTTTTATATTTCTGCACCATAGAAAAACATAAAAAATATGTACAAATATGAACATAACTAAATTCAGTATAACCCTCATCACAGTGACCTCATGAGCACCTTTGGCTCTGAATGTCACGACTATAAAGAAGTAGAGAGAAATTCTGGACTGCCTGGGACGTCCAGCAAACTATTTACCTCTGATGCCTTAGCGGCAGAGGGAGGGGGTTGTTTCCGATTCTCTTCAAGACTCTGATTCTGATCTAAGATTTGATGGAGGGACATTAGCGCTGGTCTGCTCTGGTGTAGACAAACGTTAAAGACAAGGAGACAGTGCCCTCACTGCATGCTAGTCTGGAAAGTTCTGTGTAGTCAACTCTTTGGCAGAGGAACCTGCTGAAGAAGTTACACTGGCTTTGGCATTATGCTACTCCAGAGTCCTTTGCCTTGTAAGATCCAGCCTCTAGGACTCTAGCTGGTCCTCCAGGGAAACAGCTTTAATCCCATGGTCCAAGTGAGTTCTGAGCAAGTGAGGACGTGGAATCTTCCCCCGCTCACTCATTACTACATTCATAGCTTAGTTTTCAGGGCGCTGTCGAACAATCTAGATGTTAATGTCTTCATCCCCGGATGATACTGGACAAGCGTAATGTCTTAGTCTGTGTTCACAGTTCCTAAGAACCCATGTTTTTCTGATTCCAAGATGCATACAGTTTCCTAAGGTTTAAAATGTTTATAATTGGATACATTTATTACCCCGAGTGTTTGGGAAGCATTCTCCCGTAATCTGACTGGCGGTACTTTTTGCTATCGTGGTGAAGCCCCTGCCCACCTAGTACAGCGCAGGCACAGACTAAGAACGGGGCTGATGCTCTCTTAGGCGTAAGGATACTCTCTGGAAGTCCAACTGCCTTCAAGACCTACCTGATTTCTCTGCAAACGGGAGGCTAAAATAAAACCTTACCAAAGAAATAACAAGCTGAAATATATGGGTACATTTTTGCACCAACCTCAAAATGGTTTTATATCCTCAGAGAAGTTACAGTGGAAACAGCACTCTAGTAAACTGAAGATCAACTAGGATGGAGATCAGTGTATATGTTACTAGTCTTTTAAAATAAATAAATGCTTATTTATAAAACACAAGCAGAAAGCCCCTGAAAGTCAGCTGTACGGGTATGCATGTTCTCACTGAGGCCCGCACTCTGGCAGGGAGCACACAGTCCTCACACATTAGTACCGGGCCAACACTTCCAGGGCTCACATGCCTCTGTAGCCTCTGACTAGACGTTAATCTTAGTGTTTTGAAGTGAACACTTTCAGCAGTTCGTTTTCTCTTAAAGAGTAATAGAGTGATCTTGTCAAAGGATTTGGAATGTATATGGAAGGTTAAAAGAAATTTGCAATTTTCCTTCCATGAACTAAAGGGACTGGTCAAGGGCTATGCTGCTCTTGTGAAGTCCATTCTCAGCACTGGACAGGCGGCTCATGACTGCCTGTCACCCTAGGCTCTAGATCTAGGATGTCAGCACCCTCCTGGTCCTCCTCCACACAGACACAGACACACACACAGACACACACACACAGACACACACACACAGACACACACACATGCACACACAGACACACAGACACACACAGACACACACGCACACACACAGACACACACACATGCACACACAGACACACACAGACACAGACACACACACACAGACACACACACATGCACACACATGCACACACACATGCACACACAGACACACAGACACACACACACAGACACACACACATGCACACACAGACACACACATGCACACACACAGACACACACACACACAGACACACACACATGAACACACATGCACACACACATGCACACACAGACACACACACACACAGACACACACACATGCACACACAGACACACACAGACACAGACACACACACACAGACACACACACACACAGATACACACACACAGACACACACACATGCACACACATGCACACACACATGCACACACACATGCACACACATGCACACACACATGCACACACAGACACACACACAGACACACACACATGCACAGACACACACATGCACACACACACAGACACACACAGACACACACACATGCACACACATGCACACACACATGCACACACAGACACACAGACACACACAGACACACACGCACACACACAGACACACACACATGCACACACAGACACACACAGACACAGACACACATACACACAGACACACACATGCACACACATATTTAAAAATAGCAATAAGCCAGGTGAATAGCAGTGTACACCTTCAATCTCAGCACTTGGGAGGCAGAGGCATGTAGATCTCTATGACCTTGAGGTCTGCCTGGTCTACAGAGTGAGTTCCAGGCCACATAGAGAAACCCTGTCTCAAGAAAAACCAAGACAACAAAATATGAAACAAAACAAAACCAATAAATTTAAAATATTATACCACCCGCAGGTGTTATTAAGGTTTTATTAAAGTTTTTAAATTTTATTTATTTAAGGCATTATTAAACTTCGAGTGTACTTTCCCATTTTTTGAATAGTACTGCATATGACCACATAAAGCTGGGATTAGTATGCTGGCATATATAAGGTTTATACCCCGTCCCTGTTCTTCTCATCTTATCATTACGTTTTCATGTAGAATGCTCTCCAAAGGTGTGTTTGCAAGGGAACTTGGGAAAAGGTCCACTTCTTCCTGAGTGTCCCTCCCTCTGGCTTCACGCCATGAATCACCTGCAAACATTCCAAGAACTACAAAGGTCCTAGCTCACCCAAGAGATTCTCAATTATTCTAGGCACCAATTTTTCTTCACGTGACCCTAACACCTCTGGATAAGAACTATTGTTTCATATCGAAGTAAATTATAATTAGATTGAGAATGGATTATAAAAAGAAAACAAACAAACAAACCCTGGAATTAGGGAGTAAAATATACATATAATTGAAATATTACAGTCCTGAAGAACACTAAAGAAGTAGTCATACAGATGACAACACAAAATCTTTACACTTCTCCTTTATATACAAAACTGGACAGCTATGACTGAGTAGGACATATATTTCCCATATGTGTTACAGGCAAAAACTTCATTTAAAAAATTATATAGAAAGAGCTGATAGAAAAGGCCAACTATAGAAACTACCCAGAAGAAAAAATCCACCAAGTGTATGGAGATTTAAAAGCATTTTCCTTTAAAATGCCGTGGAAGCTGATCTTCCCCCAGGATATCCTATTCCCTGACTAACTCCACCCTGCCACCAATAACTCAGGCGTCCAACACCCCTACACTTGTGCCTTGCGGCTTTTTCTGACTAAGACAAAGCCAAACTCAAAGCAAATATATTGAAACTAAGACCTGAATACATGAGGGAAAGTCACGCTGACACAATGAGATCCCCAAAACTCAGATGCAAAGGACCGCAAGCACCACCTCGTTATGACCTGAGCCAGGCTCTGATCAGGTGGAACCTGCAATAAAGAAAGTCTGTCCATCTGCCCTGCGACTTCACCCTGAGTGGAATGCACACTCGTCATTCCCTGATTACTCTGCTACACAAAGTATACCATTTCCCCCTTTGGTTTATATAACCCTTGTTCAGTATTCATATTTTATCGCTAAAGATTGTAATAAATCACGTCAAACACAATAACCCATTTAAGCGTGGGTTTATAGGCGAAAAGGCACACCTTTAGTGCTGTGATTGCAGTCATCAGATTCTCTGGTCCTCCCGAGGTACTCATTAGAGAATGCTCAAAAGATGCAACATCACGAGAGGCCATGGGCGCTGGAGGAGCCAGCCCCACCCAGCGCGTGCAGGGCGTATCCATAGGAACCGGCTGAAATGTTTTGTTTTAGTCACTTGGCGCCGTTCTCCTTCTCACCCGAGCCAACTGTTTCAAGATAATGCAGTTTAGACATGTCGCAGCTGTTCAAACTCAGAGACAGCTCGAGCCTGCGGTGGAGCGCGATCCAGAACCACGAACACCAAAACACCAGCATGACACAGAGTCAGGAACGAGCACTGAGAAGACAAAGGGCGGGAATAGTGCCTGACTGGCTTAAGGCAGAACCCTCGGGACAAACATCTGGCTGCGAACAAGCAGTGACTTTTTTTTGCCCAGGAAGCGGCTCAGTGGAAAACATGAAAAATGGCAGATTTGAGAGCTGACTTCCTAGAGGCCGAAGAGCAGGCAGAGGGATAGTCAAAAATTAACAAAATCTAAATGAAAGTCATAATCTGCAGTGCTTGCTCTGCAGTTAGGACCTGAATTCTCTCTGGCAGGAAGGTGGTCCATCTCCACGTCTCAAGCTAACCTCATGACCTACAATGCAATACACACTTCGGAGAAACTGTCAGAGACAAAGGTCACACCTGTGTGGAAGGACTGTGAGCTTGGTAAGAGGAAACTTTCACAACCATTGAATGTCATTTATGGGGCTGGAGAGATGGCTCAGCAGTTAAGAGCATTGACTGCTCTTCCGAAGGTCCTGAGTTCAATTCCCAGCAACCACACGGTGGCTCACAACCATTCGTAAGATCTGACTCCCTCTTCTGGAGTGTCTGAAGACAGCTACACTGTACTTACATATAATAAAAAAATAAATCCTTAAAAATAAAAAGAATGTCATTTATGTCCACAAAACCCCCACACCTTTAGTGAACAAAATAAAAATGATGGCAGGGCACAAATCTGATGGCGAATGTGAATTATAGCATGCATGGTGCACCCAAGAAGAAGAAGACAGTTCCCATGTTTAAAAAAATACCAACTTTATTCCCTCTACTTTGCCCCTGGGGTAACTTTTTAAAAAACTGGCTTCTGAGTAAGTCTTAAACACTAATCTTTCCAAAGATCTACAAAGCTCACAGGCTAGGCAAGAGATGTAAAAGTTTACTTTGTGTGGGAGTCGGTTGGAATTCAGTCGTGTGTGCGTTAGACAGAATCTTGGATGCCTCCCAACCACACCCACCTTCTGTTTTAATCACATATGTATGTTCATTTAAAACAAACATTTCATCTCAGGCCATTTAAATTTTATCTCCGTGAATGGTAGATTAGTAACAACCTTGGGTTCACTGAAAATTCTGTACACCCTTTAGGGATATACACACACACACACACACACACACACACACACACACACGCACAGGGCCAAGTAGTCCACCATCCACAACTGCTGCAGCCATCCTGGGAGTCAGTAGTAACATGAGAGCCCATCTCCCAGGTCTCACTCATTCTGTGAGACACCCCTCCTAGGCTCGAGAGATTACGGAGGGGAAGGTCAAGAGAAACTAGCAGAACCAGATTTTGAAATCAGGCCTGCCTTCCCACAAAGGCCGTGCTCCTTCTCGTGTGTCTCTGCGGCTTTGATTATGGAGGATTCTGGCTTCCTTTGCTGCTAGCCAGCCATGAGCTGAAGCCCTTAGTAGCAACAAATCTAAAATGTTAAGTGATGCAGGAGGCAAAAACTTCAAGACATAACTCTGGAAAGATTTCATTCCTGTGTGTCTGTGTAGATGTATGCTACATGTATGGGTAACCAGGCAGAGGCCGGTTGCGGGGTCCAGACCTCACGGGGTTGGAGTAGCTGCTAGCTGGTCAGCATGGCCGATGAGGATTGAGCTTGGGGCCTCGGAGAGAGCAGGGAGCCCTGACTACAGAGCCGTCTCTCAGCACCTCAACTGGCTTTAAAAAAACTCCGTCGAGAAAACAGTTTCCAAAAGACTTCCTCTGGGGGAGAATGGATGGGATAGTTGCATTTTCCGATTGTTGTTACTTACCCCAGAGTAGTTCTGCGTAGGCGAGCCTGCACCTTTGGGATGGCGCTCCCTCTGAGAAGTGAATTTCTAGGCCAGTCAGGGCTACAATAATAAGATCCTGTCTCAAAAACAAAAACAAAAAACAACCCCCCTCCCAAAATGCTTTGAAGTTTTGTTCCTGCTAAATCATTTGTTCCTGTAATAGAACACTTCTGATTTTAAAAGATTAAGTTTTGGGGTTTTTTTGTTTTTTTGTTTTTGTTTTTGTTTTTGTTTTTGTTTTTGCACTAATTTAACATTTATAGCACAGTTCTGATTTTTGATTGGACTAAAATAAACCTTGTCTTAACGAATGTGATGAATACTTAACATTCTAATCCATGCAGTTCCTCTTCCTTTCCCCCCTCACTGTAGGTCAAGCACACTACTCCTTTTGTGTGTTAGACCTAATGGTTCTAGTGTATTACTAGTCTATGATGTTATAAAGAAACACTCTCAGCTGTAGCATTATGTACAGGAGTTCTCACTGAATGCTAGAATGCTAGACTTTAAAAATGGCTATTCTAGGAAATTTTGTTGTGGGGGAAAAAAAAGGAACAAACAAAAGAAATCTACGGATACTCTTTGTCACTGTGGTGGATTAAGAGAGGAATGTCCCCCACAGGCTCTCATCTGAACTCTCGGCCCCCCAGTAGGTGGCGCTGTTGGGGTGTGTAGGAGGTGAAGGCCTCCCTGGAGGAAGCGGGTCACTGCAGGCAGGATCTGAGCAGAAAGCCTTGCCTGCCTCTAGTGAGCTGCACCATCATGGTTCGGGTGTGAGTTCTCGGCTTCCTGTCCCAGCCCATGCCTACTGCTTGTCGCCATGGCTCCCCGCCAGGATGGACTCATTCCTCTGGAACCATTAGCCCAAATAAAGTTCTAGAAGTTACCCCGATAAAGGTGTTTTATCAGAGCAACAGAAAAGGATCCTAATAAAGTCCTTTAATACAACGAAGAATAAAAGCCATGTCATTACATTCTTGGATGCTATGTCAATGCTATGACAGCATTAAACATTCCTCTTTCTTAAGATTAAACTTTAAAATAAAATTCATAGTATAGTAAAACCACTTGGCCTGTCACTCCTTACGTTTAAACACGTGTACACATTGGTAACAATTGGGATATAGATCTTGTCCATCTGGTTCCCAAAAGCACCTTGGTGTTATTCCGTTAGTCTCGTTTAACCAAATTCTCTCTGCGGGCAGCTACACGCCTTTCCTACAGCTCTGTCTGTGGGAATGCACTGTGCTTGGAATCCAACAACAGAGTGAAACCGCCTTCTTTCAATCAGTGGAGACCTTCAGGATCCATCCATGTTTGTCTTGCTATTACTAGTAATTCTATTCCTTTGCCTGGATAGATTAACCTTCATCACTAAAGGGGGCGTGCCTTGTTCCCGAGGGTTACTAGCATGGGAAGAGTGTGCTGGGTACTATGTACTGCTTGTATGTGAGTGGAAACTTTCCTTTGTCTAAGTCGATGCACGGTAATCAGACTGCTCAGTCACACGGTGACTTGACCGCGTAAGATACTTCAACACTGTCGTATTGTATCTCCAAACAAACTGAACTGTTTTTCAACACTGCCCATAGCTTGGGAGAATCCTCGTTGCTCCACACCCTTTCCAGGACTTGGTAATCTGTTTCATCTAGGTCACTCTTAGATGTGCAGTGGTATTTCACCACGGCTTTCATTTGCATTTCCCCAACAGCTAATTACACTCAACATCCTTGCATGTGCTGATTTGCCATCTTATATTCTCTTTGGTGAAATGCTTGCTCAAGCTTTTGGCTCACGTTGAAGTTGGGTTGAGTTCTCCCTATAGGATGTTAAGAGTCCTCTATGAAGCATTCAGTAGAGTCTTTGTTTGGATGATTTACAAATGCTTATTCCTAGACGATGGCTTGTCTAGTCACTACATTGGCGGCACCTTTTGCACATTACAAGGTTTTAATTTTGACAAAGTTAATCGTGAATGTTTGTTTGTTTGTAGATTGTACATTTGGCATCTAAAGACAAATCATAAGATTTCATTCTTATGTTCTTAAAGTCTGTTTTACATTTAGGTGTCCAACTTCTTTTTGAGTGTAAGGTGAGACTGGGCAGAGGCTCCCTTCCATGTGCTGTGTATGTCCAATGATTCGGAAAATGTACATTGAAAAAACATTTCACCATCTCCCTTTGCCCCTGAACTGCCTTTGTAACTTGCTTTCTTTTATTCTTATAGAATAGATTATGTAGAATCACTGTTTTTTCTTAGATATGTGATACAATTTGTAGTGAAACCATCTCGGCTAGATTCCTATTTCATTAATATTTTAAGCAGAATTCACTTTCTTAAATAGTTATAGGCCTTCTTGAGGTATTTTTTCATTCTTCTGTGGGATTTGGTGGTCGGGGAAGTTAAGAGGCAGCTCACCGGGAACCCGGCCGGCACCCTCGGCAGATGTGCTGGGATGTGAGCTCCGACTCTTCTCCCTGGGCCTTTTCACAGTTTCCCATCCGATGCACAAGATGAAGCATTTCCCCATCTTCTTCAAGGAACTAGTTAGAGAGGAAAAAAGTGTCCCAGGCTAGGGTTCCAGGTGCAGTACAACGTCCCGACTACAGGGGGCAGCAATGTGAACCCTCGAGAGGAGGCGCTGAGCTTCCCTGAGCAGACTCGGCTGCTCTCTTCGGCTGGAATGGAATGCCCTGACTTGGGCGGCTCAAGGGCACAAGGGCACAGGGATGGCATCTGGCTAAGGGCCTTGGTGTTGCGTAAAAGCCTGACGGGGGGGGGGGGTGTTTCAAAGGACAAATGAACACATGGAAGAAAAAAAAAAAAAAAAAGAAAGCCAAAAAAGTCCCAGAAAGAATGGATTGACTGTTGTCATCAGCTGATCTGAAGACATTATATAAATGAGCTGAAGTCCTGGTAATCAATCAAAGGAAGGTCCTGCTGATCAGTCTCATTAGACCTCAGCCAACATCTGGAGGACACGAGCCAGCCTCAGCAAGCTTTCCATGTACAAATCAACCCTCAGGCTCTTCCTAGTTTCTTTGTGAATTAGTGTGTGCATCCGTGTGAGCACACGTGTGCAACACCATGCACGTGCAGGGGAACAGAGTTGTTTTCTCCTGGAAGGAACTCCCGGCAATCGTCCTGCCTCTGCCTCCCATCTTACTGTAGGTGCTAAGATGTCCCACGTGAGTTACCATAGCCCCCTCCCCACCCCCGCCCCAACGCACCCCTCCCCTCTGTCTTTGACTTCTGAAGATCAAACTCAGATGTCTGTCTTGTATGGCAAGCACTTTTACGCTTTGGGTCAGTCGGGTTGGCATACAGTTCACAGAGCACCCGAAGTCTCCCCTAAATCGTCATTATCTTTGTCACAGACACTTATTTTGCTCCTCCACGCCTCCCCTTATCCCTTAGCCCCCAGATCTTCTGCAGTGCCATAGCTTTTGTTATTATCGTATTTTGTGTTTCCCTGTTGTTAGTCTGAGAATCTTGATAAAAGTTTATATGCTTTATTGTTCTTTTCAAAGAGCCAGCTTTTGAAGCCAGCAGTTGGTTTTTGCTGTTGTTGTTTTGTGACCAAGATTGCTAACATGTATACTTATCTTTATTGCTTCTTTCTCTCTGCTCCGGAGATTTTGAAAAATAAAATATTGTTAATTCTCACCTCGATGTTTTAAGGTTTTAATTTTAGCATTACCATTTTTCATTGTAAATGGGACTGTGTCATTTTACGTCCATTCTCATCCAAGCACTTTGGGCCTCCGGCCCACACGGCCACCATCTTCTCACCTCTCCTGTTAGTCCCGCAGGCAGTCTCACTTCATGTCATTAGTACATATGTGGCTTCTCTAGGGTCCACGAATGAGAGAAAACATGAAGTATGTTCACCTCCGGTGGTACCTTCCTTTTTCTTCGAGGCAGGCAACTTTATCTACTTTCGGATGATGACTCCGTTGTGTACGTGAGCTGTATTTACCCATGACGGCTGCTGAGCGCGTCGTTTAACTCTGCACCTGCTGGGAATGGAGCCACTTTAGCAGATCTTCAGGAATTCCCCATGAGCTCACTCGCCGTCACTTGGGTGCGTGAGTCACACGGTGAATCTATTTACAGCGTTTGGAGGGATCTGCATACAGATTCCCATAGTGGTGGAATAATTTACATCAGCGCGATTGCTGCATCCGGGTTGTCTCTGGTCCACATCCTCACCAGTCACCAGTACTGTGTTCTTATGATTTAAAATTATGTGGATGAGCACATGAGTGTCAGTACCCAAGTCAAGGCCTTGAATGCTCTGGGGTGGAGTTACGGGCAGCTGACAGCCCCTCCCCACCCTGTGGTTTTTTTAATGACCACCATTCTGACAAAGCTGAGATAAAATCTCAATAGTTATAAAACACCCCCACCCCCCCAACCTTGCTCCCTCCCCCCCCCCACCGTGGCTAAAGGTATTGAATAACTTAAAAAATATTTATTGGCCATTTATTTTTCTTGAGAACTTTGCAGTTCTTTACTCTACCTTTTGATTTGATTTGTTTTGAGTTGTTCATATACTCTGGGTATCAATCTACCACACAGACAGGTGGCAAAGATCTTCATCCACCTGTAGGGTGTCTCCTCGTTCCATTAACCATTTCCTTCTGGGGTGCAGCAGCCTTGCATTTCATGAGGTACTGTCAACTACTGGCACGGTCTCCTGGAGTCCCACTGGGATGTCCCTTCTGGGAAAGTCCTTGCTTATGCCTCGGCCTGGGAGTGTTCTTCCTCCCCTGCCCCGCCCCCATCAGTTTCAGTTACATCATCAAGGCCTTCCGTGTACTTGACATTGACTTTCTGTACAGGGTGAGTTAGAAGGACTCAGTCCCACCCCTTTATAAGAGGATATCTAGTTTTCCTACTGCCCCTTGTTGAAGATGCTATCTTTTCTTTAATGTTTATTTTTGGCTTGCATCTCAAAAAAAAAAAAAAAAAAAAAAAAAAAAGATGTGGCTGGAGCTTCATACGTTTATTCTGGGTTCTCTACTCTAGCCTAGCCCCTTGACCCACTGACCTACATGTCTGTCTGTTTCTGTCACACCACACTGTTGTCAGTGACTTTCATAGAGGAACTTAAAATTGGGATGGTGATTCTTCCAGTATCATTCTTTTTACTAAGAATTTCTTTGGCCATCTGGATTCTTTTATACTTCCATAAAAATTTTAGATTTAAAAATATTCCGTGAAGAAAGGTGCTGCTGGAATTTAATGAGAATTCCACTTTATGCATATTTATATGTAGATTGTTACGCTTCTACCCTAAAGTTGTTTTTGTTAGTGTATCTGTTTTCACACTATTAATTCTTCTAATCCATGGGCATCGGGGGATTTTTTAATCTACTAATGTCTGTCTTCAAGTTCCTTCTCCAACATTCAAGTTTAATATAGTGGTCTTTGAATTCCTTGGTTAGGTTTATTTCAAGGTGTCTTTGTATCCTGCTTTGTTGCTGAAAGTGTTTAAGAGAGCTAGGACCTGTGAGTATGTGTGTATGTGTGCACGCACGCATCTTTAGGGTCTTTTGTATTTTGAATATCTAGTCTGCCAAAAAGAATTTCTTCTTTCCTATTTGTATCCTTTTCTAGCTTCTTCTCATGTCTTATTGCACTAGCTAAAATGTTACCATATTGAATACAAGTTAAAAAATATATGCATTGAACCATCCCCACGTGGCTAGAAAAAAAAAAGTCAACTTGATCATGATAAATGATCGTGATGTGATCTTTAATTCTGTTTGCCAAGTACTTTACGGGGAATTTTTGCATCTCTGTTCATAAAGGAGATTGGTCTGTATTTTTTGTTGTTGTCTTTATCCTAGTACCAGGGTAATACTGGCTTCGTGAGAGGTTTGGTGGACTGGAGAGATGAAATCCAAGATGGCTGCTTAGCTGAACCCACATAGCACGAAAGCACGCACCTGAATATCTATACATCCACAGACCACAAAGGCTACCCACCGTAAGCCTTAGAGACCCTTCCCGAATAGGAGGAAGGATTGTGGGTCCTAAAGGAGACAGGAACTCCACAGGAAGACCAACAGAGTCAACTAACTGGACCCTCCGGGCTCTCAGAGTCTGAACCACCAATCAAAGAGCACACACGGGCTGGACCCAGGCCTCCCCGCTCATGCGCAGCGGATGTGCAGCTTGGCCTTCATGTGGGTCCTTAACAACTGGAGCCGGGGCTATCCCAAAAGCCGTTGCCTGTCCATGGGATATGTTCTACTAGCTTGAACGCCCTGTCTGGTCTCAGCGGGAGAGGAAGCTCCTGTTCTGGTGCTACTCAGGAGGGCCAGAGAAGGGGAGGGGGAGGGGGACAGAGCGCCTTCCTCCCACGGCTGCACACGATGCTGAGGATGAAGGTCAGCAGAGCCTGGACAAGCCGAGCCACCGACAGACGTTAGGTGCAGGACGGAAACACTGCAGAAGATATGGAAGGATGGAAGAGCTGCAGGCTGAAGACAGAGGCGTGAAGGGTTATTTTCTAAGCAGACACTGACATAAGAACCACAAACTCAGAGCAGTTTTCCAGTGATGCACCTACTTCTCCACCTGTGTGTCTACTTGTGAGCCCATCAGCAGTGGCGGTTAGTTCAAAAACCTTATAGCTAGCTCACCCTACAGGATACTTGACAGAAATAAAACTAACAAACAGGAAATGGAGAACAGGGGAGAGGGTGGTTAAGGTGAAAAGAGAATGAAAGAGGGTGGAGGGACCAAGACACCGCGGATATGCCTGGGATTATGAAAGAACAAAATTTACCACTAATAAAACCCGCTAAAACCAGAGCTAATAAAAAAAAGCTCCCCCCCACTTTCAATTCTGTCTGACCTCGCACCCTCTAACCTGATGGCTGGCCTTTCCGGTGGACATGGCACCACCGTGAGTCTTCTTACTAGCTTGACTGTCAGGATCCATCATAAATGAGACGCCATTTAATCACGTAGAACGCTCTGAGAACTTAGATTTAGGGAGTGGTGAGGGTGAGGGGAGGACTCTGGGAGGTCGGAAGAATAAGCAAATCCTTGATTCCACAGCCTTAGTTCTAGTCTCATCCATACTAGCAAAAGACTGGAAACCAACAACGTTCAAACCAATAAGAACGAAAGCAGACCCATGCAGCAGAGTGCATTACATGCAGGGCTACAGAAGTCACCAGCTACATGAAGGGGCGTGATACAGCACAACTCGCTTCTGATACATATGGATGTTTACCCACGAGTGGATCATCTCGGGAAATATAAACAAATTCCAGGTAATAAACCAGTACTCATAAATGGAAAATGAAGGAGGGGCCCTCCCTTGTGAGACCTCAACCCCCTTCAAAGCTCTTTCCAGTTTTTGTACAAAATGCACATACTACTTATTGAAGAAGAAAGTGGTGTTTCCGCATGTCTGAGACTACTAAAGACAATCTGTAACTTTAACCTGTCCTTGACTACAGGAAGGGCATGTTATGTGTTACACTGAATGAGGCTGAGTGTATCAGGAGGCAGGGCACTGTTCCCACAACTCTAAATGACCCTGAGCTGCTGGGATGCGTTATTCCCGCAGCCGAGGGAACGGTGCCTTTAGTTAATGCGATGCCAGTAAGTGCTTTTTTCTCAGTTTCTCTAATTCATTCACTCACAGACAAAATATATTTTTATTATTGTCTTCTGTTTGTGTGTATGAGTATAGATCAGGTGTCATGGTATACATGCAGGGGTCACAGGACAACTTGTGGCATCGCCTTCAGGAGGGTTCTTAGGGTCAAGCTCAGGTTGTCAGTCGTGTCAAAGCACTTTCACCTACTGGGCCGTCTCACTAGCCTCAAACCTGTATTCGGCAGCTAGGTCAGGGGCTGAGGCAGAACTGCCATGATCTCCAGACCAGTTCAGGGTACACAATGAGCCCAGCCCGAGTTACAGGACAAGACTCTCTCTCAAAAGCATACAAACAACAAATACACAAAATTATGCATCTGAGCGTCTAGTGTGCGTGAGAGAATGTTCCAGGCACAATGGTGACTCTCTTACAATTTATACTCTGACAGGAGAAACAACAGAAGGCAGAGCCGTTGGGCCTGGGGAGGAAGAAGGCAAGTGAAGATAACAGAGCAGCGTTAGAGGAAACGATGTGTCAGTACTCGGTCAGGTCGGACAGGAAAGCCATCTCTGTATGACATTAGGGTTGAACCTAGAGCTTCATGCATGCCAGTGAAATGTTCTACAGCTGGACTTTATTCCAGTAGGGACCAATCCCCCCCCCTCTCTCTCTCTCTCTCACACACACACACACACACACACACACACGCACGCAAAGTTATTTTGAAATAATTCTAAACTTATAAAAAACAACCTAAATCTAACTGGACTTGCTGTACGATCAGCATACAGGGTTCCTGTAAGTCCGCCATGCTATTTTCCTTCTGGGACTGTCTGGAGCGGGCCAGCCTCCTCCCATCCCTCCAGGTCTCCTGGAACTCCAGCAGACGCCATGCACCATGCCCACCGATGCATGAAGACAGCCCAGGTGTGGGAGCAGGAAGGACATTCAGAGGATCTCAGGATGGAAGCGGCAGGCGCACCCAGGTTGGTCTCCCAACGTCCCAGGAAAAGTAGACCGGCTTGGTCTGAATTCATGAGCCCACATTGGTTTTAAAGGAGGCAGAATCTCTTTTCATAATCTTCAACTGTTTGCTGCTCATAACAATCTTATCACCCCAAATCAAAACCAAAGTCCTCTAAGATTTGCCAGCACAGACACTAGGTCTGAGAACGCTTGACAGACAACTGCAGTGGAAGAGAATGTCTCCTAAGCAAACCAGTGAGAGGGCCCATGTTTGGTCCTTGTCAGGGTCCAGTGTCGTGAGAGTGTGTGTGTTCTGTTTTCATCAGATGCGGCTTCCTTTACTTAGATGGGCTCTGCATCAAGCTCTTCTGCCTGGACTGACCCTGACTGGACTGACCTGGCTGGCCGGAAGTAGGTCTGAGCATTGAAGCAGACTAAGTTCCTGTAGCTATTGACACGCATTTCGGATTTTAGCACAATTACAGGTCCAATAATGAAATCCTCAGCCAAGCCTAACTACACACATTCATTCATTCTCATTAAAAACACATGGTGGGGGTTGGCTCAACTGTTAGGAATGCTGCCCGCTCTCAGAGGGCTGGGGTCTTAGCAAGCCGAAGGCTCCAGCCCTGGGAATGAGACTCCCCCTTCTGGCCGCCACAGACACCTGCACACATGTACATGCACACACAGTAAAACACGAGCACCCAATAAAATGTTCAAAAAAAAGGCTGAAATGTCTGACATACACCAGGCATTCACATTAGTATACATGCCAATAAAATCAATCAGCTTCCTATTTTCTTAAAGAAAAAACACGTGCTTCTTCACAGGATGGGGGTGTCCACAGACTTTTTTTTAAAGGAAAAAGAACATAAAAACTTCAAAGGCATTGTCTGATGGGATGTAATTTAGAGTACTAAGGAAAGAAACGATACCATTATGGTGTGAAACACTTCTCTCCTTGGGCCTATTATGTGAGGATAGTTCTGATCATTCATTAACAACTATTTTTTAACGGTAAAGTACAAATGATTAGCAACTGAATATGTTAAAACCCACCCCGTTACAGTGCTGCAGACAGCAGTGCGAGGCCCGTGTCGTGTGCTGTCTGTCTGTTCTCTGCTCTCCGTGTAAGGCACGAGCTCCCCCCCAACCCCCCCACCCCGCCCTGCTTCCAGGCCACAGACTTTATGAAAAGGTGTCACTCCCAGGTTCAACCATTTGTTTGTTTTTCAAGACAGGGTTTCTTTGTGTAGATTTTGTTCAACTGATGTGAACTTGAACAAAACATACAGTAACATACAGTAAAAATGTTTTAATCATGGGCTGAACTGTATTACTTTGCCATTTTGGTGACTGCAAACACATTTTTGTCTTAAAATGAAGCAGGATATTTTCATTTTCAATGAAACTACAGGCAAGGAAAAACTAAAGACAACACCAAAGGCCTTTCCTGTCCTGCTACATTACCTGAACCTGCCCATTAAAAACTCACTTACCAGGTCACGGCACCATTTCCTGCTTAAAAATATGGTAAGCAGATAGAAATATTTAAAATTAGCCTAAAGTAAACAAAAAGGTCCAAACAACCTCACAAATACCAACATACAGCAGGTGCTGACAGCTACATAGTGGTTCTTTAATCAGGAACTTTTTTTTTAGAGAACTAGCAGACTTAATGTGGGGGGCAACATACATACACACACACACACACACACACACACACACACACCTCACACACGGCTTTATTACAAAGGATTCAAGATGGCAACTACTTTCAATCCAGTGCCAACATGGATTATAACAAATCCAGTGAGTATTTTGTTTTTCAATTATTCATAGAAAATTTAATCCTGATTAAGTATCCTTGGGCAGGAATTCATGGGTAGTTGATGCCTGAAACCAACATTCATGTGAAATGCTTCTGCTAATTTAGCCTGTGTCTACAGCTTCATTATGATTGGGGATTCAGCGTAAGAGAAATGAATTATCTCGGGATTAAAATTTCAGTGCCACGCCACATACTACTTTTTCCTTCCTTCGTTTTAAACACAAACCCTTCTTGTCCCTTACCTGCATCCTCAGACTTAAACCCTCTGGTCTTCCAACCAATGCAATGTAGCCATGATTTTCCACACATTATCCAAAATCCTTTCCCAATCAAGATAAAACCTAAAGCAGGGCCAACAATACAAGAAGAAATTGCAGAACTCCACCCGTGAATAAACAAAAGCTAATTCAGTTAACTGTTAACATATTTCCTGTTTATTTCCTGAAGAAATTTCACTTTCAAGTCCTTTAACTTGTCATTTGAAATGCACGTTCTTTAAAGGCTAAGAAGTAGGTTTGAAGTGAGCGCCACACTGACTTCTCCTGGGGCTGCTGGGCCCGCACGCACGGTAAGGACTGTTTAGGGGACTCCTGTGACTACCAGGCCCGAGGGTGCTGACGAGGCTTGGCAAGTGTCATCCGAGCGTCGTCTTCACAGTTATTTCCACGTGGAAGTTCTTTAGTCGCCCTGAAACTGCAGTCCTCCTGGGAAGCACACTGCTGGAGCCACTCGGAGCGTTCCTTACTCCTGCAGGCGCCTCTCTCTTCCACTGCTCCCACGGCTCCCACGCCACGGGGGACCGGACGGCACTGGGGGATCCTACTGCACTTCTCCGCCCATCTGTTCTCTCAACAAAACTCAAGTGTCAGAAATGAGGGCGCCCTTTGTGTGCAGACGAGATGGTGAGTGGGAGCGTCACTGAGGAGAGTGAGGAGACCTCCCAGTAAAGACTGTGGGACAGGAAAAGTCTGTACAGAATGACCATGGCCACGGCCTGGCAGAGGATGACACCCACTGTGATAACCTGAAAGAAAACAAAGGGATGCTTCACTCGCGAAGAGCAGCAGAGGTGTAACCCCACGAACCCACTTCCGGGCTGTACACCTGTCTGCCCTCCTTAGCCTTCCACCATGGGTTTGAGTCAGGAGTCACATTCCACAGAGAGTCGGACTGTGACTGTACCTTGTCTCCCGTGGGTGTGCACATTACAGGCAGGAGTTCTGATAACCAGAAAAGTCAGGCGTCCGGCTAATAAAGATAGCAGCAAAGCATGCTTCTCTTTAGACATTACGTCATATCTACTTCTGTAGGCCACAGTGTCACTTACAGTCCCTAAGCGCTAACAGCAGAGCCCACTCTGAAGTCCCACAGCCATGGCCGCTGAAGGCAGGCAGACAGGCAGGCACTCCCCTACCAACCGGCGACTCCCCTCTGCAGTCTGTTACCGCAGCGAGGCTTCTCGGCCTCTCAGCTGTTACGAGGGCAGTAAGCAACTGCAATCATTTCTTTTAAAACATCCATGACCTATCCTGTAATTTAATTCATAAAACACGATTCTGAACTGCTATGATTCATAAAAAGCTATTTCTAGGCTGGGTGTGGTAGCATGTGCTTATAATCCCAACATTTGAAAGGCAGAGGCAGGAGGATCAACTGTACTACAATTGAGGACGAGGGTTATGTAGTCTGATCCTGTTTCAAAAGCAAACAGACCAACAAAAAACTTATTTCTAACGTTTTTTGCTAATAAGCTAATTTAAGCTCCTTTTTCAATGTTTATAACTTCTAATTCATGTATTCAACAATGATTTTTTTTTTAAAGAATTTTAAAGAACTCAAGAAACTTCGGAATGGCTAAGGAGGCATCTCAAGCCCCGTTCCCGCCGACCACTACCGACCTTATCTCGTTGGTAGTCCTTGAAAAGGACAGCGATGCACGCGAGCGCTGGCTGGCATAAGAACCACAGGACGCAGCCCTGGAAGGAACACAAAGAAGAGCTGTGTCTTTCAGATGCACCAGACTAAAGAGAACCAGGACACAGCAGGCCATGGTGCGCACAGTGTAGGCTTCTAAGTTAGGAACCCTTAAAGCAGGCGTACTGCAAATCTGAGGGTAGCCTGGACTAGAGGTCCTGAATCAAACATCAGACAGCAAGGTCACTAATACGCTCAGGGCTTGGGAGGAGCGCTGGCTCGGGGTGAGGAGGGTCTGCTGTTCTCGCAGAGGACCCAGGTTCAGTCCCTAGCACCCACATGGCAGCTCACAACTTTCTTAATTCTAGTTCCAGGGGATTTGACATGGTGTGTGTGTGTGTGTGTGTGTGTGTGTACACATATATATACATACACACACAAAGGCAAAACACACTTATGCATAGAATAAAAATCTTAGTGCTTTCTCTCTTAGGTCCTGACTAGCCTTAACTGCACCTCAGAGTAAACTTGAAATAAAATGTAGACATATATTTTTGCTCTGACATTAATTCTTCTTTTCCCTATGCAAAGGGTTAATATTTAGACTATTTATAACACTACATTTGCAAATCTGTTATAAGTGGATACTATTTTTGCAAAAGGAAATAAACCCACAAAGCTATGTTTCTATGTGCATACCGACAAGACTTCAGTAGCCCACCCAAGGCTGGCTGGCCGGTGGTTTGTGAGGGCATGGCAGAGGAGGACCGGGTAAGGAAGGAGGGAGACGGCACTTCCTGCTTTCTAACCCCTTCCTCTACGTTCCCATGGAATGTGGCAATGTATCTCTTTTTAAAATTAAATGTGAATCAAGTTTATAAAGCTTGGGGCACTTTCAAGATTGAGGAGCAGGAAAGACAAGCGTTCAGTCGGTTCCTACTCAGAGGGAAACGCAGAGGAAGGCACGGGCGTCGGGCGGGCGGCACGGGCTCTGAGAGGAATCGATGAGAACTAGTAAGAGAGCGGCTCAGCCCCTCTGCGTGATCTGCAGCGCTCGATTAGATGGAGCGAGAGACCAAGCCGCTCACAGACGTCCCAGACACGAGGACGCGGAGCACGGACGCCCACGCAGCTCGCTCCAATCGGAGGGACAGCGCCTCACGCTTGTTAAAGAACACTGGGACTCCAGAAGCTCATGGTTAAGGGCTGTGACATCTTTTTAAAACCCCACAGCAAAAACTTAAAGTCACTACTGCTAGGGGAAGACCATGATGAGGGAGGAGGGCAAGCAGCCCCCCAACAACGCTCGGGTCTGTAAAGGCCCACGGGGTCTGTGAGGTGGCTTCGGGGTTAGCTGAGGAACAAGGGGCGGCGCACAGCTCGACACACAGAAAGCGTGCGGCTCATCAGTCAGTCCCCAGAGAGAAACCCTAAGCCGAGCCGAGCCGAGCCGAGCCGAGCCGAGCCGAGCCGAGCCGAGCCGAGCCGAGCCGAGCCTAGCCGAGCAGCTCGTACTTTGGCGAAGGTGATGTAGAACTCCCTCTTGAGCGTGCTCCTCTCCATCGTGATGATCTGGTAGAGCCCACAGCCCAGCGACAGGGCCAGGCAAAGTCGTAAGATGATCAGCAGGAGGCCGGCTAGGCTGTGGTGCGAGTGTGGGCTGTGGTGACTTGTGTCTTCAAACTGCTCCCAAAGTAGCAAAATGCTCTGGAAATAAGAGTAATAATTAGAGGAAAATGAACCTATTTACAATAAAAAGTATGTTTCCAACTCTTTGGTAAATAAAACACAATAAATCCCATTCTGTGGCTGGGTATGCTGACTCGGGCATTAATCCCTGCATTAGGGAGGTCAGGCCGATCTCTGCAAATTTCAGGCCAGCCTGGTCTACATGAGCCTCCTCCCGGGGTGGAGGGTAGCCACAGCCTCTGGCCCTCCTCCCGGCACACACTCTCAGCAGCACAGCTCTCTCAGTAGATGAGCTGATGTGGTTACCCCACAAAGGAGACCTTCCTTCCTTGGGGACATAAACTTGCAGTCCTGGGGGTCAGGGAAATACCTCTTCTGTCTTGGCCAAAGTGCCTGTCTTACAGTGAGAGGCCGTGAGCTCCCACAGACAGATGCACAGCTGTGACGTCAGTCAGGTGTGAGACGCTGACTGGAGCGGCAGACTTACTCACACCTGACAGAGCGTGGGGTAGGTAAAGCAGTCTCACACACGTACACAGCAACTTGAGTCTTTTCACCCCTTACACTCTCTCCTCACCCCACCCCCCACTGGACCCCTCCTTCCCAGCACTCCCCACCCCACCTTTATGTCTTTTCTGTTGGGGAGGGTAAGCATTCCTCAGGGAGGCTTCCAGGGCTGGGAGACCATGGACAGCTTGTCAACGGCCACACCACGGAGTCAAGTGACAACCCCCCTCCAGCAGCCAGAACTGTCAACACCAGTACGGAGCACGGTCTACCTCCACGGCTCACAGTAAAAACGCTGGGTGTGCAAGCATGTGCCTGTGACACACACGCATACACACAGCAATACACCCTTGTCACATACTCATGCCTCTCCCACAGACACGCAGCATGCGTGCGCACACACACACACATACACACACAGTGCTATTGCTGAAGGCACTAGTCCTTAGATTACATCACACCTCTCTGGTTCTGAGCTATACTTCTAACCTTGATTATTGAGCACAGGTCTGAGCACAGAGCCACCGCTTCCTGAGTCGCTCTGCACATGTGCACTGTTTACAGATGCACACAGTACTGTGACTGACTGCACAGGAGCAGACATGCATGCGGTGTGTGCGCACGGAGGGCTTGTGTCGTCAGCATCAGTCTGCCTGCCGTCACTGACAAGAGCAGGGGTCTGAAAGGCTGCAGCCCCTCCGGGTGACTACTGGCTGGTTCCTTGTGTCAATGACCTTACGTACATGAGATGATGGCAGTCCCTAGGACTCTGCATATTTATCTTAAAAAGAGGGTTGCTTGTGTGCAATGTTTAGGAGAGTTGTGCTTGGAGAAATGAGAACATACATGGTTGTTAAAGGTTTTTATGTGTATGGGGTTTGTTTTGCCTGCCGAGATCAGAAAACGGTGTCTGATCCTCTGGAACCACAGGGACAGGTGGCTGTGAGCCAGATGTGGGTGCAGGGACTTGAACCTGGGTCCTCTGGAGGAGCAGCCAGAGCTCTTTACTCTTTACTCTCCACACTAAGAAATGCTAACATCTTTTTAAAAAATATTTAAGGAAACTGAACATGTAGGCAATGATTTTTGAAAGCAGTAGAAGTGTATTCTGAGCCTTGCTATCTACACATACCAGCGCCCAGGTTAAGGAGATTCTTTCACCTGCAGTTTAAACTCCACACCTCCAAGTTCCTCCTGGTCCCAGGTAGTGCCTCCAGCAGCGGCGCCCCTAGGCAGCAGCGTCCCCCCAGGCAGCGGAGCCCCCAGGCAGTGGCGCCCCCCCTCACCCCCGGCAGTGGCGCCCCCAGGCAGCGGCACCCCAAGGCAGCGCACCCCCCCCAGGCAACGGCGCCCCCAGGCACACACCCAGTGCTCTCAGCAGAAGCTGTGCATCAGCTCACCTGTGTGATGACAATGAACACTGCGATGCCCGTGGACGCAGGGGTCGAGTCCCACTGGAGGGGTCTGCTCTGAGACTTCTTCATCCGGACTATTGTCCAGCCCATGCACAGGCTCAGAAGCAGGTACAGCATCTGAATTTGGGAGGCAATATCAAAAACTAAAGGGAAATGAAAATCAAAGTCAATAAAGTTTCACAATTCACAGAATTTGTGACATTTTTTATTGAGATATCCCTTTTTAAATAAAAGAAAACCATTTTAACCACAAAATAAAATAAGTAAGTTAAATAAGATTATTGTGTAATAATTCTAAAACATTAACTACTTGGCATAAAATTTGTAATTGGTTACAAAAATAACTAAAATAAAGTCAATGCTATCACTTAAAAACATAGATACATGGCTACACTGTACATCATACATATATATGATGTATATGTGTCCAACCTTAAAGCTATATTTTTCCTTCTCTTTAAAACTTTTACTGCTATGTACAACTTTGACAAAAATAAACTTTAAATATAATATTTGCAATGTAGAAATATTAGTATCCTCTCTGGGGTTGCTACTGAGGTTGGCTGTATAAGTTGTGACAGGGGAGTACTCTGTAAAACTGCGTATAGGAAACTGAAATTTCACAGCCATCACGACATGACTTGACAGTCCTATTGTCAAGTGAAGAGTTCCGTCAGCTGGCACCATGCGCCACCAGGTGGCCGGCACCTGCACTGCAGGAGAACGCGACTACAAACCACCTGTGTGTAGAGCACACCACACACAGACAAACTTATCTTAAAATATAAGTTCCTTGCTTACAATAAAAGCTATTACTTTCCTATCATAGTGTATTTTTACATCACAGTTTAATCAACTGCCACCTACATTGTTTATACTTTCAACTTTACTGCTTTGGAGTAAGAGATATTCCTTGAACAGAGGGTACCATGTTCATGTTTTTGAGCTGCACATCAAAAATCTACAGGTCACGTGCATCTGGACGGACCCACTCCTGCTCTTCGTCTGCACGGACAGGCCATGCACATGCACACTGTGAGGCACTCTCTCCTGGGCACGGAGCAGGCCTGGCCCCGCATCCCTGACCTCTCGAGCAGCCGTGGCTGTCCATCTGCACAGGAGGCCTCACAGCATTAGCCCACTAAGTTCCCATCATGGCGGGTGAGGCGAGGCGAGGCGAGGCTCACAGCACCCACTCCTTCCTGACAGTGCGCAGTTAAGGGCTATGGGGAGGGCGGGCATTTTCCTCAGTGGCATTGCTGCTTGTCAGCTGCTTATGTTACCCCAGGTAATCCTAACTAAAATCACTAGTTCACCAACCCAGACTGGGGTGGAATTGTTTTCCTGTGTTGCTGGTGTCCTGTCTGGGGCAAACAGATGTGGGTTGTCTCCACAGGGAAAGTTTATGGATGTATGTATGTTTGTATGAGGGCGAATACACAGAATGGGTTGTTACTACACTTGAATTACATGGACTGTCAGGTCAAGCACATTTTTCTTTCACCACAAATGTTTAAGTGATGCCTGTTAATTTCATTAAACATTTCACAAATACAGTCAGTTAACAACATAAAGACACCGGCTGAGGAAAATCCTATGTGAGCTTTAAGCAGCAAACACAGCACCCGGGGCAATTCCCGTAATGTCCCAGCTCCTTCCCAGATCCTGCAGGTTATAGACTGTTGGAATGCCTTAACTGGATAGGAGCCCATGCTCACTGGCTGAGAATAACTACTGCTGTGTTATCTATAAATATATTTATCCTTTATAAACATGTATTTATACATAAATGTACATAATATTCATAGACAAAATACACAGCTCACACGACTCTGCTTTCTTGATGTAGCCTCCGAAGCAGCCAACTGCTTGTTGGAAGAATGCCCAGTCCTTAGGCACATCAGCGCACTCAGTGAGAACAGCAGCTGCTGCGGGGAGCTGGGTGGCACACCCCACGGTTATGCCTCCTGACCCAGGGGCGCGGCCAGGGGCAGGAGTGTGAGTGTCAGGGCAGCCCACGGTACACAGTAAGGACAGGAACAAAGTCGGCCCCGCCCTCCAATGCCGAGGGCCGTGGTTCAGTGGAGAGCCCTTGCTTCAGACAAAAAGCCTTTCCATCTGAGACCTGACAGGGAAGCAGCCAGGCACCCAACACCTTCTCAGTAAATCTTCGCTGACCCTTGGCTTCGAGGCTGCTGCTAAGGTCTGTGTGGCGCACCCTGCCTCCTCAGATGTCAGTTTCCCCAGCTGCCTACGCCATCTCTGCAGGTCGGACCTGCTTTAGCAAGATCCCACTAATACCCGCATGTATTCAAAAGAGGAGAAGCCAAGGCCTAGAAGGTGTTCACAGAGGGCAACTGCTCTCGTTCATGTCACAAGGTAACAAAAGGCTTGTCAAGTTTCTTAGCGACATGGGCAATCAGATCCGGAGGAGTCCTGGGAAGACGGAGAGTGCTGTGCAGACAGCCTGCTGAGCCTGGCGAGACTCCAGGGCCTGCAGGAAGCCGGGCCAGGAGACCTAGCCCGGCTCCAGAGCCCAAACCTCGGGTTCTGAATATAAAGAACAGCACAAGACCTGATTTCTCTCCCAAGTTCTTTTTAAAATGCCATAATTATAAGAACTTTAAGTATTTTTTAAATTACTAAGAGTTTATCTTATTAATGGAGAACAAAGACGTGAGGTCAGCTTAATCATAAGTGCACGAGCCTTGGAGCTGGAACAGAGAAAGTAGTCCAAGAGAGAAGAGTTACAGTCGAGAAAAGCCTATGTAACGCGGCTGGAAAGCTGGGCTCTGCAGCACACGCTCACCAACCTCTGGAATGTGCCTCGAGCATCTCTGAGCACCGACTCTGCAAACGGGGAGTACCACAAGTAACCGTACACATTAGTCATTAGTAAGATCAAACACAAGCTGAGAACTAAATCTACAGTCTTATTTCAGTTAAACTTAGTTCTGGATAAACTAGACCGCAGCAAAAATAATAATTTCATCCTCACCACCACCATCATAATCAATCACCACCACCATCGTCATCCTCACCTCCACCACACTTTACATTGCTGAAGATCGAACCTTATTCAATGCTAGGCAAGTTCTCTACTACTGAGTTATACCACTAGCTGAAAATAAAGGGTTTTTTTTTGTTTTGTTTGATTTTGATTTTTTCTTTTAGGACAAACAAGATGGCAAATGTATCTTTGAAAAACTTCTCAGAAACATACTCACCTTCTGCCAGACTTCCCATGAGCGGAACCCCTACTCCGTCTCTGGAGTACCTGAGTAATTGGAGAGGAGCGTCAGTGTAAATCAGCAATGTGAACAATGCTCACGTCAAAGCAGGCATTCTGTGGGCGCCGCGGGATCACGGCCGCGGGGCTGACCCACCGGCCGGTTACCTGGCGAAGTGGGTGTAGTTAGCTAAGGCCGAGGCGGCTTGCAGCAGCAGCGCGGTGCTCAGGGCCTTTAGGATGGTGTGCATGGGCCCTCCTTTCCTCATGGCCTGCCACAGGGACTGCGCATAGATGCACGCAGTCACGAAGTACACCAGGACCAGGAGGAAGAAGAACTCGTGCAGCCCTGGAAGGGAAGAAAGCAGGCTGCTTCAGTAGACCGACAGCGTCAGGACCTTCCCGGCTGCTTCTCATTTCCCTCTAGAGCTGGACACATCTGCTCTTGTAGGGAAGAAAGATGGGAATTACTAACCCGCCCAACCCCTGCCCGCCCACACGCACGCACGCACGCACGCACGCACGGCGGGTCCAAGTCTTACCTATAAGAAGGCACCTAAAACAACCTGGGTAAAGTCAGTCTGTGACACAACAAAGTCCCTCGGGGCAGGACGAAGCCTCACTGTGAAATCAGACGTGTTTCACGTGAAAGCGGCCCGGTGTGGCTTCAATGTTCAGTCAGATACCTCAGCAAGCTCAGGATGCACATCTGTCCCGAGAACGTCAGCGACATTGACTGTCACCAGTCGCTAACCCTTGCCCCGCTTTTTCCAGTGTGGCCACTGACCAACAACACAGTCAGCCAACTTCCTGGATCCCAGGTCAGACCCAGGAGTCAGAACCTGGAGGATGAAGCCAGGCAGTCTGCTGTGAACAGCCCCAAGGTGACCCAGGCAGTCTGCTGTGGACAGCACTAAAGTGACCCACATAGTCTTCTGTGGACAGCCCCAAGGTGACCCAGGCAGTCTGCTGTGGACAGCCCAAGGTGACCCACGCAGTCTGCTCTGGACAGTCCTAAGGTGACCCACACAGTTTGCTCTGGACAGTCCTAAGGTGACCCACGCAGTCTGCTGTGGACAGTCCTAAGGTGACCCACGCAGTCTGCTGTGGACAGTTCTAAGGTGACCCACGCAGTCTGCTCTGGACAGTCCTAAGGTGACCCACGCAGTCTGCTGTGGACAGTCCTAAGGTGACCCACGCAGTCTGCCGTGGACAGCCCCAAGGTGACCCACGCAGTCTGCTGTGGACAGCCCCAAGGTGACCCACGCAGTCTGCTGTGGACAGCCCCAAGGTGACCCACGCAGTCTGCTCTGGACAGCGCTGAGGTGACCCACGCAGTCTGCTCTGGACAGTCCTAAGGTGACCCACGCAGTCTGCTCTGGACAGCGCTGAGGTGACCCACGCAGTCTGCTGTGGACAGCCCCAAGGTGACCCACGCAGTCTGCTGTGGACAGCCCCAAGGTGACCCACGCAGTCTGCTCTGGACAGCGCTGAGGTGACCCACGCAGTTTGCTCTGGACAGTCCTAAGGTGACCCACGCAGTCTGCTGTGGACAGTCCTAAGGTGACCCACGCAGTCTGCTCTGGACAGCGCTGAGGTGACCCACGCAGTCTGCTGTGGACAGTCCTAAGGTGACCCACGCAGTCTGCTCTGGACAGCGCTGAGGTGACCCACGCAGTCTGCTGTGGACAGTGCTAAGGTAACCCACGCAGTCTGCTGTGGACAGCCCCAAGGCGACCCAGGCAGTCTGCTGTGGACAGCCCCAAGGTGACTCTCATGTAACTTAACACATGCGGGTCAGAGTTCTGGCATGCTCTGTGACCTTGAATTTCATTTTGGCACAGAACCGTGACAATAACCAACTGGCACCAGTCCAGTGGCCAAGTACAAAGTTAGATGAGTCACAGTGTCGCTCAGAACTCACACGGCTAAGCGCAGAAGTGCACCGTGAGGGCTGAAGGCGGGGAGTGCTGACCTGGGCCAGGCCAGAGGCCCCGGCAGGCAGGGATACCAGGGACACCGTCAGCTGAGGGGGCAGCCAGTGGCTACTAGCGAGCAAGTGAAGGAGCAGCTGCCCTCGCTAAGAACGAGGAAGAAAGCAGGCGCCACACTGCAGAAGACGCCATGCTGGGCCCTCCGCCACTGGTCTCCTGGACTGCCCATGTGACTCCACAAAAAGCAGACTGGGACTTGAGATTTCATCTGGGAAATTTCAAAAAATAAAATAAAATTTTAATTTTAATTTTTAGTTTAAGGGATTAACTCAGTCTTTCTTTTCAATCCAAGGGAGACTGGTCCCAGGAACCCACGGATGCTCAACTCCTTTAAATAAAATGCACTCTGCTGCCATGGGGCTGCTCTAGGTGGGACTCACAGGAGCCAGGGACTTACATTCTACCGAACACCCGGGCAATGTGGGTAAGCACAGGAAGCTCTCTGAGTCTGAGGACGGAGCAGCATTTGCTCCCCTTCCAATGAGAACCCCGAGATCACTCTCACTTCCCGTGTGGGGTAAATGCCAATTAATGAAGAAAATACTTTTATTGTCCAACAAGTCATTTTGGAAAAGCAAACCAGGAGACAGATATCCCAGGAAAAATGGCAAACAAATAGTTCAGACTCCTCATGTGGGGGCCACCAGCAAGAGAACCAAACTCAGCAAGAAGTTCTCCTACCACTGGGTGTCTCTCCTGCTCCACCACACAGCGATGAGCTCCATGTGCTCCAGTGCAGGGAAGAAGCTGGGGGAGCTGGGGGAGCCTCTGAGGTAGCTGGGGTAGCTGATGAAGCTGGGGTATCTGAGGTATCTGGGGTAGCTGGGGTAGCTGAAGTATCTGGGATATCTGAGGTAGCTGAAGTATCTGGGGTATCTGAGGTAGCTGGGGTATTTGAAGTATCTGGGATATCTGAGGTAGCTGGGGTATTTGAAGTATCTGGGGTATCTGAGGTAGCTGGGGTATCTGAAGTATCTGGGATATCTGAGGTAGCTGGGGTATCTGAAGTATCTGGGATATCTGAGGTAGCTGGGGTATCTGAAGTATCTGGAGTATCTGAGGGAGCTGGGATATCTGAAGTATCTGGGGTATCTGAGGGAGCTGGGATATCTGAAGTATCTGGGATATCTGAGGTAGCTGGGGTATCTGAAGTATCTGGGATATCTGAGGTAGCTGGGATATCTGAAGTATCTGGAGTATCTGAGGGAGCTGGGATATCTGAAGTATCTGGGATATCTGAGGTAGCTGGGGTATCTGAAGTATCTGGGATATCTGAGGTAGCTGGGATATCTGAAGTATCTGGAGTATCTGAGGGAGCTGGGATATCTGAAGTATCTGGGGTATCTGAGGTATCCTTCGTCTCTTCTGGAGCACGAGCCTTAGACCGCTCCTTAAACTGTTCCTGACCACCGCACGCACGCACGCACGCACGCACGCACGCACGCGGAGTCTTCCACCAGCACTGAGTTGGGCCAGGTCTCTTTGGAACAGAGGGGAAAGGCACACGTGTCTGAGGAGACTGAGGCCGTGCAGCAAAGCCGACACTGCTCTCATGAATCAGCTGTGTGTGTGCTCTCGAGTCTGGAGCCCCAGACAAGAACGGGAAATGGATTTTCAGGTTTTGGATCTTCTAATTCTGTACATTTCCTTCTGAGGCTGTCCCATGTGTAAGCATCGTTTTCACGTCCCTTCCCCTGCCAGCTTGCCCCTCCTCGTCACACTCCCGATTAATGTTTTAAAGTAGCTCCACTCTTTCTCCCTGAAAGGCCTCACGTCCCTACTCAGAGATGAGTGTAAGCAGCATCAACTTTGCTTAGTTGGTTTTATAAAATGAGTCTTGCGCTGCAAACCAGGGATTAACCACAGTCTAGATTTGGAATGTAATAACTGGACCAAAGCTGTCAAATGTAAAGAGAATAGCGTGCAACGTTAATTGTATGTTGTTTGTAGGTTGTAGTTGGTTATTTAAAATTTTTTAGATGGAGTCAATTCTCAATAAAAAAACATGGGAAAAATGTCTTACCCAGAGTATCTAATCAGACAAACGAATAAGCTTTTAAAAGAACTGTAGACTCTCTGGAAACACACGCTACGCAGTCAGAAGGGCCCTCCTTAGAGTCTCCATCTAAGCAGCGCATCACCCCCAGAAGGTCAGGCCCTCCTTAGTCGTCCATCTAAGCAGCGCATCACCCCCAGAAGGTCAGACACTCCTTAGAGTCGTCCATCTAAGCAGCGTATCACCCCCAGAAGGTCAGGCCCTCCTTAGTCGTCCATCTAAGCAGCGTATCACCCCCAGAAGGTCAGACCCTCCTTAGAGTCGGCCATCTAAGCAGCGTATCACCCCCAGAAGGTCAGACGCAGGCTTCTAACATCACAAGCCACTGCAGGGCCCTGATGCCGAGCCCAGCTTATAACCCAACAGAAGTCTGAGTCTCGGTAGCGGGGTGTGGATTTACTTTTCATTTCATTTTATTTGTTTGTTTTTCCAGACACCATCTCACTATATAGCTCTAGCTGGCCTGGAGTCACTATGTAGACCAGGTTGGCCTTGAACCACAGAAATCTGCCTGCCTCTCCCTCAGATGTGGGCATAGTTCAGGAAGAGCCGGGGCAAGATGACTCGCACTGAGAGAGCCAACTTAGCACCTGGGATTGCTTCATGCCAAATGAGGGATGAGGGAGAAAAGGACTGAACGAGGAGTCAGGACAAGGAGTTCAGAGACTCGGGACTCGGAGCAGCAGGCCGGGCTGTCCGCTCCCTAGGCAGGGGAGAAGCCCGGGGCCCAGCAGGCCATGCCTTTCCGGTAAGCAAGTGTCACAGGAAATATCGAGTCATGCTTTTTCAACCCACGAGGGCCATCAGTCCAAACCCCCGCCCCACCCGACACTCCCCAAATGCTGTCTGTCCATCTTACAGTCCTCGGAACACTGGCTCAGCCTGCAAAGACAAAAACGTGGCAGAGTAACTTCTGCTGTAGTAAGTCTCCAGCCTGAGGTGTCATTAGCCCAACAACCTCGGGTACTTAGTACTCGCAGGCATCTGAGAGGCTGCTCCCTCCTTCCCAGAACTCGGCTGGACCTTTGAGAGAGGCCGATCCTTTGCCACCCCTCGGTGACCAAGCTACTCCGTTTGTTCCTCTAGCTGTGGCCAGCAGACACACTGACCCTGACCACTGGGCCTCCCGTGGCCTCCCTCCGGCTTGGCTGGTCGGCATTTCTGTAGTGACTCTGCCAAGCAGCCAGTGACTATAAAGGAGTGAGCCCCCTCCCCCGACAGATGGCTCCAGCCTGACGTGAGCGCGCTATCACGTCCATGACAGTCACTTCTGTGTGGCTAGAATGCACGTCAGTAAGGCAACCCTCGATGAGGCCTGAGGGAGCGAGTCTGCAGACAACACCAGAGTTGATCTCTACCACGGAAGAGCCAAGCAAGGTCTGAGCCTGTTCAGAGCCACCGTGAGGGAATTCCTACTGAGTAGTTCGTTTATACCTCAACGCTGACTGTTCAGTTCATTAACATTTTTGTTTATAAAAATGATGCCAAAATATCCTAAAAACAAGATTGAAACTGTATAACGGAAACTAAACAACATGTAATTTGATCACCCTGTATATATACTACCTGCTAATATTTTCGGTCTCTATGTTTGCTTTTTAAACTTCAGCTGCTTTTGTCTCTAACATCCTACAAGGTGCCGTGAGGACGCCCGTGCGCGAGCCTCGCTCTGCACCTATGGTCTGCTGACGTCTGCTCCTTACCAGACTCTCTGGCGCTAAAGTGGTCCAGTGGATTGCCCTCGGCATCGGGGTTGAGGAGCACCATCTCAAAGGGGATGTCCTCCACCGGGGGCCTCTCCGCCTCATCTGTGCAGGTGTACCTGTCAGCGTAGAACACGCGCCACGTCTGGGGAGCGGGCAGCTGGGACACTGTGAGGTTGTGCTCAGTCTGGTTCACTGTCACTGAGAGAAGGAAGAACATCGTTCAGAGAAGATCTCTCTCTCTTTTTTGCCTCAAAAACTCAAGTCCTGGTGTGATATCAGGGTAAATAAAGCACAGAGGTTATAATACTTACATCCTGATCATTTATAAAAAGGTTTCTCATTGGTCTTTCTTTTTACAAACCCATAATATGGCACAGCAGGAAAACCCAGGGTGTGGTACACAGAGCTCTGACCTGGAACCTCGCTGCAGCGGTGTGCTGATGCAGCGGTGTGCTGCTGTAGTACTCTGTTGGTGCAGTGGTGTGCCGCTGCAGTGGTGTGCTGGTGCAGCGGTGTGCTGCTGTAGTACTCTGCTGGTGCAGTGGTGTGCCACTGCAGTGGTGTGCTGGTGCAGCGGTGTGCTGCTGTAGTACTCTGCTGGTGCAGTGGTGTGCTGGTGCAGTGGTGTGCCGCTGCAGTGGTGTACTGCTGCAGCACTGTGCTGGGGCAGTGGTGTGCTGCTGCAGTGGTGTGCCGCTGCAGTGCTGTGCTGCTGCAGCGGTGTGCTGCTGCAGTGTTGTGCTGCTGGCTCTGTCAATCTGACACAGCTAGAGTTATCTGAAAGGTGGGGGTCTCTGAGAACTGGGAAAACACCTCTGTAAGATCTGCCTGTGGGGCATTTTCTCAATTAGTGATCAATGGGGAGGCCCAGCCCATTGTGGGCACTTCTATCCCTGGCTCGCAGGAAAGCAGGCTGAGCTGTACTCCTCCGGCCTCTGCATCAGCTCCTGCCTCCCAGGTTTCTGCCCGGTTTAGTTCCCATCCTGACTCCCTTCAATGATGAATAGTGTAAGCCAAAAAAAAAAACAAACCAAACCAAAACACAAACAAACAAACCTGTTTCCTCCCAGGCTGCTTTGATTAGTGTTTTCTCACAGTGACGCTAAGACAAGTGTGATCCCTGCACATTCTTGTGTGTACCAAATAAAGAAAACCCACACAGTTAACTGAGGAACCATTTATCCGTAAAATGCAGTTTTATGGCTCTTAGGGTTTCCTCATATAACAAAGACCAGAATAAGAACACTTAGCTGTACAAATCAACAAGAAAATCATCTTTCTGTATCTTTGATAAAAGCATGGAGACAGCTGATTGCTACCTTGAGGAAGTATATGACCATTCCTTGTATGGTGTGCGCTTGTGTCCAGCGCTCTTAGAACAAGCCAGGCCTTTACCCTACCTGCAGAGGCGGCTGATGGAGAAGGCCCACAGCTTGAGACATCAGCTGCAGCCAGCTTAACATCTGACGGCCCTCCCTGCCCAGCAACTTAGGGAGCCCCAGTCTTCCGATAAAGTGAGGCTGAGGCCCAGGCTCAGCAGGTGAGGATGCCTGCAGACCTAAGTCCCAGCCCCTGCAGCCTGGGCATGGCCGGGTGTGCACCAGAACTCTAGCACTGAGAGGTGGGCCATCAGGGCCGGCTGGCTGCCAGCCTCACGCCAGTCTGTGAGACCTGTCTCAAGTCATTCATGGGGGAAACTGACTTCAGAGAACCCGCCGTTCTGATCTAGCCTCAAACCCACACCAGGACACAGACATGCACACACTCACACCTGGACACAGACATGCACACACTCACACCAGGACACAGACACGCACACACTCACACTGGACACAGACATGCACTCACTCACACCAGGAAACAGACACGCACACACTCACACCTGGACACAGACATGCAGACACTCACAACTGGACACAGACATGCACTCACTCACACCCTTAAAAATAGAGCTGAGCCTGTAGCTTGGTGTGTTGTTGATTAATATGTGCAGGGCTCTAGGGCCAATCAGGAGGCAAAGGTTTTCAAAACAAAAGGATGAGTCCAATCTGACTCTAGATTACTCTCACAGCATGTGTCAATGTTTGGGCGGGGTATGATGGTGCATGCCTTTAAGGACTCGGAAGCAGGTGGATCTCAAGGCTAGCCTGGTTTGTAGAGCAAGTTCCAGGACAGCCAGTGCTATACAGAGAGAACCTGTCTCGAAACAACAACAACAAAAAGTCTTGGTCTTTTTCTCAACTATAAAAAAAAATTAATCAATAAGCAAGACATTTCTTGAGGTACTGGGAAATTTACATCTATAGATCAAACCTTAGAGGACTTTATAAAATAATTCATTTCCTCAGGTATAATAATATCATTTTAGTTATATATATGCATGCCATTACTCTTTTAAAATAAACATATGCCATGTATGTATAGAAGGCAAACTCTCAATGATTCCTACAGACTATTTCATATGGTTTAGTTCAAAACAAAATCTACACAGATATAAAGCAAATGTTATGAAACAATTATGAAGTCTAAGTGGAGGATACACAGATGTTGTCTGGACTAGCAACTTTTTTGCATTATGAATGAAATGCAGGGAGATCTAGTTGGTATTCAAAATGGAGGACTTGTACTTTACAACTGAACATGTCACTCATTGTTGCTTAAACTGAACAAGTGAATTTGATTAATATTACATCATTTGTTTTTGTTTGGTTTTTTTTTTTTTTTTTTTTTTTTTTGGCCAAAGTTAAGATATCTGACTTTAATTACTTTTTAAAATATACAGATTCTGAGCTGGGTGTAGTGGTACACACTTTTAATCCCAGCACTTTGGAGGCAGAGATAGGCAGATATCAGACTTGAGGCTAGCCTGGTCTATACAAATAGTTCCAGAACAATCAGGGCTACTCAGAGAAAACCTGTCTCTCTCATGTCCCAAATATATGTATGTATGTATGTATTATGTATGTATGTATGTATTATGTATGTATGTGTGTGTTGTATGTATATACATTATATATTTAATATGTATATTCTGATACATATATTCAGAATATTTGTATGTATTTCAGAATACATATAAATTCCAAAAAAAAAAAAAAATGTGGCTAAAATTTTAGCTCCTGTTAAGTACCTGAGGACTTAATAAGTATTTCACATCAATAACACTGCTCAAATGAGGTTGCCCAAGCATACGATTTCTTGTTACATAGCTCTGGAGCCCAGGCATAAAGCCCTGTTGTGATGCTGTTTTAGCATGTAGACTTTCCCCATGATGCCACAATACAAAACTGCGCCTGTGCATTTGGCCATGGTGTAGCTCTGAGCGCTCCCATTTAAACTGTATAGACTCATCAGATGGAGACACAGAAGTGCTTCCTAATGACACTGGCTTGGTTCTGGTCTCGCTGTCTTTTTGCAGCTAGCCTCTTGACAATACTGTGTTATTGTTTCTGAGACAGAAGACAGCACAGCTTGCATGTTCTATGAGGGTGTAATTAGTATCTCAAACATTAACAAAATGTGAATCACCAAAGGGGGGGGTGAATGGCTAATTCTCCAATTATTATAAAAAGAAATGAATGCTGGTAAGTGAAATGCTCACAGTAAAATACCAATGACTAAAATGACTTTTAAAGTATACTGTACATACAAAAGAAATCACATGTGTGAAATATAAAAGGCAGCACATTATAATATCATATTTAACTACTTAATCTGACAACAAATTATTTGGCATCATGTAGTTCTTAAGAGAAATTTTCAGAGTTTTTAAATGTCTTGTGTGTTTGTTTTGAACTAAAATGGACAAAGTTGTTTCTAGCACTAAACAAAAGTCTGTGCTGAGAGCAAACCTTATCAGCAGTTCCTGTGATTCACACACACACACACACACACACACACACACAGGGGGATGTCACATATGCTGGGAATGGTGAGATGAGAGAGGTTAAGACACTGGCTGCTCCTGCAGGACTCAGGTCAGTTCCCAGCACCACACAGGACTCACAATTACTCTTAGTTCAGGCTCAGGAGATCTGACATTTCACAATGTGTGTCAGAAATAAGGCTTTACATAAGGGCAGATTGTTAGGTTGTAAAAGTCAGATTACTAATCTGAATGTACTTGTTCCAAAAGTACATTCCAAAAGTATCTGGCACAAAATTAAGTATGTGGCACTGTTAGTGTCAGGAAATAATGGCTACGCCTTCCTGCCTGAAGTAGCAATACATTATAAATACCATCATTAGTGATTCAAAAGATTAAAACACTTCATGGCTAGGGTAATATACATACCCTATACATATACATACATGTTTTACTAATTTCATCAGTTCCATCATATACATATATACATACACACACACACACACACACACACACACACACACATATGCTAGCGGGTTTGTCAACTTGACTCAAGCCAGTCATCTTGAAGAGGGAGCCTAGGTTGAGAAACTGCCCCATCAGACCAACCCGTGGGGCAAGCATCCTCCTAATGGAGGGCTGATGAGAAGGGCTCAGTGCACTGTGGGAGCGAGTGCACCGTGCTGGGCTGCATAAAAAGCAAACTGAGCAGACCCTGGAGCACAGGCTCTGCCTTAGCTCCTGCCTGCTTGAATCCTGCGCAGCCTTCTCTTGATGATTGGTGGTAAGCTGAAACAGCCCTTTCTTCCCCAGTATGGTTACTTCTAAGTAACAATATTTTATGTTACCTAGAGAACTAGGGCATGATGTTTTATACAAAAAATATATATAACAGATACGTAACAACTATGTAATATATAAGCATCTTTAGTACTTTATTTTAGGCTCCTAAAGTATTCATTCCTCTAAAATTCCTATCTCCTGCTATCCTTTATCTTTTTAAATTTATGTATGTGTAGGTACCCTCGGATGCCAGAAGCGCCTCCAGATTCCTGGAGCTACTTACAGGCAGTTATGAGCTGCCAGCTGCAGTGCTGGGAACTGAACCCAGGTCCTCTGCAAGAGCAGTGCTCTAACCACTGAGCTGTCTCTCCAGCCCTTCCTGTAATCTTTCGCTTTATAATTCCTACAGTGCTCCTGTCCTTGAGGTCAGGGAAGGGAAACAGACGCATAGCAAGGACAACCAGGGCAAAGATGGCAGTCCTCCATCTCCCCACGCTGACCATCCAGCAAGGCAGTCAGAGCCCGCAGGAACAGGCACAGTTCAATTGCTTTACGATCAGGTTGTCATGAGCCACTAGCAGTGACTTCCAGTTTAGTGGGCTTGCACTGTGGCAATGTAGGAAAGAATGTTGTGTACAGATACAGGATAGGATACAACATGAACCACGTGGTGTAGAAACAAAACAGTCCTAAAGCCCAAGGCTGTTAACTAGTTGATGAATTTCACCCAGAGCACACACTTCATGGCAGGGGTGTGTGTGTGTGTGTGTGTGTGTGTGTGTGTGTGTGTGTGTGAAGGAAAACTGCAGAGGCCAGAAGAGGGTGTCAGATCCCCTGGGGATGGACTTGCAAAAGGTTGTGTGAGCCACCCAACAAGTCAGGTCCTTAGGAAGACTCAACAGCAGGGCCACCTCTCTAGTCAACTGTGCGTGTCTTTACACTGATCTGGTTCATTCCAGTCAGCACTATCCTAGTGGACCGAGAGGATGTCTAGGCAACCAACATCCACAGAGAGGATGATAGAGGATGATAGCGGTGATAGAGGAGCTTCCATTTTCTTCCTGCTCGAGGTCGCTGCCTTTAGGAATCCAGGCACCCGGTAGGACTAGCTCTGTGGAAATGGCGTGTCCTACTTGCCTAGGCTAAGAGCAGACAGCGGCAGTCCCGCATGCGGGTGACGGTTGTGAACACAGGAAGAAAGGGAAGGGGGTGACTGCAGGCTTCCTCTCACGGAGCCCACGTTGGTTTGAATGAGAACGTCCCTCATGGGCTCACAGGTTTGAATATTTGGTCCCCGGCTGGTGGAACTGTTTGGAAGGATTCTGAGATCCTTGGGGTTAGACTTGTGTTATCCCAGCATGCTCTCTGCTCCAGCCTGTGGATCAGGATGGGAGCCTCGGGCTGAACTCTAGCCGCCAGCAGCCTCGTTTTCACTCTGCCGCCAGCGACGCCAGCCCTCTGCAACCATACCCCAACGTTCATAAGCTGCCTTGGTCATAGTTATCACAGCAGTGGAAAAAAACAAAATACGGATGCTTTAACGTTGTCTCCTACAAGTGGTTAGTTTCAGGGGTGGAAGAGGCAAAATGCCAGGTGTAGTTCATTCCTCAGTTATAAAAGTCCCCCCACCCCACCCCTCCCACCCACCCCCACCTCAGCCCCAGTGGCTAGCATCCCGTCACGAGACACTACCGAGAACCCCTGAGAGTTATAAGTGATATGCTATGACTGTCTCAACAGTGTGCAAATGGCTAGGCTGTATGGAAGAACGCGGCCTCTTTAGTGTTTAGCACAGCACTCGCTGGCAAACAGTAAGTAGTCAGCAGGTGTTCTTCACTGCGCACTACAACCAGGTGAAAAGAATATGTTTGCATGAGATACATAAAACAGTATAAATGAAGTCTCCTCTATAAATTATTTGGATCTCTAAAAACTCTGAGTGATAAGAAGAGAAAAGCAATATCCTTTGAACAAAGAAAAGGGTAGCTCTTAAAAAATGCAGCTGTAAACAGAATAACCAAAATATCACAGTTACATGGATGCAGTCACAAAGCACCTTAGCATACACATACATTAAAAGGGGAAACGCCCACCGCTAATGGCCGACGGAAGGAGACCCCGGCTCACCTGTCAGCTGGGCTCTGGCCAGCCGCTCACTGCAGCCGTAACCGGGGCTGCTCCCCTGCAGCTTCAGCCACTCCTGGGCCTGGAACAGGTAGAGTCTAGCTTCCTTCCCAACGGCCACCGCTACGTTGTTGATTCTGACACACAGAAGAGCATGGTCACCTTGACATTAAAACAGAAATTATCAACTAGTTTGTTCCTATAATGCACTGAGACAGCAGTCCATACCTCCACACCGCAACCTGGGGCTTTTGTAGAACTGCTCTTAAATTTCATTATGAAAATTAATCTCATAAGGACACCTCGTTCAGGCTAAGAGAGTTCACCAGCCGGGAACGTGTCTGTGCGACTCCAGTGACACGTGAGAACACTTCCTGAATGAAAAGCTTGGTCGGGGACACACGGGCATTCATCACCACAGAATTTCCGCTTCACTGTATAACCTATCCATGTTTTTATGCATTTGTTCATCATCTACAGACTTTTGCTGAAGCATCTTTTTTTTTTTAACATGACAAGGCTATCAGTACCTAATTATGTTTTAATGTGAAAATAAACACAGGTAATGTGTTTGGGATATCTATTTTATGCCCATAACACATTTTTTATACTTACGACTTTCCACAAAACAATTGTTAGAACAGTGTGCCCTGTGAACACTAGAAAGTGCTCCGGGCTGCACCCAGAACTAGTTAGGACCCACTTAGAGGCTGAAGAGGACTCAGTAAGAGCATTTGCTGCTCGTGAAAAGGACTGTGGGTTTGGTTCCCAGCATCAGCGACAGCTCACGTATCTGTAAATCCCAGTTCTAGGGCATCTGACTCCCTCTCGCTCCCAAAGTCGCCTGCATGAAAGTGACACACATAATGTGTTATTTGTACAGGAATGCACACATGAGCAAAAGTAAGAATTTAAAAATTTTTAGTATAGAAATAGCGAAAAGCAGGTGCTTGTGGGGGAAGGGATGCTAGGTGAGACGGGAGACTCGTTTTACAATTTTCTATTCTTCTGGTTAAGTTCTTTTGTTACTTGAATTACTGCTTTGGTTAAACCTTTTAAATAAGTTAAAATGTACAGTGTACATAAAGAAAGTCGCTTACATAAGTTGGTATATCAAGTATTATATAGTGACTCTAAAGTACTATTAACACTAAATCATAATGTGATAGTTCTGCTTCAGCATAGCTTTACTGTATTTAACTGGAATTGACCAAAACCTGGAAACCAGGTGTCAGAGAATTATATCTGTATAACATATGAGAGAACCTACCGGTCTACCCTTTCCCAATCTGCCATGAGGCTTAGGCAGCATAACATGAACCCCGTCTTTTTCATTCAGCTGATACGTGATAACATTGCCTGAACAACATCCAGAGTGTCTGTAATTCATTTCCCCTCCGCAGGGTAATTACAGAGCTATCGGTGGGGTATGAACAGCGCACATCAGTTTCCATAGATCCTTGATTGACCAGCGCTATCCGGATCACAGTGACTGTGCTGTCAGTTCCCAAAGACCGGCTACACCGAGGTGGCCAAGAGACTGAAAATAGGACGGAAATACCACAAAGCTGTTTACTTGGGGGGGGGGGAGGGTCTCTTCTTCATTCGCCCAGGTTTATTCAGATTTCTAAAAACTGACATGTTTTTCTCCGAATTGTAAAACCTTCGATGTTTGTGTTTTTAAAGGCTCCTTTTACGGCACCAATTCTACAAGCTCCTAGGACTTGACATTCCTGACTATGCCAAGTAGCTTCTGATTTCTATTATCTTCTCCTAAGACCCACTCTTAAGTAGGTACAGTTTTATCTGTAATATAAGCTGAAGATCTCAGCTTCGGTAAACTCGAAATGAAGTAATGTTCAAAGTACCAAGAAAACAGTCTAAGAGAACAAATAAACAGGGCAAAACTAATAGAATGAATTGCAAATTCATCAACTGAAGACCACTGATTTTCCTCGAGGATACCAGGGAGTACTTATGAAATGCGGCTCTTTCACATGTCAGAGTGTTATCAATCATGAAACTTTGTAAACACTTAAGCGTGCCTTCACCAAATGAACTCTAGGCACGCGGTAATAACTAAACTGTTGAGGCAATGACAGATCTCAATTCCGCTCCAAGTAGGTTTCATGCAACCGGTCTTACAAACAACAACAACAAAAAGCTAAATTCCTGGGCTGACATTCACTCATAACCACAGGGCTCAAAGGCACACAATCAGGCCGAGGGCGGAGCTAGGGGAGAGCCCTGGGGAGATGCGGTGGAGCGGTCCGGTTGGCAACAGGAGCGTCGGGAAAATGCAAACGGCTTTCAGGTGCATTAGGCTGCGGCCCGGTAAAGGTGCGGGGTCGTGGGGCTGCGGGGATCCTGATGAGGCCCGGACGACGTGGCGGGAGGGAGGCGCCGCGGCCGCCGCCTTCCGACCCCGGGCCCGCGGGAGGCCGCGCGCCTCCACCCCACGCTCGGCCAGCCCGGACCTACCGTGGAACTCGAAATGGCCGATGCTCTGGCCCTGGGCATCGCGGGCCGCGGCGCTGCTGAAGCTGCCCCGCAGGGTCTTGCCCTGGCAGCCCTGCGGCCACCAGCAGCTGCACGTGAGGGCTACCGCCAGCAGCCGCAGGCCGCCCATGCCCGCCGCCCGCTCCGCTCGCTCGCACGGCAACCGCTTGAGGCCTGCAGCCCACGTCGGCAGAGGAGGGCGGGGCGGGGCCGAAGGGGCGTGGAGCCGAAGATTGACGGCCAATGAGGCGCGGGATCGCCCTCCATGAGCCGGGGACAGTAGCCAATCAGCGTTCGCGGTGGGCGGGACCTGCAGCTCTGCCGGTCCGGTCGCTCCCGAGCCACGCTGCTAGTTCCCGCCTGTTTTAAATGGAGCCCTCCAGGGTCGCTGTTTACGGACGCTGGAAAACAATCGCCCTAGTAGCCTTTGCGCGTTACGCCACTGCGCACGCGCGCGCCTGTCACTGACGTCTGAGGCTTTCCTGGAAAGAACTGAGAAATACGTGGCCGAGCTGTATAGCTGGCCGGAAAACGCCCTCAAAATTGGAACCAAGTTCTTTGCTTTTTCCTTTCCCACGCCTATGCGCGCATTAACGTTGCTAGGATACGTCATGAGTCTACACCGAAAAGCCTATCTTCTCTTGGCACCAAACCGATTGTTCCTTCCTTGAATAGGGTTCCCGGTCTGGTTGAATTAACTCATTATCCAGTTGGCTAGACAGCTGAGAACGACAACGACCACCTTCATTCACGTGTAGCCAAACACGTATTGGCCTTTCTTCTGGTGACGGTGGGAAGCGGCAGCCACAACGCTATCTAGCCATCCCTTTGACCTATGGCAACCGACCTCCCCACTAGTGCTGACTTCTGAGTTACAGGACACTGTAGAAAACGCCATTTCCCAGCGTCACATTCCTTCATCCCTTTAGTACACAACCAACACTCTTTGGTTCAAATATTTCAAATGCCTGTCTCTCAACTAATGTCTTTCCTTAACACTGTCAATTCCATATGCACCCCAAAGCCCCTGCCTGTGTTGATGACGTTTGCAGTTGGCTGGAGCACTTCCTACCGGTTCTTTGCTTTGCCCTTCCTACTAGATTCTCCTTTCCCAACACACTCTAAGAAAGGGCCTTCTGACACCCTGAGACTGTGTCAGATTTCAGTGCAACCAGAATACCTTACACCCTATCAGGCCGATTACAACAAAATACTGTAAATGACTCCCCGTTCATCTGAATTCCTTACTCTACTGTAAGGTGCAGATGGTCAGAGGCTGTGAGTGTCTTGATGAAACCAGGAGTAGGGACTCAAAACGGTGCCATGAATATGTATGTACAAATTATCTTCACCCAACAAGACATCTTTTATAACATAAAGCACGCACTCACCACGCACCTCATCATTTAAATAAACACCATCAACCGCAGTTTTAGTGCTCCTGGGTACCCAGAATAAGGGTTAGTATTTTGAGACTTTTAAATTTTATCCTAATTCTTTTTAAATATAAAAGTAATTCATTCATGTAGAGAAATTTTAATCCAGCAACATGGCTGTTTTAGCAAGGGGTCACATCTAAAGACATCCTAGATCTATGTGATCTGGCTGGGATGCAGACGCGCTCTGATTACAGCATTGTTTGCCTGGAATGCAGACACCTCAGTGAACACCTTTAATCCCTAACAATGTAGGTAAGGTTAGTTCGTTGAAGGAAACAGCCATATTTGAAAGTGACATCTAGATGATGGGCAGGCAAAGTGATGAATTGAAGAAAGATTTGACAGAATAAGTGAGAGATAGGATATGCCCAACACACTAGAGAACAGCACAGGAAGGAAGGCTTCTTGAGAGAGAAAGGGGAGAGAGAGGGAGGGAAGGAGGGAGGGAGGGAGGGAGAGAGAGAGAGAGAGAGAGAGAGAGAGAGAGAGAGAAAGAGAATGGCTATTTTAGCAGGACAGTTTTTACAGAGACAGGTTGCAGAGAGAACAAGTTAGACATGGGTGAAGAGAGATTGAGCCGGGGAACCAGAAGACTAGAACACTGGAACATATTGCCAAAGTTAGTATGAGGCCCAACAACGCAATTCAATTAGAAGCCAAGAGAATCAGTCACCTTGAAAGATTAGATTGTACGAAGGCCTAGGCCAAGAGATGGTTAGAATAGAGAAAGAAACGTGCTGCTCTCAACCCACGCCATGAATTCCTACAGCTTGGGCTCCCATCTCATTCCTTCACCCGAGGACATAAAACTGGCACTTAGACCAGCAGGTTAGACAAACGTCCGTAGCCAAAAGTAGATAGAGCAACATTTTAAGTTGTGGCTTCCCAATTTCCTTGCCGATACCCAATACAGAAATGTAGGCTTTGTTACTATTTTCCAGTGGATATTTTCAGGTAAGCCTCTGCAGATATATGTGGTGTTCAACTAAATTTGCATGGAGGCTGTCCCCAGTATTTTGAATCACGACATCAGAACTGCAGCCCAACTTAGCTTTAGCTAGGGGACATGTTCCCAACTGACCAGCTCTGTCTGTGTATGGGAGAGATAGTGCATCAGGGTTCCCTTTGAGAAGGCACGGTTAGATTCATAACCTGGATCTAAACATTACTTCCAAGATTTATATTCTTGTGTATGGAAATCTTGTTTACATGTATGTTTATGTACTGTATGAGCACAGTGCTCACAGAAGCCAGAACAGGGCTCCCAAGATCCTGGAACTGGAGTTACTGAAGGTTGTGAGCCACCATGTCGGGGCTGGGGATCTAACCTGGGTCCTCTGGAAGAAAGGCTAGCTCTCTTAACCACTGGGCCACACCTCCCTCTAGCCTTTGTTTATACATACTGACCACCTGGGTTGCTTGGAGGCGCTCTCCGAGTCTTACTTTCAGAGCATTGCTTGGTTTTTCATTGTTTGCTAAAACTAAAACCCTACTAAGCTTAATTAGTTGAAAACTTTAATAGTATTAACGATATACCAAGAACAGGGGTGAGGTTGTCCCTGAAGGAAAAGCAGAACATGGGCTTTGATTACTGTAGGCACTTTCCCTTTGTCTCTTGTCTCCCTCTCCATGTGTGTGTGTGTGTATGTGTGTGTGTGTGTGCGCGCGCGCACACAAGTGCTGGGACTAATGGTGTGTGCCACCACCTGCCGCCTTCATGTCTTTCTTCTTCTTCTTCTTCTTCTTCTTCTTCTTCTTCTTCTTCTTCTTTTTTTGTTGTTGTTGTTGTTGTTGTTGTTGGTTTTTCGAGACAGGGTTTCTCTGTGTAGCCCTGGCTGTCCTGGAACTCACTCTGTAGACCAGGCTGGCCTCGAACTCAGAAATCCGCCTGCCTCTGCCTCCCAAATGCTGGGATTAAAGGCGTGCGCCACCAACGCCCAGCCATGTCTTTCTTCTTGATCAGTAATGTAGTTCTCTTTCATTGAAGGCAGGCTTTCCTTTTTTTTTTTTTTTTTTTTTTTTTGATGCCTCGGTACATAAAAAAGAATATGAATGTCAATCATTCCCAATGGGTAGAGGCTTGTAATTCACGAAGCACAAACAGACTATACTAGAACAATTGTAATATAAAGAGCAGTGATCAATCACATGGTAACCCTGCTTGTGGACGAGTGTGTGATAGATCTGGCCCCAGAGAAACGAACAGCGACTTTACCTCCATGGAGCAGAGACACGGAGCGATACATCAGTTGCCTATATGTTGATGGTGCTAAGAAGAAAGATTTAAATAATGGCTCTGCATGGCTAGGTTGCTGTTTAAAGAGTCAAGGAACAACTCCAATAGTATGGCTCTCCAACTGAGAACTGAAGGAGGTAAACACTAGTCAGACATCCGAGGAAACGGCAGGTCGACCGGGGAAGAACACCTGGTAATATAAAGAAGAGCAAGAACCAGCATGGGGCAGAGTTAGCAAACAAGAGAGGAGAGTAAGACCTAACGGGGGACTCTACGAAACATAAGTATCACGATTGCAAGTAGCTTTCGCCTTTTGTGATAACATTCACAACAGTGCAACATAATTTTGCAATGCAACTTCCATACTGCATACATTCCGTACTGCAAACATTCTGGAGGATTCTGCTCCTCTGGGGGTTTAGTCTATGAACATAGTTGAAGTTCAAAAATGAAGACATCAATTCATAACTCCGAATTTCTAGGCACCTATAGTAGTCACCCATGCTGGTGACACTTGCTTAGAAAATGTTCCAGACTTTAGCTACCAATGACCCTAATTCCTCCTAGCTAGTGACAGACGAATAGAGCCTGCGCCTGCGCACTGCCACTGCCGGCCCCGCCCCTCTTGCTGTCGTCTAGGAGAACCCGGAAGCCTCTGCGACTTCCTTTGAACGTGTCGGGGGAGGGACGTGTCGTAAAGCGTCGTGAAGGTGCGTCCCTCGGATCTTCAGACGCCGCGCTTTACGGCGCTGGCGCTGCTGGGCTGAAGATGTCGGCTGCGAGCCGGGTGGAGCGCTCTGCTCCTCCCGGCAGCTTCGCGAAGCGGGTCCTGGTGACCGGAGGTGCTGGTTTCATGTAGGTAACGGTGCTGGTGGCTGAGGAGTTTCTCCCCACACACCCTGACCTTCCCCCGCGGCTCTCCTTGTCTTTGGCACTTTGGGTGCACGGCTTTGAGGACCCGATATGGGTCGGGTCCTAATGCACAGCCCAGGTGTCCGCCCGGGTTCCCTCACTGTCTGGCCAGCACAGACGAGGTTGCTTCGAACTGGCGACTTCATTGGCACCTCCCCAACAGAAAGGGGAACTCAGGAGTGCTGTGGTGCTGTCCCCCTCCCACCTGCCCAGGGCTGTTTGCCATCTGTCACTGTTTTGAGAAGCACACTTCAGTTTCTTTCCATTGTCTTGCTATTCGGCGAGGATCGTAATGGGACTCTTTGCCTTTTCTGTTTTTAGAAACCGTTTACAAATCCTTTGTTATGCCCAGCTTGTTCGAGGGTATGAGGCTACCATGAACCTGTACTTTCCATCCGTGTCAAAGGTTATCCTTAATTTGGCTTCCCACCACTGTCCCCCGACTGTTTTAGGCCTGATGCTGCCTCCTTTTCCTTAGAACACGGTTACTATACTCTCCTGATTGATCTCATGTGTTTTCTTCACATTTTCAAAAGTGTGCTCCTATGCAGAAGTCGTTGTTTTTAAGGAAGTGAGATGTGGCTGCACAGAATTTCACAGTCGTGGTTTCTGTGAGACTTGTAATGAAAGGCCAAAATATCAGATCTAGAAGACTCTGCACTCAAGGCCTGCTTTCCGACCTCATCTCTTGCTTTTCTGTACTCGCCCACAACCCTCTCGGGCTTCTCGGAGCACAGTTGGTTAGTGCCGCTCCCCGACTTGAGACAGTTGCACTTCCTTCCTGCATAGGCTGTTAATTCACCCGCAGATCACCTTCAGAGTGCTTACAGGACCACCTTAGGCCAGCACTACCTGAAATTACATTGAGTATTTGTGTTTTACTTGTTTACGGCCTTGTCCTTCTCTAGAGTATAAACTGTGTGAGGGCAGACTGATGTTCATTAAGCACCCACCGAAAGAAAGGTCAGGACCATATTGTGCAGGTCTCCAGTAAAAGTTGAGGGGGTGGATGCATGAGCGATACACAGAGCTCTTCTGTCCTCGTCGAACTCCTGCATGGGGACGGGACAGAGAGCCTTGGTTACTGCCCAAGAACATGCAATGGGCCTTTTAAATCCAACAGACACTCTGCTGAGGGTAGGTAGCCGGAAGCCGAGATTCACGTAACTAACCGGTGTGTAGATGTGGGGAAATGCTTGTTCTTGTATGGAAGGGCTGGTCCACAGAGGATGTCCTAGAAAATGAGGGAAAGGGTCACCAAGTGTAAACTTAACCTTCACAGTTGGTCAGTGCCCGCCATTACTCCCAAGAGCCCAAAATGTGTTTTAAAAAAAAAAAGAGAGAAATACCTGGAGGTTCCTTTTCCTGAGCTAGCTCCATTTCAGGGTCCTCCGAGAGCCAGGAGCCACTGTCAGCACCAAGCTTCAACCCCACGACTGTTAGCCTAGGAGAGCTGGGTCTAGCCCAGGACTCTCCTGGGGTGTTGGGCTTACTCAGGCAGAAGCTGATGGCTTTGAGCATGCTGTACCACTGTCTAACTCCATTATAGCCCCTGCAAAGGTCCACTGCACGCGTGCAGGTGCTCTGACTGGATTTTACACTTCTCATGTTCACACTCCACGACATGCATGGTCACCAGCCTTTGGGTAAACTGGCTTTTCCTTTATTCTCAGGGCCATACAGTTTTATGTGACACAAGGAAGATACAAGAGTTGGTTCATAGGGTTAAAAGTACACATGTGTGGCGTGTTACCCCTTACTATTTCCATACCACGCCACAGCTTAGGGGATGTTAAGAATCGAGGGAGGTTAATGTTTGTTGCTCACGAAGCTCTTGTCTTCTTACAGTGCATCCCACGTGATTGTCTCCTTAGTAGAAGACTATCCCAACTACATGATCATTAATCTAGACAAGGTAAGGATGAAATGAGCTTCGTGTACTAAAGTCCGCCCCGTATTTACCTCCACGCCAGGGAGCTGTAAGCAGCAGAGCCAGAGAACTGAAGAAAAGCACCTGGCAAGATGTTCTCGTCCTGCTTTCGTGTGGCCGTCCCAGCCTCTCAGGACATGCCCTGCCATGTGCTCACGCTGTGTTTCATCTTAGGGCAAAGCTTTAGAAACTTATTTTGTGAGCCTCAGTGTTTTTAAGTATAGTATTTCTAGCCAAAGAAAAGCTTTACCTTTTAAAAATTCTATATATGCTATAACTTTGTAATTACTATTTTGAGAGGGTATTGACTTTTTAAAATTAACTTTGATTTTAGAATTGCTACCTCCCAGAAACATCTGTGTATTTCTCTTTAGCAGTAGAATATAATTAAAGCCAGTTGCAGCAGCGCTTGCCTGTAATCCGAGCACTAGGCAGGTGGATGCAGGAGGATCAGAACTTCAGGGTCATCCTTGAACTGTAGAGCGAGTTCAGGGCCAGCCCTGGAACGCATGAGATCCTGTCTACAAATTAACAAAAACAGTGAAAATAATTTAGCCTTGACAGTCTTGTAGCCACGGTTAAAGTCTCCTGAAGAATGTGATCCTTTAGATTAAACAAAAGATGCAAATGGTTTTCTTATTTTTATAAAATACAGTGGTAAAAATGCACAGGCAAAGAATAACCATTAACTTTGGGCACATTTTTCTCATCTTAATGTTATAAAGAGGTGAACAGAATTCTTTTTCATGACATTTATTGTTATTGTTTGGGGGCAGGGTCATCTGTGAGCTATAGCTTGAATGTCGGGAGACCATAGGACCATCTGTGGGTGTTAATTTTTCCCTTCCCTATGTGACTCCTAGGTTCGGGCTTGGTGGCATGTACCTTTACCCACTGAGTCATCTGTTCCACTCTAAAGGTATAGCTCAGGCTGCCCCCAAACTTCTGATTCTTGCATATCTGCCTCTTTAGTAGATAAATCCTTGTAGTGTGCAAAACTACAACCATCAGAGAGGCAGGTGGATCTCTGTGGGCCAACCTAGTCTACATAGGGAATTCCAGGATGGTACAGACTGAAACCTTGTCTCAAAATATATAAATAAAAATAAAAACTAATAGGTTAGGAGTAGGTGTGTGTGTTCTGCATGTGGGTTACAGCCTTACGAGTGTAGTGGCCCTCAAGGTCAGAGGTCGTGTATCGGGAACCCCAGAAGTGCAGTCACAGGTGGTTGTGAGCCGCTGAGGTAGGTGGTGGGAACCAAACCCAGGGCATCTGGAATAGCAGCTAGTGCTCGGTCCTCTGGAATAGCGAGCAGCTAGTGCTAGTAAGCTCTGAGTCCTCTGCAGCCTCAGCCGGCTCCTTTTTAGAATGCACCCAGCGTTGACCGTGGCGGCTAAAGAAGCTTGTCTGAAGCAGGTGTGCTCGCCCTCACTTGCTTGTCCCTCTTCTGTGAAGAACCAGACTTCTGCTGCTGCCAGCTGCCGAGGGGAGCGTCAGCAGGAACTTCTGTTCTAAAATTAATCTGCTTATTTACTTAACACCCCAATATCAGCCCCCTCCTCCCAGTACCCTCCTGTCACAGTTCCTTCTCCTGTTCACCCCATTCTCCTCCCCTTCTCCTCTGAGAAGGGGGTGACCCCTAACCCCCTGCACATCGGTCAGGCCATGCAGGAGTAGGCGTATCCTCCCTCACTGAGGCCAAACAAGGCAGCCTTCCTGGGGAGCAGGATCCACAGGCAGGCACCGAATGCAGGGACAGCCCCCACTCCAGCTGTTGGGGGTCCCCGTGAAGACCAGGCTGCATGTCTGGTACATATGTGTGTCGGGCCTGTGTCCAGTCTGTGCTTGCTCTTTGGTTGGTGGTTCAGTCTCTGGGCACCCCTAAGGGCCCAGGTTAGTTGACTGGGTTGGTCTTCCTGTGGAGTCCCTGTGCTCCTCAGGACCCACAATCCTTCCCCTGACTCTTCACAGGATTCCCGGCGTTCCCGGCTGTGGGTCTCTGCATCTGTGTCTGTCGGCTGCTAGGTGGAGCCTCTCCAGGACAGCGAGAGCAGGAACATTTTTAAAGAGAAACTTGTAACAGTGCTGCTCTTGGAGTTTGCTCTTCTGAAAAGTAGCAGTGACCTGCTTTTACTTTTAGAATGTCAGAAACTTTGAAGGTGTAAACTGCAGGAAACATTAGACTTGTATCGTTGTGTTGAACATTTATGACCTTCAGACTAAGCTGACACTATAGAAAGAGCTGACTTGCTTTGTCCTGTTTCCTCACCCTGTTCTCTCTCTCCAGCTGGATTACTGTGCAAGCTTGAAGAATCTGGAACCTGTCTCTAACAAGCAAAACTACAAGTTTATACAGGTATGGAGATTTTGTTACAGTTATTTGACAATGTGTCTTGGTCATGCAGAAATCAATCTTTTTTGTGTTACAAACATGTTAAAGGTCAAACAGTTCCTGATGTAGAGTTCCTCTTTTAGAGGGAAAACAGGTGGAGTTTGGGGACCTTGGCAGACTTCTGGGTAGCTGACAAATAACAGGAGTACACACACAGACGAGCGGCAGTGCTGTAGGTTAGTTAGTGGTGACGACACACTTCCCAGGATCACTCCAGCCTTTGTGATTGTTTTAAAATCTATTTTAGTGTAGCTCTCTAAATGCTAAAAAATTTCCTAGCGGTTTTAGCTTTGCAAACTGTGATAAGAGTTAGCACAATATTAGCAGAAGTTGGTACTCAACAAAAATGTTACTTGAAACATATTTTCAGAAATATTTTGAATTAAATCCGCATGTTCTAAGATGCCAAAGATCCACATTGTTTTTACACTTGCCTGGCTGCTTGCCTGACTTGGCGACATTCTCTGTCGGATTTGGGGTGAGGACTGGAGGGGTGCTAGAGTAAACTGGTTGTTACGAATGGGGCTCCAGAAACCCTACCTTTCCGCGTTTGCCTTTCCATGCAGGGTGACATTTGCGACTCTCACTTTGTGAAGCTGCTGTTTGAAGTGGAGAAAATAGATATAGTCCTACATTTTGCTGCACAGACACATGTGGGTAAGCACTGTTATGCTGTAGTTGCGACTGGCACTTTTCTTCGCTAGTGAATAAATCCCAACTCCAGTACTAGGCTGGCTAAGCAGCACCTTCGGAGTCTTCGAGTCAGTCGGGCTTTGTTTTCGTTTGTGTTTTAAGTGGGTTCAGGAATCAAGCTTAGCTTCTTATGCTAAGTTGACTGGCACTCATGACAGTCACTGAGCCCCCCCCCCCCCCCCTCAGCTGGTACCTGGTGCTTCTTATAGGTCACATTTTATTCATGTGTGTTGAAGTGGAACATTAAAAGTGGCTTTAAAAACTTTTGAGTTGAATCAGATTCAGACTGATGGTCAATTCTGAAAGGAAGGACTGATTGTGCCTCTAATTGGAGTTTTGTGTCATTCCTCGAGTGGTAGGTACCCCAAGGAGCACCATCTGGAGCACAGTGCATTTGAGATGCTGTTTCAATAACTCAGTTAGCCTTTCCCCTGGGAAATCCCACATAGATTTGGAAAGTTTTGGTTAGCTAAGTGACTGTAACATGGCCACCGGCGTTGCCCCGAGCAAGCAGGGGCAGCTCTGCTGCGGGCCCAGCTGGCAGGAGCCGCTGTCCCGCGCCCACGCTCGGCCTGGCCTGGCCTCCCTGTGCTCCTCTCTGCCGACCCGCTGTCTAACACTCAGTCCAGCTGGGGCTGCTTTGAATCTCGTACTGTGCGTGTCCTGTGCATGTGCGGGTACTGTGCATGTGAGTGTCCTGTGCATGTGAGTGTCCTGTGCATGTGAGTGTCCTGTGCATGTGAGTGTTTTGTGCAAATGCATATTTGTATATATGCACACGTTTTTTTGTTTTTGTTTTTGTTTTTTTTAATTTTTGTCATTTTCTGTACTGGTAGATACTGGGTAGTCGGTTGTGGGTACTATGGGTGTGGTGGTCCACAGCTGTGTTTGGGCTTTGCTAGGCATTGGGTTGCTCTTACTTCTGGGCACTTTAAGCAGTATTGCTGAGAACTTTCTTGTCCTGGATCACGTCCTGAAGTACACCTTCTGTCTGACGCCTGTCCGGGCCGTCATGCTTTCTTCAGCGCTGAGGATGTCATAAACAGTTTTGCACAGCAGTCATGCAGACTTGCGGCTCTTGTCGGATTGTTTCTGTGCAATCAGCTCTCACTATGTTTAATTTATATTTTCTCAAATTTATAGGGAGATTATGCAGGTTTTATATTTTGATAATTTAAATTTCTTTTATAAAATTCTGTTATTTGTCCATTTTTTTAAAAATACATTTTTCATATTGAAATATCTTAGAGATATTTTAGTAAGCAGACTGAGATGTGATCTTGTGTATTCCTGGCTACCTTTATATATCTTTATGATACCTTTTTTTTTTTTTTTTTCCGAGACAGGGTTTCTCTGTGTAGTCCTGGCTGTCCTGGAACTCACTCTGTAGACCAGGCTGGCCTCGAACTCAGAAATCCGCCTGCCTCTGCCTCCCAAGTGCTGGGATTACAGGCATGTGCCACCATGCCCGGCTATGATACCATATTTTATGTGTGCGTGATATGTATGCATGTTTGTATGTGTATGGTGTGCATGAGAGAGAGAGAATGTATGTATGTTTGTATGTATGTATATATGTTTGTATGTGTGTATGTATGTGCGTATGTATGTATGTTTGTACAGGTATGTGTTCCTGTGCTGGTACATGCAGGAGCCAGAGGAGAAAGTCCCATGCCTCACTCTGTTGTGCCCTGCCTTACTCCCTTGAGACAGGGTCTCTTACTACACCTGAAACTCACAATTTGGTCTAGACTGGGTGGCCAAAGAACTCCTGAGCTCTTCCTGTTGCACTCCCCCGTGCTGGGATTGTAGATATGTGCAGCATATGGTGCTCGGATTACAGACATGTGCAACATGTGGTCCTGGGATTACAGACATGTGCAACATGTGGTCTTGGGATTACAGACATGTGCAACATGTGGTCTTGGGATTACAGACATGTGCAACATGTGGTCCTGGGATTACAGACATGTGCAACATGTGGCGCTGGGATTACAGACATGTGCAGCATGTGGTCCTGGGATTACAGACATGTGCAGCATGTGGTCCTGGGATTACAGACATGTGCAGCATGTGGTCCTGGGATTACAGACATGTGCAGCATGTGGTCCTGGGATTACAGACATGTGCAGCATGTGGCGCTGGGATTGCAGACATGTGCAGCATATGGTGCTGGGATTGCAGACATGTGCAGCATGTGGTCCTGGGATTACAGACATGTGCAGCATGTGGTCCTGGGATTGCAGACATGTGCAGCATGTCCTGGGATTACAGACATGTGCAGCATGTGGTCCTGGGATTACAGACATGTGCAGCATGTGGTCCTGGGATTACAGACATGTGCAGCATGTGGTCCTGGGATTGCAGACATGTGCAGCATGTGGTCCTGGGATTGCAGACATGTGCAGCATGTCCTGGGATTTGAACTCATGCCCTCATGCTGGCACAGCAAGTCCTCAAACCCACTGACCCACCTTCTCAGCTCTGATCTTTCTTCCTTGGGGATGTGGACTGCCTTGAAATCCTTATAGTTGACATGACTGGCTGAGTCATCTCATGACGTCTTTCTACAAGTTTATTTGCAGTGCTCCGTCTGTGTGGCTTAGCGCGTACTGCTGGGTCAGCATTCTGGCCTTGAGCTCCATCCTCAGCCTAGGGTTGACTTCTTTGAAAACCTATGTGGTTGCCATGGCATTCACCCTCTTGTGACACAGCTAGGAATTGGTTTCTTTTCTTCTTTTGGCTGCTACTTTGGAAGGTGGTATGTGTGTACGCGCGTGGTGTGTGTGTGTGTGTGTGTGTGTGTGTGTACGCGCGTGGTGTGTGTGTGTGTGTGTGTGTGTGTGTGTACGCGCGTGGTGTGTGTGTGTGTGTGTGTGTGTATGTGTGTAGTCACCTTACCCAGTACAATCAGCCTTTCAGAGTTAAACTCCGGAAACCTTTGCCCTCCTCCAGGTCATGCTCTTTGGCTTTGTTTATGCCCAGCCTTGTTTTTAGCTAAAAGTTTAAGTCTGTTGTGTTTAATTTGTTTTTGTTTTGTTTTCAGTTCCACTGCTGACCAGCCTTAGTGTTTTCTACAGTGATATCTTATGCCATCAATATGTGTATTTGAGCTTTGGAAATGATGGTTTTCTCGTTGTCTTTTATCTAGTCATATGTTTAATCAGAATTCTGAGCAGGTTCTTCATGTCAGTTCTTCGGGCTTCTTAAGCATCAGCTGACACTTTCTTGTTACCCGAGGACTGGGGTCTGGTGGACTTACTTGGTCTCTCTTCTTTCTTTAAAGTATCATTATGAATTCATGGGGTTTTAACACACAGGAGAAACCTACCTACCTACCTACTTTCCTTCCTTCCTTCCTTCCTTCCTTCCTTCCTTCCTTCCTTCCTTCCTTCCTTCCTTTTTTCTTTTTTTTCTGTGTAGCCCTGGCTGTCCTGGAACTCACAGAGATCCACTAGCCTCTGCCTCCCGAGTGCTGGGATTAAAGGAGTGTGCCACTTTTTTTTCTTGTTTGCTTTAGTCAGTTGTGGTGTTGTGGTATCGGCATTCACACCTCCTGTTAGCCACCAGAAGCAGCTTCTGGTTGCCTCTTGCGTCCTCTCTGGCAGAACTTTAGTAGCCCTTGACACTGTCCTCATCTGTGGTGAGGCAGGATCTCTGTGCTTCTCTTCATAGTTTCCCAGCATGCTCTGCCTTTTCCATGTCTTAACATGGCGTTTTGTAGGCACACATTTTTCTCAACCTACTGTAATACCGGTTCAACCTCTCCTCTAGCTCACCACTCTTGGAGAGGCAGTGAGAGAAAAGTTATTAGGGGCGGGGGGGGGGATATAGACTTGTTTAGAAATAGTTCTTTGGGGGTGAGCCCAGTTTTCATTGTTAGGATATCAGCAATTCAGTCCAAAAACAAACCAAATATGAGTCAGCAGTCTGGTCCACCTGGCAGTCACCACCCATGGACCAGCAAGGGCAGTTCAATCCAGGAGAAACTGAGGCTCGCCAACCGGCCCAAGTCCACTGCAGAAACTTCCAGAATCCGCAGGAACCTCATGAGAAGTTCTTTGGTGTGTTTCTCTCTATGAGGTCACCACAAGTGAAGCTCGAAGTACACAGTGTAAGGCGCGCTGTCAGCCAAGACCAGCGGGGGGAGGGTGGAGTGCGCCCACGCGGGAGCGCCACTGTCTGGGGCCACGGTTATAGTCCTTCCAACACCACACGTCCTTTCACCTGTCTGCTCAGCACACGGTCTTACATGTGTCTGCTCAGCACACGGTCTTTCCTGTGTCTGCTCAGCACACGGTCTTACATGTGTCTGCTCAGCACACGGTCTTACATGTGTCTGCTCAGCACACGGTCTTTCCCGTGTCTGTTCAGCACACGGTCTTACATGTATCTGCTTTAACAAAATCTTCTTACGCCTGTGTGCCCCAGCAAAACATTTTTTTGACGTAATTGACTTTCCAAAGAAACTAGAGCTTTCCCCTTCAGCTTTTCTTCTGTGTATGTCCCCCAGCATCAGTTTTGGGTCTAAATGTTATTCTTGTAAGGGCACGTGTCCAGATTAAAGGGTTTGTTGTGACTGACTCACCTCTGGAAAGCCTGTCTCCAAACAGCCGCATCGTAATGTGCTGTGGGAGTAGGCACCAGCATACATTTTATGGGAGAGGTTTAGTTCATAGTTTTGGATTAAGGATAAGTGTATATCAGTTTGGCTACCTATCCCCAGATTGCCTTCCTCTGAGTTTGAGTACAGTGTTGTAGACCCCGGTTCTTAGTCTGTGCGTCTCAACACCTTTGAGGGGAGAATGACCCTTTCATAGGGGTCACATCAGGTATTGTGCATATCAGATACTTGCATTATGATTCATAACAGTGGCAAAATTGGAGTTATGAAGTAGCAATGCAAATAATTGTATGGTTGAGGGTTATCACAGCACGGGGAACTGTATGAAAGGGTCCCAGGATTGAGAAGGTTGAGAGCCTGAGCTGTAGCCCAGCGTGCGGAGTGCGCTCATCCGCCTGCTTACTCTCACCTTCAGAATATCTTTTCATATTTGTTAGTACTGCTTTGTGTATGTTCCTGTGTATGCATGTCCATTGCACGCGTGCCGGAACCCGTGGCAGTCAGAACAGGCATTAGATCCCCTAGGACATGGCTCATTAGCCACTGCTGGGTTCTGGGAATGGAATCTGGGTCCTCTGCAAGAACTCAGCCACTGGGCCATCTCCATAGCCCCTGGCTTCACATATTTATTTTTCATTAGTCTGAAAAATAACAATTTCAAATTTGAGTTTTCTTTATTATAAGTGAAGTTGAGCATTACTAGCTCTTGTATAGATGTCACTGCATGCCTGTCCTTACTTATATAGATGTCACTGCAGGGCTGTCCTTACCTGTGTAGATGTCACTGCAGGGCTGTCCTTACCTGTGTAGATGTCACTGCAGGGCTGTCCTTACCTGTGTAGATGTCACTGCAGGGCTGTCCTTACCTGTGTAGATGTCACTGCAGGGCTGTCTTACTTATATAGATGTCACTGCAGGGCTGTCCTTACCTGTGTAGATGTCACTGCAGGACTGTCCTTACCTGTGTAGATGTCACTGCAGGGCTGTCCTTACCTGTGTAGATGTCACTGCAGGGCTGTCCTTACTTATATAGATGTCACTGCAGGGCTGTCCTTACCTGTGTAGATGTCACTGCAGGGCTGTCCTTACCTGTGTAGATGTCACTGCAGGGCTGTCCTTACCTGTGTAGATGTCACTGCAGGGCTGTCCTTACCTGTGTAGATGTCACTGCTAGGCTGTCCTTACTTATATAGATGTCACTGCAGGGCTGTCCTTACCTGTGTAGATGTCACTGCAGGGCTGTCCTTACCTGTGTAGATGTCACTGCAGGGCTGTCCTTTCCTGTGTAGATGTGACTGCAGGGCTGTTCTTACCTGTGTAGATGTCACTGCAGGGCTGTTCTTACTCGTGTAGATGTCACTGCAGGCCTGTCCTTACCTGCATAGATGTCACTACAGGGCTGTCTTTACCTGTGTAGATGTCACTGCAGGGCTGTCCTTACCTGTGTAGATGTCCCTGCAGGGCTGTCCTTACCTGTGTAGATGTCACTGCAGGGCTGTCCTTAACTGTGTAGATGTCACTGCAGGGCTGTCCTTACCTGTGTAGATGTCACTGCAGGCCTGTCCTTACCTGTGTAGATGTCACTGCAGGGCTGTCCTTACCTGTGTAGATGTCACTGCAGGGCTGTCCTTACCTGTGTAGATGTCACTGCAGGCCTGTCCTTACCTGTGTAGATGTCACTGCAGGGCTGTCCTTACCTGTGTAGATGTCACTGCAGGGCTGTCCTTACCTGTGTAGATGTCACTGCAAGGCTGTCCTTACTTATATAGATGTCACTGCAGGGCTGTCCTTACCTGTGTAGATGTCACTGCAGGGCTGTCCTTACCTGTCTAGATGTCACTGCAGGGCTGTCCTTACCTGTGTAGATGTCACTGCAGGGCTGTCCTTACCTGTGTAGATGTCACTGCAGGGCTGTCCTTCCCTGTGTAGATGTCACTGCAGGGCTGTCCTTACCTGTGTAGATGTCACTGCAGGGCTGTCCTTACCTTTGTAGATGTCACTGCAGGGCTGTCCTTACCTGCGTAGATGTCACTGCAGGGCTGTCCTTACCTGTGTCGATGTCACTGCAGGGCTGTCCTTACCTTTGTAGATGTCACTGCAGGGCTGTCCTTACCTGCATAGATGTCACTGCAGGGCTGTCCTTACCTGCATAGATGTCACTGTAGGGCTGTCCTTACCTGCGTAGATGTCACTGCAGGGCTGTCCTTACCTGCATAGATGTCACTACAGGGCTGTCCTTACCTGTGTAGATGTCACTGCAGGGCTGTCCTTACCTGTGTAGATGTCACTGCAAGGCTGTTCTTACCTGTGTAGGTGTCACTGCAGGGCTGTCTTAACCTGCGTAGATGTCACTGCCGGGCTGTCCTTACCTGTGTAGATGTCACTGCAGGGCTGTCCTTATCTGTGTAGATGTCACTGCAGTCCTGTCCTTACCTGTGTAGATGTCACTGCAGGTCTGTCCTTACCTGTGTAGATGTCACTGCAGGGCTGTCCTTACCTATGTAGATGTCACTGCAGGGCTGTCCTTACCTGTGTTGATGTCACTGCAGGGCTGTCCTTACCTGTGTAGATGTCACTGCAGGCCTGTCCTTACCTGTGTAGATGTCACTGCAGGGCTGTCCTTACCTGTGTAGATGTCACTGCAGGGCTGTCCTTACCTGTGTAGATGTCACTGCAGGGCTGTCCTTACCTATGTAGATGTCACTGCAGGGCTGTCCTTACCTGTGTAGATGTCACTGCAGGGCTGTCCTTACCTGTGTAGATGTCACTGCAGGGCTGTCCTTACCTGTGTAGATGTCACTGCAGGGCTGTCCTTACCTGTGTAGATGTCACTGCAGGGCTGTCCTTACCTGTGTAGATGTCACTGCAGGGCTGTCCTTTCCTGTGTAGATGTCACTGCAGGCCTGTCCTTACCTGTGTAGATGTCACTGCAGGGCTGTCCTTACCTGTGTAGATGTCACTGCAGGGCTGTCCTTACCTGTGTAGACGTCACTGCAGGGCTGTCCTTACCTGTGTAGATGTCACTGCAGGGCTGTCCTTACTTATATAGATGTCACTGCAGGGCTGTCCTTACCTGTGTAGATGTCATTGCAGGGCTGTCCTTACCTGTGTAGATGTCACTGCAGGGCTGTCCTTACCTGTGTAGATGTCACTGCTAGGCTGTCCTTACCTGTCTAGATGTCATTGCAGGACTGTCCTTACCTGTGTAGATGTCACTGCGGGGCTGTCCTTACTTATATAGATGTCACTGCAAGGCTGTCCTTACCTGTGTAGATGTCACTGCAGGGCTGTCCTTACCTGTGTAGATGTCACTGCAGGGCTGTCCTTACCTGTGTAGATGTCACTGCAGGGCTGTCCTTACCTGTGTAGATGTCACTGCAGGGCTGTCCTTACCTGTGTAGATGTCACTGCAGGGCTGTCCTTACCTGTGTAGATGTCACTGCAGGGCTGTTCTTACCTGTGTAGATGTCACTGCAGGGCTGTCCTTACCTGCATAGATGTCACTGCAGGGCTGTCCTTACCTGCATAGATGTCACTGCAGGGCTGTCCTTACCTTTGTAGATGTCACTGCAGGGCTGTCCTTACCTGCGTAGATGTCACTGCAGGGCTGTCTTTACCTGTGTCGATGTCACTGCAGGGCTGTCCTTACCTGTGTAGATGTCACTGCAAGGCTGTTCTTACCTGTGTAGGTGTCACTGCAGGGCTGTCTTTACCTGCGTAGATGTCACTGCAGGGCTGTCCTTACCTGTGTAGATGTCACTGCAGGGCTGTCCTTATCTGTGTAGATGTCACTGCAGTCCTGTCCTTACCTGTGTAGATGTCACTGCAGGGCTGTCCTTACCTGTCTAGATGTCACTGCAGGGCTGTCCTTACCTATGTAGATGTCACTGCAGGGCTGTCCTTACCTGTGTAGATGTCACTGCAGGGCTGTCCTTACCTGTGTAGATGTCACTGCAGGGCTGTCCTTACCTGTGTAGATGTCATTGCAGGCTGTCCTTACCTGTGTAGATGTCACTGCAGGCCTGTCCTTACCTGCGTAGATGTCACTGCAGGGCTGTCCTTACCTGCGTAGATGTCACTGCAGGGCTGTCCTTACCTGCGTAGATGTCACTGCAGGGCTGTCCTTACCTGTGTAGATGTCACTGCAGGGCTGTTCTTACCTGTGTAGGTGTCACTGCAGGGCTGTCCTTACCTATATAGATGTCACTGCAGGGCTGTCCTTACCTGCGTAGATGTCACTGCAGGGCTGTCCTTACCTGTGTAGATGTCACTGCTAGGCTGTTCTTACTTATATAGATGTCACTGCAAGGCTGTCCTTACCTGTGTAGATGTCACTGCAGGGCTGTCCTTACCTGTGTAGATGTCACTGCAGGGCTGTCCTTACTGGTTTTATAAATTATCTGTAGATGGTTGATGTGGCTCATCTCCAGTAAGGTCAAGTTTTCCCACCTTGTCGTGTATTTTTTGTTTTGTTTCAGATTAGGCTTTTCCATTTTGTTCTCCTGTGCTTCCTATCCCAGTCCTGGTGCACTGGGGACTCGCATCACCCGTGCTCGTGGGCACTCTTCCACTGCTGATTTACTTCCTGCTGTGCCCACGCGCCCGTCCTGTTCTAACAGCCTGAGATTGGGCCCTGTGAATACAGGGGCTCCAGGGCTGGGCTAGGGTGCGTTCTGACAGACATGCAGAGAGGAGCTGGTACTGAGGTGCATGGTTTGGGTGCTTGTCTGTCTTGATTGATAGGTCAGATAATCATTCCTCCTCATCTTGCTGTCTCTCCCATGATGCACCTGATTTTAACCATGGGTGGCCCAGTTGTGTGTAAGATAGGAGAGTCAGTAGGCAATTCGCCTCAAGGTTGACTAGGAGGGCATGGTTTGCCTCCTGCACGTGCACCCCAGCCATGCCGACTGGCCTGTGCGTTTTATGTCCAGGTATATCAGGAATGTATTTGAGTAGAAACTATCCAAATGTGGTTATTTTTAGGGGTGTTGTTCAGAGAGGGGTGTACATACAGTCAGAAGCAGAGTAGCTCAATGCAGGAGGGCTTTGGTGGGTTTTAGGTTGCTAGATGCCAAGGCAGTATTCAAACAAGAGTGGGTACACGGCCGAGATTCGGTAAGGCGCCAGGCTGCGCACTGCCCTTCCGTGTGCTAAATCCTAACCCGCCACAGCTGTGGCAAGCAAAGGGCGTGGGCCCTCACACCCCAGGCACTTGGCATTTGGATTTTCCCATGAGCAGAATTATTGTAGCTTTTCTCTCGTCTCTTTTAGATCTTTCATTTGTCCGTGCCTTTGAGTTTACATACGTCAATGTTTATGGTACTCATGTTTTGGTAAATGCTGCTTATGAAGCCAGAGTGGAGAAATTTATTTACGTCAGCACAGATGAGGTGTATGGAGGCAGCCTCGATCAGGTAAGCTCGGAAAGCAGATTCTGCCAACAGAGTACCAGCATGGACTTCTGTCTGGTGAAAGTTCCCTGGGCTTCTCCTGCGCTCCAGTTACATGCATTGTGTTACCCTGCTTTGTCCTTTGTTCTTCTCAAGTGGGGAGTGTCACCTGAGGAAGGATTAGCACAGTGCTGCCACCCAGCAGCAGGCCTCACACAAAGGAAGGCGTCTTCCCCTGGGCTGTGGCCTGCCCGACTCCCCCCCCCCCCAAACCCTCCCCCCTCCCCGGGGGAACACTAGAATGTGGAGGATGAGTAAGCAGTAGTTGAAGCTGGAATCTGTTCCTTCTTTGTTGATTTGGACACAGACTCGCTGTGTAGCCCAGGCTTGCCTGGAGTCCCCTCTGTTGTTCAGTCTGGCCTTAACCTAGTGATTTCCTGCCTGTCTCCTGGATGCTGATGTTATAGGGATGTACCTCCAACCTGGGTCTGATCATATAAAATCATTCCTAATTCTCGTACTTTATAGACAGAGATAGCACTGTTAGTTAGTCCATGGTTTCCTTTCCTTCAGTCCTTTCTTTTAAACATATGCTCTGTTGGGAAGTCAGAAACAGACTAGGTGTCTAACTCAGCGTTGAGTCCTTGGTCAGTGTGTGTGATATCCTGGGTTTGATCCTAAGCCTAGTTTAAAAAAAAAAAAAAAAAGCCTCAAAAAAGAAAAAAAAAAATCTGTGTGCAGGTACCAGTTACTATAGATTACTTCTAACTGTTATAATGGTTGAGATTATTAACATCTGAGTGTAGTCATGTGATCTTGTACAGATTGAAAGAATTAATAGCAGTCAAAAATTTAATTAAGTAAAGAGTATGGTTCCTCATATTTCTGAAGCTTTAATCTTCAAGTCACTACTGTGATTGATATATTAGCACCGAACTATTACCCAGTAAAACTGCAGATTCCCTTATATAAGTATGTTTTGTATAATTTTTTAAAGATTTATTAAGTGTGTCTTCAGACACTGCAGAAGAGGGCATTGGATCCCATTACAAAAGGTTGAGAGCCACCATGTGGTTGCTGGGATTGAACTCAGGACCTCTGGAAGAGCAGTTGGTGCTCTTAACCACTGAGCCATCTCCCTAAACATTTCTAATTTGTGGACATTTGATATGGTATTAGCCAGCTGTGGTTTCTACTCTCCGGAAGAGCTTCAGACTCACGTTTTGATAGAAAGCATCCAACAATGTCAGGTACTTAGAGAAGGTCCTAGTGTTCCAGTCCCAAGTCTACTCAGCAGTCCTTCTATTCAGGAAAATTGAGTTATTTATTGATTGCACAAAATAAAGGGATGATATGAGTTTGCTTTCTCCTATCGTTTGCCTGGTACCAGTAATATAGCTCAGCCGTATGACAGAGGCTACTGTGGCGATCATTTCTATAACCGAGTACTTGCCTGACTGGGCCTGGATGGCCCTTTCAGTGGGGAGCTCCAGCCTGTTGCAGCATAGCTGTCAGCAGCTCCAGAAGATTGACAGACAGTGGCTTATCCTCCCCAGAAGCCTGTGAAGACATTTTCGCCAGGCCTGGAGGCACCAACCTGGTGACCAGGTCTGTAATCTGAGTTTAGGAGGCTGAAGCAGGAGGAGCCCAAGTTAAAAGCTAAATAAATAATGAATAAAAGACTGGAACAGTGGCTCACTGACTAAGAGCACTTCCTGCTCCTACAGAAGGCCCTGGCCTGTTCCTGATACCGTGTGGTTGCTTACAGTCAATGTGACTAGGATAGTGGGTGCCCGAGTGTGGTTTCCGTGGGTCCCTGTGTATATGTGGTGCACATAAGCCCATTCATTACGCATATATTAGTAATGAGCAAGTATTTTTAATTGGTTGACAACGTAGGCTTGATTTAAAATGGCTCCTTAACTTTGTTTTCCATTTGTTTTCCCGCACATGGTCTTTTAGGACCTCTTGTTGTAGCCCCTTGTAGTTCTTCCCTGATAGGTCTCAAGGCATCCATCCCTGTGTCGGTTGGGGTTTGTCTCTTTTGCGACAGGGTTTCAGCTCTGGGTTCATTCCTCCACCCCCCAAGTGCTGGGATTGTGGCTGTGTGCCACCAAAGCAAGAAGCCGTTTCCTGGACGCAGTGATTGACATTTCACACTGGGGCATGGCTGGTTTTCCATTTTGTTTTGCTACGTGTGTATATGTAGTGCTGTGTATGAGCTGGGGTCGAACCCAGGTCCTCTTAAGTGTGACCTGACTACTGTTGAGCCACACGCCTAGGCTTTGTAGTATGTTTTCCACTTAGAGAGTATGTGTGATTCAAATGTGTTTTTAAAACTAGGAGTTTGATGAATCATCACCCAAGCAACCTACAAACCCTTATGCCTCATCTAAGGCAGCTGCTGAATGTTTTGTGCAGTCTTACTGGGAACGCTACAAGGTAAGACAGGGTGTCACTGTGTGTCCCTGGCTCTCCTGGGATTTATTTATAGACCAGGCTGGACTCGAACTCAGAGAGCCACTTGCTTTTGCCTCCTAGGTGCTGGGATTAAAGGTTCAATCTGTCTGTCTGTCTATCTATCATCTACCTTTCTATTATCTACCTCTCTCTCTCTCTCTCTCTCTCTCTCTCTCTCTCTCTCTCTCTCTCTCTCTCCTCTCTCTCCCTGCCTGTCATCTATCGTGTGAGTAAATGTGTGAGCATGTGACCCATGGTGTGGACGTGGCGGTCAGGGCAGAGTATGGAAGCCAGTTCCTCCCTTGTACCCTGTGTTCAGGTCATCGGGCTTGGCAGCAAATACTTTGACATGTCACCAGGCCTGATTTCGGAAACCCTTAGACCATTAACTGTGGACCTAAGTTTTAAAACTCTAAGCTGGCTTTGGTGTGGAAGACCTGGCTTGTTTGTAGGTGGTGAGGGCCATAAGTGTCGGCCTCTCGCGTGGCATGGACCAGCCTTACTCCGTTCCTCAGGAAAGCACTAACAGGGGCACACTCATCCTGCTGCATTACAGAGCATTACAGGGCTAGTGAGAAGAAGCCCATGAGCATCCTACACGGCACAGGGTGACGAGCCTGTGCTGGCAGCTGCTTTTCTGCGTGACTCAGAAGGCTTGGCTCCGTGTGGAGTAGACTCTAGACTTGTGTCTGGCGGCTCTGACAGCGCCATACCGAGTTGCAGCGAAACAAGTATTCCAGCCGCCTTCCCACCAGCCGCTGTCGGTTCCCAGGGGCTGAGTCAGAAAGACAAGCAAGTTGTGGTGGGCCTTTTCACTTGTGAGAGTTGATTCAGTGGAGAGAGCCAACTTGGTATCTATCATGTAACTAAATGTAGACTGCTAGAAGCCATCTTGGAAATGGTCATGCGGAGGAAGGTCTCAATGTTTTTTTGTTTTTGTTTTTGTGTGTTTTTTTTTTTTTTTGGTTTTTTGAGACAGGGTTTCTCTGTATAGCCCTGGCTGTCCTGAAACTCACTCTGTAGACCAGGCTGACCTCGAACTCAGAAATACGCCTGCCTCTGCCTCCCAAGTGCTGGGATTACAGGCGTGCACCACCACGGCCTGGCGGTCTCAGTGTTTAAGGAAGGAGCCCGTTGCTCCCGTTGGACCCTCTCCCTTTGTCTGAGCCGCGTGCTCTCCTGGGGGTTGTTTTTTATTGTTGTTGTTGTTGTTTTGGTTTTGTTGTTGTTGTTGTTGTTGTTTGTTTGTTTTTTTAAAATATGGTCTCATTATGTGGCCCTGGCTGGCCTGAAATTTAGTGTATAGAACATGCTGTCTCCAAACTTAGAGACCCACCAGTCTTTGCCTCCTGAATTCTAGTATTAAAAGCATGCACCTCCAGGCCTGGCTTTTAAAAGACAAAACGGGTCTCATTACATAGCTCAGGCTGACTGTGAACTAGGACTCCTCCTGCCTGAGCTCATGAGTGTCAGGAATACAAGTATGAGCCAGCTCTATGAGACTTAGCTCTTGTTGGAAGAGTGGGGGTGGCAGCGGAGGTTGTCACAGCCGAGACTACATCCCTCCTCCTCAACTGTGGGTCTGCAGTCATCAGTGCGACTGCAAAGGAGCTTTCTTCACTTGACTGTCTGTCTGTCGGCCGCAGTGTGGGTCAGCCCTCACTGTCGGCTGCAGTGTAGATCAGTTTTTTCTTTCCTTTTTCTGGGTGTGAGGGGGTCTGGGAGGAGTAGTTATTGGGATTAATGATATGAAATTCCCAAATGATCAATAAAAACATTATGTAAGATAATATATAGTATTACAAATAAACTTTTTATATGCTATATCACACACGCCCGTGCCTCCCTCCCTCAGACAGGCCCTTCAGTATGGGCTGATAGAGGTCCCTTAGGCTCCACTGTTTTGAAACTTTGGATACTGTGCGATGACCCTGACTGTCGGACCCTTCCCATCTACTGATGTTGACTATTTACTCTCAGTTCCCAGTTGTCATCACAAGAAGTAGCAACGTCTATGGACCACATCAGTATCCAGAAAAGGTAAACTCTATTTATAAATTCTTCGTGGTTCTTACTGGTTGTAACATTATTGAAACAGTCTCTGAGTAGTTATTTCTCTGAAGTGGTTTGTGTTGTGCTCAGTGTAGGGGCATGTGTGAGTGTGAAGACAGCGTCGGCTTGGCACACTGCAGCTGCCGTGTGTGAGTGTAGAGACAGCGTCGGCTTGGCACACTGCAGCTGCCGTGTGTGAGTGTGAAGGCAGCGTCGGCTTGGCACACTGCAGCTGCTGTGTGTGAGTGTAGAGACAGCGTCGGCTTGGCACACTGCAGCTGCCGTGTGTGAGTGTAGAGACAGCGTCGGCTTGGCACACTGCAGCTGCCGTGTGTGAGTGTGAAGACAGCGTCGGCTTGGCACACTGCAGCTGCCGTGTGTGAGTGTAGAGACAGCGTCGGCTTGGCACACTGCAGCTGCCGTGTGTGAGTGTGAAGACAGCGTCGGCTTGGCACACTGCAGCTGCCGTGTGTGAGTGTGGAGACAGCGTCGGCTTGGCACACTGCAGCTGCCGTGTGTGAGTGTGGAGACAGCGTCGGCTTGGCACACTGCAGCTGCCGTGTGTGAGTGTGGAGACAGCGTCGGCTTGGCACACTGCAGCTGCCGTGTGTGAGTGTGAAGACAGCGTCGGCTTGGCACACTGCAGCTGCCGTGTGTGAGTGTGGAGACAGCGTCGGCTTGGCACACTGCAGCTGCCGTGTGTGAGTGTGAAGACAGCGTCGGCTTGGCACACTGCAGCTGCCGTGTGTGAGTGTGGAGACAGCGTCGGCTTGGCACACTGCAGCTGCTGTGCCTTCAGGTCTTAGAGCCGCTGTCTGTAAACTGGGGATAATGAAAACACAGGATTCTTAGGGGTCCAGTGTGAGGATGTGTGTGGGCATGTGTGTCTTCCTTGGACTCTAAAGCACCATGCAGGACTTAGACTGTGCAGTTGTTTCAGGGCATACAAAAGTAGAAAGCTAACTAGGCAGTGGTGTGGAGAGCTTGGACTTACTGTGTGTGTGCTCATACCTAAGGGATAAAGTGAGATATGAGGCCTGCCTTTATGTGAGGCGGCGAACGCTGGCTGCAGACTGTCCACGAAGCTTCCTCACCCCACGCTACCTTCGTCTGGTTATGAAGTTTCTAGGAAATCACAAACTGCCTTAGAATCCTATTACTCAGCAAACATTATTTTTTTTTTCATGAATTTAGGTTAAAAGAATTGGAATGTATCGATTCATATATATATGTATATTCAGTATACATATACATATTCAGTATGTATATGTATATATACACATATATATATATATACACATATATATAATTTTTAATCTTATGAGTTAAATTCATACTAGTATCATTTACAAAGTCTGAAATGACATCTAAATATTCTTCTAGGTTATTCCAAAATTCATCTCCTTGCTGCAGCACGACAGGAAGTGGTACGTTGCTCTTACTTTTGCATTTATGTGCTGTCTGCTCTGCTGATAGTACTCAGTACTAATCCTGGAGCCGCAGAGGCCACGGAATATTGACATCTGTATAATTTCCTCTTTCCAAATGATTAATATAGAACTGAGATTTTCCCCTTTCCTTAGCCATTATTCTTAGGTTCCGGGGCTTGAAAGCAGGCCTCGTGTGTCCTAGGCAAGCGCTGTGCTAACTGACAAGCTCCCTCCCGGCTTCCCCCCTCCCCCACCCCCCACCCCCCACCCCCCACCCCCGATTTCTTTTGTAACTTTGGAAATCTTAGGCTGGCCTTGAACACCGGCCCTCTTGCCTCCACCCCCAGTGGCTGGGGTTACAGTCCTGTGCAGCCCATTCCAGCCTAGGTATTTCTTCAAAATGAATTTACGGTACAAAATTAACAAATCATTTTTTTAGGGATCCATGTTTTTTACTTTTTAAATTAAGAATCCTTCAGAAGTTTGTGTCGCATATAAGAAATGGGGGAGAAAATGTAAAGGAATTGATTTGTTCGTTCAGAGATTTCCAGGACCTCTGGGACTCAGTCGGCTTCCCCAGACTGAGCTGGGGTGGTTCACTCCTGCTTGAGAGCTCCCCGTGTGCGCTTTATCATTCTGCCTTCTTTAACCCTTTCAGCTGTATACACGGATCAGGACTTCAAAGGAGAAACTTCCTTTATGCTGCCGATGTGGTGGAAGCCTTCCTCACCGTCCTCACAAAGGGAGAGCCGGGCGAGATTTACAACATCGGGACCAACTTCGAGATGTCAGTCATCCAGCTGGCGAAAGAACTAATACAGCTGGTGCGTCTGCGTGAGAGGGGGTTCTCGAGGTCGTCCCCGCATCATGGCAGGGACGAAGAGTTCCCTTAGTATCTGTTAGTGACGCTCCTGGGGCTGCAGAGGCACAAGCAACTTAGAGTTCTCCAGGGCTAGAGTCCATGGGGGCGGGTGTGGGGGAGGGAGGGGACATGGCTTGAAGGCAAGAGGAGGAAGCTGGCCAGGTACATTTTCATCCACAAACAGGAAGCAGGAGGAGGACAGCAGGAAGTGGGCTGAGGCTGTGCCTGCCACCTGAAAGCCTGGTGTGCTGTTGGCAAAGCCTCACCTGCTACAGTTTCCGTAACGTCTGCCAGCAGTGCCAGCAGTGGGGGACCAAGGGTCCAAATACACGGCGAATGGGGACGTTTCTCATGCACACTCCTGTTGCGGCACTCGTGAGCCGTTCACTTTCTACACCTGAACAGACGGGGAAATAATTCATAATCCCGTGTGCCGCGGGCCTCCGTGTGAGCGGCATTAGTTCTCGAGGGGAGAATACTCCTGCCTCCTCTAGCTGTAAGATGTACCTCAGCTTCAGAAATGGGAAACGCTGTTGTCATAGAGCAGAGAGCGAAGCAGGAACAGCTGCCAGCTGCGGCGGGAGCGGGAGCGGTCCTCCGACGCTCGCCGGCTCGCGCCCGCCTCCATGCTTGTGTAGTCCGTGTTCTCTGAGGGCTGTGGACTGAGTGTGAGCTGTAAGGATGGAAGAGCCTTGGCTGTCCTCCTCCTCCTCCTCCCGCCCGCTGGGAGGCAGTTGCCTTTCTCCTCTGCTTCTGTCAGCTGTGGAACACACTTGTTGCTCTGGGCTCTCCTTTTGTAACATGGCTCAGGAGTCTGCTTCATTTGACAGATCAAAGAGACCAACTCAGAGTCTGAAACAGAGAGGTGGGTGGACTACGTGAGTGACAGGTAAGTGGACTCTGTGAGTGACAGGTGGGTGGATTATGTGAGTGACAGGCGGGTACACTCCGTGAGTGACAGGTGGGTGCACTCTGTGAGTGACAGGTTGGAATATACAGTGAAGATGGCAAAGTCTAGGTGCTTATACAACAATAAACTGTATGAATTTGCCAGAAAAATAGCTTAACTTGTAAATTTTCTTCCTAAGCATAAGTGTCATAGAGATTAAGGATAGCACTATTTTTAGCTGTTTTAGGGCTTCAAGTTTTAGGGACTCTTTCCCAGTGTGGAGTTTTCTCCCTTATGACATCTGGTGATTATCTCCTTAGAAAGTATTCTAAACTATAATTACAATATAGATCAAGTATCTTGCCGTAAGCTTGACACTCAAGAATCCTAGTTATTTATATTTGTGTGATTTATTTTTTCACTAATCAAACATTTATTATTTTTCTTTGCTATGTTAGGCACTTGATTTGCACCTAAATTACGGCTGAAATAAGTTCAGGAGAGGATAGGCCAGGCATTGGGAATTATGGGTTGTATGTGTTTATAAAATGTTTCTACAGTAAGCATGTCACCAGGGTGATTTTGTGCTAATGTGAGTTATGAAGATGTGTGAGTGTGCACTCTGTGTCTCAGATGTGCAAATGTGTAGTCACAGTAAAGACGCGTGAGTGTGTATTCTGTCTTAGTTGTTCACATGTGTATTTACATTAAAGATGTGTGAGTGTGCATTCTGTGTCTCAGATGTGCAAATTGGTATTCAGTGTCATCTTTAATCTTTGCTTTCCAAGACCTCACAATGACATGAGATACCCAATGAAGTCTGAAAAAATCCACAGTTTAGGATGGAAGCCCAAAGTGCCGTGGGAAGAGGGAATAAAGAAAACAGGTATGTAGGAACGTGGCCATCTGGGGAGCAGTGCAGACCGATGAAGGGAAAGGCTGCTCATTTCCAGAACACTGGAGACCGAGCAGGGCTCTGTGAGGTCTGCGCACGCGCACAGCTGCTCCGCCTCCTGTGCATGGCGAGCTCACTGGGCTGGCCTCTCACTGCTCTTGCTGAGTCTTGTGACAACAGAGGCTTGTCTCCGGTTCTGGGTGCTCAGCTCTACATTCCCTTCCTGATCCCAGGTCGCCCTCTGCTGCAGCTTGCCCCCCTCCTCTGTAACACAGTGGTCCATGTGAGGGCAGTGGGCCTGAGGTCTGAAGGAAACCTCTGTAACTTCAATATGTACAGAAAAACCTAGTGTGCGTGTGTGCATGCGTGCGTGTTAAAACTATTTGGACCATGACATGCCTTTAATCCCAGCCGTCAGGAAGTGGAGGCAGGAGGATGGAGGCCAGCCTGATGTATTTAAAACAAATTTCAGGCCAGCTAGAGCTGCATTAGTGGAACCCTGTCTCAGAAGACAAAAGAACAGAACAGAGCAATACAAAATCTATTTGGAATTGTATTTGTAGGAAAGGATTCTCCCAAATGTACAAAAAAGTCTTGATCCAAAACTTTAAATATTGGGTCAGGTACTAAAAAAGCAAAGGCAAAGAAACTTCCATTTTTAAGTAAACTTGGAGTTCTTACTGGAAAAGCTAACAGCAGTGCACACCATTAACTGATGTCACTTAATAGTGGTGTACATTGTAAACTGATGTCAGCTAATAGTGCACACCATAAACTGATGACACCTGTTGTAGAAAGAGCTGTCCTCTCATGCTTCCTGGTCAGGACCCCCTGTCATCCTGTTAGATGGGCAAACGTTTCTCTTTATACAGTGACTCTAAAGCATAAATGACTTAGTCTTTCACTGGGAATTACTAAACGCCGTGTGTCTTCCACACTACCCTTGGGAGTGGGGCCCTGTGCTGTAAGACACATGTCCATTACTACTTCCCAGACTTTCTGGGGTGAGTCACCTGCTGATCTTCACCTCAGCTTAAAGACGGGACTTTGCTGACATAGTAGGGCCTTGGGAAATGCTGGCTAATTGGTGTCTGTTTTTAAAATTGTCATTGTCTTGATTTTCTTGCCAGTTGAGTGGTACCGGAAGAATTTCCACAACTGGAAGAATGTGGAAAAAGCCCTAGAGCCCTTTCCAGTCCAGCCGCCATTTATATAACTGCAGTCAGAGCAGAGGACGCCCCCTGCATTAGAGCCCGTTCCAGTCCAGCCGCCATTTATAGAACTGCAGTCACAGAACAGAGGACGCCCCCTGCATTAGAGCCCGTTCCAGTGCAGCCGCCATTTATAGAACTGCAGTCACAGAGCAGAGGACGCTGTCCTGCATTAGAGCCCGTTCCAGTCCAGCCGCCATTTATAGAACTGCAGTCACAGAGCGGAGGACGCCCCCTGCATTAGAGCCCGTTCCAGTCCAGCCGCCATTTATAGAACTGCAGTCAGAGCAGAGGACGCCGTCCTACTTCAGCCAGTGACGTGAATCAAGTGCCTCAATGAAGTGCCATCTTCTCTCCTGTGCCCTGGATGGGATGCAGCCTTCAGCAGTTTCAGTATTGGTCCAGAATTCACTGTGGAGATTCCCTTAGCAAACGTCTAGAACTCAGGCAGTGGTCCAGCAGAAGCCTTAGACATGGGCAGCAGGGCCCTGGCTCTGAGAACAAAGGCAGGAAGTGCTACTTTGGGACGGCAGCCTGAGCTGCTTCAGACTTCTGCTGGCTCCCAGCCTTCCCCAGGCCCTGGTGGGCTCAGATTTCCTGCCCTGATTATATTTTCTAAGGTCTGATGATGTGAAAATTGAACAAAATGGAAGACTATCTAGCATTTTTAAACTTTTGATAATTGTATAAAATTAAGTTAAACGGATTTTAAAGGTAAAATGTAAATTTCTTACATTTTTGAAATCAGTTGTTGATTTTATATAACCTGTATCAGAAATTTTATCATGTATCTATAATTTACAATGGTCTTATTTATGAAAATGTCTATATTTTAATATATTAATATATTAAATGCAGATTGTGGCTTTTTTAGTGATGTCTTCATTTTGTTTTAATTTTTTTAAATAATCATACATTTTTAATATCTTTGCCTCAAAGACTTCAATACAACTTTGAAAAGTAACTGAACGGATATTGGGTGGACCAAAAAAGTAAAGGTTGCTCTATTGTGAATGTAGATTTTATTCCCACTGACTTGGTGAGAACCTGTCTTAGGGTTTCCATTGCTGTGAAGAGACACCATGACCACAGCAACTCTTAGAAAGGACATTTCATTGTGGCTGGCTTACAGTGTCAAAGGTTCAGTCTATTGTGATGGCATGTAGGCAGACATGGTACTAGAGGACCCAAGAGTTCTACATCTTGATCCAAAGCCAGCCAGAAGGAGACTGTATGTCACACTATGCTTGAGGGTAGTAGACCTCAAAACCATCTTCCACAGTGACACTTCCTCCAAAAAGGCCGTACCTCCTAATAGTACCACTCTCTGTGGGCCATTCTTACAAACACACGAATCTATGGAGACTGGTGGTATCCATCCCTTGTCAATCAGACACATAATCATATCTCCTTATGTCTAAATTAAAACACTAGCCAGATTACCATAATGCCCAACGCGAGAGAACTCTCCCTTTTATAACTGCAAATGCATAAGCAATAAGTGTAGCTGGGGGGTGGGGAGGGACCTTGCCCTAGGGCCACCGCTCCCTTGATTCCATTTACTAACCTTAAACAGGGGATTTAGTTCTGTTTCACTTTCTGGTGCCACTTTAATCCTTAAACCATAAATTTTGTATTTTCCTTTCTGAATTTTCTATGCTTGGTTAAAATACTCTGCATAAGAGTAAACTACAAGACAAAGTCTATGATAAGCTTTTTAAGACTTCCTTTGTCAGTGCAATTAACCTGAATCTCTTCACTTTAGCCTCAGGCCAACTAAACTCTTAAGGCAAGGCCAAAGAGCAGATCACATACTTCCAACATTACAAGGTATACATTACATTCTAAAACATCATAGTGAGGATGTTTTAGAATACTGAACCAAAGCAAGACTATAACCAGCTGGGCAAACCCCAAACTCTGCAACTCCACATCTGATGTCCAACTCCCTTCAAATTTGTTGACTGCAACACAGTTGTTTCTTCTGGGCTGGTTCCACTCTGTTAGCAACTTTCCTTAGAAGGCATCCTGTGGCTCTTGCTTCTCTAACATCTTGGGGTCTGCAAGGCAATTTCAATTCCACCCCTTCTTATTCTTATGTCTAGGATCCACACATGATCTAGGCTCCTCCAAAGGGTCTGGGTCACTTTTCCAGCTCTGCCCTCTGTAGCACTCTAGGCTCTGGTTGACTCCACTTCTGCGGCTGTTCTTGGTGATCATCCAAGATCATGGATCATGGTACTGGCGTCTCCAATATACTGGGGTCTTCTGCTGCATTTCTGCTTCACCAATAGTCTCTTATAGGCTCTCTTCATGGTGCCAAACCTCAACTTCTTTGCATGACCCCTTCAGTCCTGAGGTTGCACCTTCAGCAACGGCCTTCCCTAGCCTCTCACGGTGCCAAGCCTCAGGTGCTCTCATGACCCCTTCATGACTTTAAAACCAGTACCAGCTGGGTGACTCTTAGAAATTACTGAGTTCAGCAGGAGGTATAACCTAAGTTATCTCTGGAACACAGCTTCTTTGTGCTCTCAGAAAACACATTTCAGAAGATGTCACCTCAGTGATGCTAGTTTCTAAGAGTCATAAGGAGTCCAGAGAGAAGAAATATTGTGTGGCTGCTGGGGTGTTGGGGCTCTGCCCGATCCGTCAAATGTTTGTGTGTGTGTGTGTGTGTGTGTGTGTGTGTGTGTGTATGTGTGTGTGTGTGTGTGTGTGTGTGACTGTGTGTGTCTGTATCTTTCTATATGTACATACATATGTAGTTTTATATGTGTATATATGTAAGTATTCATGAACATTTGTGGAATTGATGAGACAGGTGGTAGGGCCTGGCCAAGGTGTGTGTGTGTGTGTGTGTGTGTGTGTGTGTGTGTGTGTGTGAGAGAGAGAGAGAGAGAGAGAGAGAGAGAGAGAGAGAGAGAGAGGAGTAGGTTCCTTCTCTAATTTATACTTATTACATACAGATACTCATTGTGGTCATGCTGTGGTGACAAAGTTGGGTAAAGTTAAAAGCATGTCCTTTTTGTCCTCTGGGTTTAGCACCTCTTCCATAGATACACAGGTCTACTCTCCCATCCTCTCCATCCATCCATCCATTCGTCTGTCCATCTGTCCATCCGTCCATCCATCCATCCATCCATCCATCCACAGGCCTCCAACGCTCTTGTTCTTATCTTTACTCCCATAGCTCCTCTTTCTAGGTCACAGTTTTCTGCCCATAACTGAGTATGTCATTCCAACGCAGGCCACTTCTAGATGTGGTAAATGCCAGGCAAGGCACGTCCTTAAACCACTGTGCTTTGATTTCCCTTTGTACACATTTAATTGTATTTATTTTGTGGGGTAGGGGCTGTGTGCCACAGTGCATATGTGAATGCCAGAAGACAGCTTCTGGGAATTGATTCTTCCTGCCAGGTGGGTCCTGGGACTGAATGCGGGACAGATGTCAGGTTTAGTGGGAAGTGCCCAGCCCTCTCTCCCTCCCCAGGCTTCCATATTTGTTTTAAAGACTACTTTGGCATGGCTTAAATACAACTGCTGTCTACCTCTCACTTGCCTTTGTGTGTAACTCACCCATTGTGATGCTTTGGATATACTCGGCCCAGAGAGTGGCACTATTAGAAGGTGTGGCCTTGGAGTAAATGTTTCACTATGGGTATGGACTTAAGACCCTTGTCCTAGCTGCCTGGAAGTCAGTCTTCTCCTGGCAGCCTTCAGATGAAGATGTAGAACCCTCACCTCCTCCTGCACCATGCCTGCCTGCCTAGACACTGCCATGTTCTTGCCTTGATGATAATAGTCTGAACCTCTGAACCTGTCAGCCAGCCCCAATTAAATGTTGTCCTTGTAAGACTTGCCTTGGTCACGGTGCCTGTTCACAGCAGTAAAACCCTAACTAAGACACCCATTGATAAACCAAGATGGACTTCCCCCTCCCCTTCCATTTGCCTATCTGGTTGCAAGGTGCGTGCACTGGGTAACTGATGGTCATCCAGAGTCTTGCTGGCCAGCCTTTGCTGCTTACTTAAGCCTGTCCCAAGACCCCAGCTCGGGTGTTCCACTTCCGTCCTGCCTTGGTAGACTCCTGCTGACAAACGTGAGTGGGCACATTGGTTAGCAGGGGCTTCTGTCACACACACTGCTGAATAGGTGTCTGCTACAACAAATTTATTTTCTCACCATCTTGAGGCAAGAAATCTAAGGTCAAGTTGAAAGTGTCGAAGTCGGTATATGAGGCCCCTCTCTGCTTAGGTTTGTGGATTCCCGTCTTTATGTCCTTTCCTGGTCCTTGCCTTCATATATCTGCCCAAATCTCCTTCTAACGTTTTTCTTAAGACAGAGAAATAGAGAAAGACCACCAATATTCTCTGGCTTCAGCAAAACACGTATGCAGGCTCCTGAAGGGCTTTGTCTGCCGTGGTGAGATGCTAGCACCTTGCCCTGCCAAGAAATATTTTTCTTAAAGAAAGAAAAACAAAAACCAGCTTGATATAATCAGATTTGTAGATTGGTTTTAGTTTAGTTTTATTTCAAAAGTCACATGCATGTGTTGCAGGAATTGAACATTTAAGTAAAAGCCAGAAAATCATCCTATCACTGAAAAATGACTTTAATATTTTTGATGTGTGTTCTTTTTTTGATATATATGCACTTAAGTTGTTTTTTTTGTTTTTTGTTTTTGTTTGTTTGTTTGTTTTTCAAGACAGGGTTTCTCTGTGTAGTCCTGGCTGTCCTGGAACTCACTCTGTAGACCAGGCCGGCCTCGAACTCAGAAATCTGCCTGCCTCTGCCTCCCAAGTGCTGGGATTATAGGTGTGCACCACCATGCCTGGCTGCACTTAAGTTTTAAAAACCAAATGTGGGATTATCACAAACTCACTCTTTAGAGACGGCTTTTTTTTTTTTTCCACTGACAGTATATCATGGACACTTTTACATGGTATGGGATCTTTTACCATCTTTATTGACTATAGAATTATGTTTCTGATAGCTTATTCCAGAAACAGTTTGGGAGACAGGTGTAAGGATGGCAAGCTTTAGGAAGTGGTTGTGGTAAATCAGCTACTGCTGCTGAGGCCTGAAGCACACGCCTGTAAGTGTGGGTAGAGTGACGACAGACTGGAGGACTTCTAGATTAAAGGAAACATACTGACCGATGATGTGCAGACATGCTGTCACTTGACTTGGGTGGTATTTAAGGCTTTGAATGTCGGATTGGGATGATACACTGAGGAGTTAGGGCTTTAACTCAGAAACATATATAAATCTAAAGACCAGCTTAGTGAACTCAAGATCTAGAGATACACATTTGGGGGCTAAATATTTGTTAACATCTGAGAATGGGACTGGCTGGCTAGAGTCCCTTTAACTCCTGCCTTCAAAGAGACAATGTAGAGGAATTTTAATCTAGCAATATTTCTGCTCTGGCAAGGGATCACATCCAAAGACCTAGGTCTGTGTTATCCAGCTGGAATACAAATACATACAATCCCTCAGACTAGAAAATGGACAAGCAAGCCCTTAGTACATACCTTTAATCCCGAACAATGTAGGTCAAGTTAGTTTGTAGAAGGAAGCAGCTGTGTTTGAAAGTGACATCTAATTGAGGGGCAGACAAAGTGATGAATCAGAGAAAGATTTAACAGAATGAGTCAGAGATAGGATATGTCCAACTCTCATTAGAACAGCAGAGGAAAGAGACTCTGTTGGAGAGCAGTCCAAGGGGAGAGAGAGTCAGTTGAGAGTCCTGCAGTGAGTGCAGTGCAGTGGAGTGAGTTTGTTCATGAGTTCAGGCAGGTCAGTGCAGGTCAGCAGAGGCTGTTGAAGCCAGAGAATAAAGAGGAGCCAGATTAGGACAAATTGCCAGTTAAGTTTGAGGTCAAACAGAGCAACTTAGTGAGAAGCTGAGAGAAGGCAGATTGAATCAGTCAGCTTGGAAAGGAGTTTGACCGGAACAGCTGAGTTGACCCAGCCAGGTAGAGTTCAGAAAGAATTAGAAAGGGTGAGCTTATTCAGCAGAAAGCCTCTTAGATAATGATATCAGGCAAGTTAAAGTTGCTCTAGCAATTTCAGTCTAGCAACATGGCTGCTCTGGCAATAGATCACATCCAAAATCCTAGGTCTGTGTGATCCAGTTGGAATGCAGACACATCCACATCCCTGGAACTGGAATTAGAGACAGTTGTGAGATACCATGTGGGTGCTAGGAATTAAACCCGTTTCTCTGGAAAAGCAGCCAGTGCTCTTAACCACCACCGAGTCATCTCTTTAGCCCCTTTAATCCTTGAACCATACATTTTGTAGTTTTCCTTTATAAGAAGAAGATGTAATTATGGAAAATCATAAAAGGTCTAAAGGTGTTAATATTGTAAAAGACTAATCGTTAAGTGAAGGCTAATTTGCTGATTTAAGAGAGCAGGTGACACTTGATAACCCTGTTGTTACACTACTGCTTTAGTAGCTCTGAGAGCCTAGGATAAGGTTGAGAAACAACAACAAGAAGAAAAAGTCTTTCATTCACAAAGATTATGCAAAGCCCCAGAGAGGCTTTTACTGACTCATTATAAAGGATAACAACCTCTATAAACAGGGCAATGTCAGCTCCAGATGCAAAACAGGCACTAATTGAAACTTCAGCTTTTGAAAATGCAAATGCATAGTGTAAACATGTCCTTAGACTTTTAAAAGTTTGATCTGCATCTGTAGATGAGTGGATTAGAACTTCTGCTGATATTGATGCTCTTGACTATGCTATTGGACAGGCAATGGTGTATAATCCTATGTGTCAAAATGTACTTTGTTTTCACTTTGGCGGATGAGCTTTGCAGAAGGAGGTCATTTGAAAAGAGATTGCAGACAAGATGTTCCTAGAGACTTCTCTAGAAGACCTCAACCTTCAGGGATTTATCAGCCTTCTGGGGGTGTGGTAAAGGAAGGTATTAGACTAAGGAATGCTGATCAGCAAGAGACACGTGAGGTAATCTCTTTCTGACAGGAATCTCCCTCAGGGGGTTAACTTTTACGTTGAGAACTTGAGCCAGGCATTTCCTGTCAGCGATTCAGAGAACAAGAGAAAAATAACTAGGTATTGGAGGCACCATAGGTTGACATCTTATATAATATGGCTTGATTGTTTCTGTGTGTAAATGGGCGAGAAGCCCAGCCCACTCAAGTGGAGCTGGGCATGGGATGAGAGTGCCATCGACTTTATGTGTGGACTCATAAAAACCTAATTGTACCTTGGTAGATAGAAAGGGGGACTAAGATTAGTTTAAAGACACTGGATTGTGGAAAAAACAATTTAAACCCTGCTGAGTTAGATTAGCCTGTGTACTGTAATGATGTTTTAACATCAGAGTGGAAGTCAGGGGATGCATTATGCTGGGGAAGAGGTTTTCCACAAGGGATGAAAGTCTAGGGGTTCCATCAACCTTGAGAAAGAGCTGATCTGAGAAAGAGAAGCTTCCAAATGAAAGGCCTGACTAGAGGAAGAAGAGTCAGAAAGACAGACACATGGATGACCCAGAAAGACAGACACACGGATGACCCAGAAAGACAGACACATGGACGACCCAGAAAGCTCATCCCCACTGCACGGGGACAGCTCGGCTAACCAGCTTAAGAAGGACAGGTCGTTCATCAGACTGCAGAGTGCAGAACCCGGATGCTGGAAGGGCCATTTGCTGAAGCACAGACGATCAGGACCACAGTTGTGCAGGGTCATCACATCAACCGATCCACCAAAGGACGGACATACAAAGGAGCCGAATAAACAGAGTTGGAAATGTAAAGCACTTTTTCCTCTGCCAAAAACCAATGAAAAATCTTCCAGACGGGAAAATGCCCATGTTGGCCATTTGAATCTTACCATCCGAGTGGCAGGCCTAAGCTTGTAGTATTTACAAAACGCGTGCTCCCCTTAAAGCGATCTGCTGTTTCTAGATGTTACTTTCACTCTGCTTGAATTCTAAATATGTGTACGACCTCTGACTCACTCTGCAGAGATTTCGGTTATCATAAAAAAGAATATTGCACCATACAGCTGAAATTAAATCAGTTTTGAATTCTCAGGATTTGCGACTGTGGTTGCTTAAGCCAAGGAGCCCATCAAAGGGCCTCGGTTGCTGCGATATTTATTATAAATGCTGCGATCTGATTTTTCCTTAGGAATCGTGAAGGTCAAAACAGAAAGCTTGACTCAAAAAGGAAATTAAAATTTAAGAATAAAAGGCAAAGAAGACATTTTTACCCCCTTCTTATGTCGTGATAAATTATTAAATTGACCTTGTAAAGTTAAAGAAAGGCTTACACTGCGCTTGACCACAAGATCTGGAAGGTCTGTGTTTTGAATTTTTGAAGCAGGGAAATTTCACTTTTCAATAGAGCTGATCCCTTATAAAATAAAAATTTGGTTAGACTTTTTTTTTTTTTTAAAGATTTTGTTTAAAGAAATATGTTAGGTACCTTTGGTTTGGGAGCTTTGATAAGAGTCTCAATGGAAAAGAAGGAACAAGATAAAGATCTTTATCAGACTGCATATTTCTGATTTGAGGATGCCAGAGATATGGTGCTGGCCTGCACATGGCAAACGTTACTGTTGCACACGGGCTACTGAGCTCTCCAGCCGGCAGCACAGCAGGGCTTCTGTCTTTCCTTTTCTTTCCTCTTTCTTTCTTTCTTTCTTTCTTTCTTTCTTTCTTCCCTTCTTCTTCTTCTTCTTCTTCTTCTTCTTCTTCTTCTTCTTCTTCTTCTTCTTCTTCTTCTTCTTCTTTTTTCTTTTTCTTTTCTTTTCTTTTTTTTTGGATTTTTTGAGACAGGGTTTCTCTGTGTAGCCCTGGCTATCCTGGAACTCACTCTGTAGACCAGGCTGGCCTCGAACTCAGAAATCCGCCAGCCTCTGCCTCCCAAGTGCTGGAATTAAAGGTGTGCAACACCACCGCCGGCAGAACACAGGTTTCTAACACAGAGGTTTCTACAGCTGTAAAGTAACACTAATATTTATTCTTTCGCAAATTTTTTATTATGCAAAATTAAAAGCAAACAACATTTAAGACATTTGTTCCTCTGTATTCAAAAACGTTAACATTTTGCTCTGTCTCTGTGTGAATATGTTTGAGATATTTACTTGAAGCTATGCGTGGGAGGGCACACCTTAATCTCCAGCACTTGAGGCAGAGGTAGGAGAGGCAGAAGAGGGAAGAGGAGAGGGAAGAGAAGCAGGAGAGGCAGGGGAGGGAGGAGGAGAGGGAGGAGAGGGAGGAGAGGGAGGAGAGGGAGGAGGGGGAGGAGAGGAAGGAGAGGGAGGAGAGGGAGGAGAGGGAGGAGAGGGAGGAGAGGGAGGAGAGGGAGGAGGGGGAGGAGAGGGAGGAGAGGGAGGAGAGGGAGGAGAGGGAGGAGAGGGAGGAGGGGGAGGAGAGGGAGGAGAGGGAGAAGAGGGAGGAGGGGGAGGAGGTAGAGAAGGCAGGCAGATCTCTGAGTCTGAGGTCAGCCTGGTACATAGAGAGAGAGTTCCTGTCCCAGCCAGCCAGAGCTGCATAATGAGATCCCGTCTGGAAAGAAAAGAAAGATAATATGACAGTTCACCTTTAAATATTTCAGCCCTGGTCTCCTAAAAGCTGCCATGTTATATATGGAGAATGACAGTTTCACAATTAAAAGTACTAAGTATTTTCACACTCCTTAATAAGGCATTCTACCCCCCTGTAAGTTTTGCCCCACACCTATGGCCAGCCCCTTCTGTCTCCCAGAGAGAGGGGTCGCATAGAGCAGGCCGACCGCGCTTGCTTTGTACCTCATGAACTTCTGACCTTCTTGCTTCCGCCCCTTGCCTGACCCGCCAGGGCTTAGCTCTGTGCGATGCGCACGCTGATCAAGACTCTACCACGTAAACGGCACCCTGTACTGCAGGTCTCTATCCCTCCTAGCATGACTGTAGTCTGCTAAATATAGCTGCTTAGTACATATGTCTGATAGATACGGACGATGTCTTCATCTTTACCGTGTTCTTTTCTAAGTTGATATCTTGCAGACAACAGACCAGATATCTTAGAGAATATGAAACACTCTTGTTTATACCTGGTTATTCCTCCATGGTACCGGGAACTGGTTTGTCCAGTCTCTGAATTGTCATTCTACATTTTAGCAAGACCTTTCGCGGATTGTCAGCGTTCCTATGCTGTGAAGCGGATCCGAGGAGGGGAGGTTTGTCTGAGCTCACGATTCTGAGGTTTGGATAGGCGGTCCACGGGCCACACTGCTCCTGGGCCAGTGACAAGGCATGACTCCGCGGTGTGTACTATGTGACAAGAGAGGCTGCCGCCCTCACGGTGACTCGCTGAGAGGGAACTGGTAGTTCCTATCTCCTTTAAGGATGCATCCCCGGCGACCTAACTTCCTTTATCCAGACTCACTTCCTAAGGTTCTACCATCCCCATCACAGGTGGACAGCCACGCCTTTGACGCATGGACTGCAGGGCTCGAGATTCAAGCTTTGCCAGTGAGCGGTGTCTTAGTTAGGGTTTCACTGCTGTGAACAGACACCATGACCAATGCACGTTTTATAAAAGACAACATTTAATTGGGGTTGGCTTACAGGCTCAGAGGTTCAGTCCATTGTCATCAAGGCAGAAACATGGCAGCATCCAGGCAGGCATGGTACAGGAGGAGCTGAGAGTTCTACATCTTCATCTGAAGGCTGCTAGTGGAAGACTGACTTCCAGGCAACCAGGGTGAAGGTCTTAACCCGACACCCACAGTGACACACCTACTCCAACAAGGCCACACCTCCTAATAGTGCCACTCCCTGGGAAAAGCATATAGAGACCATCACAAGTGGTCCTGTCCATATGTCCGTGTGTGTGTGTGTGTGTGTGTGTGTGTGTGTGTAAAACATCCCCATTTATTTATACCTTACTTTAAAAACTAATCTTTTTTTTATTCATAGGCCTATATATTTTTAAAAAATTCATGTATATTAATTATATGTAATGATGGGTTTCATTATGGCATTTGGTAGTTCAATTAATAGTCACAACCTGGTTATCCTGTCTTGTCCCGCTCTCCTCTTCCAAACCAGCTCCAAGGAGAGAAAGAGAGATGGGAGGGCAAGATCCAGAGAAAGCCATACTGAGCTTCACTACGGTTGTCTACAGGAGTGTGGGTGGGTGGAAGTTTTGGTTTTGGTTTTGGTTTTATAGGGACACAGCATATTACCAGTGGTTGTGTCACACACACACACACACACACACACACACACACAAAATATTCTCTTTCCCTTCACCACACCTAAAACCTTCGGCCCATGATGGGTCCAGATTTTTAAAAAACATTTATTTCATGTATGTGGATGTTTTGCCCGCACACATGCTCGTGTGCCCCAAACGTGTCTGGTGCCTGTAGAAGCGAGGAGAGGAGGGCACGGTATTCCTGGGAACTGGGGTTACAGGCGCTGTGAGCCACCAGGTGAGTTCTGGGAATTGTAGGAGGAGCCAGAGCTCACACTGCTGAGCCACCTGTCTAGCCCCGGGTCCAGACTTTGAGTTAATGCCGGTCCTAAAGAGTCTCAGCTAAGCTTATCTACAAGTTTTTCATGTGATCCAAATATTCTAGTCTAGTGTAACTAGCAAGATTTGGCATTGAATTCGGTGATGAAGACTGTTTGTCTCAAAATGTTACATGATCGCTCCTGGATATCCCTGGAGACCTGGTTCCGAGAATCTTGAGGGTATCAAAACCCAATGGATGCCTGAATCCATGCTATAAAGTTACAAAGTTTTTGCATATAACCTGCATATATATATATATATATATATATATATGTATATATGTATATATACACACATATATACATATATACATATATATATCTGTATACATATACAGATATATATATCACATACATCTATTCTTTCCTATACTTTAGGGTTTCCTCAGCTTACTTTAGGATGCCCTATATAATGTAAAAGAAATTTAATGTTACTGTTCTGTATTGTTTAGGGAATAATGACAAAACCATTTTATCTATATCCAGTAGGGATACGAGATAGGACTTTTTTTCAAAATATTTTCAATCTCTGACTACAGAACCCTCTGGTGCAGTTGACGATCTCTGAAAGTTTACGAATCCTAAATTACAGCATGCTTGTTGGTCCTGAGAGCTAATCTAATTTAGGGGCAAGCACGACACAGTGTGGCAGCTCTGACTGGGGACCTGAAACTAAATTCTAGTCCCACTTCTGTCACTAAATGTGCGTGGCTGGGTGTCAGTCTCCGGTCTGGGCTTTCACTGACCCACATGTGATAGCAAGGCCTCTCTAGTTCCTTAAAGTTTGTCAGTAACACAAATCGACAGGATCAAATGTCAGTATGTATTATTTCATGTTTGACAATTTCATACATGCGTATCTTAGGCTGTGGTCCAAAAGAAACTTGAGAGGACGGGTTTAAATTCCAGTTTACAGGCTGTGGTCTTTTATGAAGGGAGCCCGGGGCTGGAAATGAGGCGGAGTCCACGGGGCAATCCCGTTTATTGAGTCCCTCTCCGTGCCTTGTTTACCCGGGTCACCTGCTCCGTGATGGCACCACCCACCTACGGTGGGTCCTCCCATGTCAGCCATGAATCAAGAAAATGCTTCACAGACTCACCAACAGGCCTGTCCGATGGAGGTCATTCCTCACGGAAGTTCCCTCATGCCAGATGACCCTGGCTTCTGTCATGTTGACAAAACAAAACAGAACAGCACAATACATAAATGTGTTGGTTGTGTTTACCCCTCTATTACCCTTCCTCATTCCCCTTTCAGTCATGTTGGACCCCAAAACTTCTCTCCTACTGTGACTCTCCTCTCTGTTTCTATCTTTCTGTCTCTGTATCTGTCTCTCTGTTTCTTTCTGTCTCTTTTTCTATCTCTCTCTCTCTTTTTTTTTTTTTTTTGGTTTTGGTTTTTTCGAGACAGGGTTTCCCTGTGTAGCCTTGGCTATCCTAGAACTCACTCTGTAGACCAGGATGGCCTCGAACTCAGGAATCTGCCTGTCTCTGCCTCCCAAGTAATGGGATTAAAGACGTGCGCCACCACTGCCCAGCCTCTTTTTCTATCTCTATGTCTGTGTCTGTCTCTCTGTGTCTGCCTCTGTGTCTCTGTCTCTGTGTCTTTATCTCTCTGTCTCTCTGTGTGTATCCCACCAAGCCCTACTAGGTGTGATTGTGTTGCTTGCATATATGATCATTTATTGGAGTGTGGGCGATTGCAATTTCCCAGTGGCTGCAGCCCTGATTAGCGTATCTTAAAGAACATTGCTATCCTGAGGCAAACAAGCAACTCAATCATTCTCAAAGAGAAAGGTGGCTTTTTCGTCATATACGTGGACAGTCCCCGCCAACAGGGCACATGTGCTTTCTGACTCAGCCTGTGGCAGGTGAGCGGTGGGAGTCGTTTTAACTCACATGCACACAGGGTCATTCTAAGACAGAGGCTGTCTGCATAGCTAGGGACAAAGGATGATCCGCTGACTTAAGGGAGGGGCGGGAAGTGAGAGGAATTCCATTAGAGAGAGCAACGGGAAGAAGTGACAGTTTGGGGTCATGTCTGTGCAGTGTCTTGTCCAAGTACCGACTGTCTTCTTGCCGGATTTCCCACGACAAGGAGGTTCGTGGCAGTGTCTTCCTTAGAAGTCTATATCTCTAGTCAAATAAGAGGGTCTCCAAGAAATGCTGTTTTCATCTAAGCCAGATGTAGCCTGGAAACCCAGCTACGTGAAGCACCTAAAAAATTGGAAAGGAAACAGACACTTGTGGGTGCTGGGAACAGAACTGCCTTCTGCAAGAGTAGTATAGCTCCTAACCACCGAGCCATCCCTCCAGCCCTGCTCCCTCCCTCCCACCCCCTTTTTTATTAACAAGGGATTTAGGAAATAATTAGGCTTTATCCTTACCTCTGGATAGTAGGAGGCGGAGGCAGGCAGATGGGGAGATGAAAACAGCTGGAAGCCTGGCTCCCGGTGCCCTTAATTGCAAGGCACAAGCAATTAAGATAAGAAGGACTTAAGAGTGCCCAAGCCTATAACATTCAAGTTCTGGAATCCAAGTTTTCTCACCTTTAGGGCATCGTGCAAAATGCACAAAGGTGAGTTAGACTCTTGTTGGGTGGGTGTGGGAGGACTGGGTTAGAACATACAAACAGCTTGGTAGGTTGTTCTTGAGTATAATTTACGTAATTGTTTCTGGCCCGGTAAGTGTAGCCGGAGGCTTTATATTGACGTATGTGAGTGAACGAAAACAAAACTAACAAAACAAAATAAAACAAAACAAAAACCCGATAAGGTCTTCATTGACCAGCGGTTTAATGGCTTTAAATAAATTAAGTTCTTTTGGATCAATTCGACACGCTGATGATATTTGCAATTTATTAGCTTTTTAACGCTTCTCCCCTCAGTTACAACTTTAACATAGAACTTTGGAGAAATCATTTTGCAACCGTCTAGTGAAGGTGTTACTTTCTATGCAAAGAAAAACGTCAAGATGTATGACCATTCCCTCACAAAAACCACCTAACAGCAAGCGTGGGGCCTAGCCCTGGATTCTGGTCTTGAAATTTAGACTCTTATATCAATTTTTAATTAAAATAGGGTCTCTTTAAAGATGAAAAGTGCCTGGGCGTGGCGGTGTGTAACTGTCTATAACGTCAACACATGGATAGCTGAAGTGTGGGCATGGGGTAAGGACAGCCCAGTCTGCATGGCATGCTCAAGGCCAGCCTGGGCTAACTTGCAAATACTGTCTCAACAAAACAAAACAAAACAAAACAAACAAACAAACAAACCCGTAAGGAGTGCCTCAATGGTAGGCAGCGTGGTGTGAGGGGAGTCCCAGCTTTTCTTCTGGTTATCTTCTAGAGAACAGCTTTTGTTTGGCAATTGACGCTGCTTTGTGGTAAACTCCAACCTGGTTATGTCTGGTTGGATCCTGTGGGAGTGGAGTCTCAGGGTGCAGGATGCCCAAACCGCTCTGCATTGCTGACCTGAACCTTGATGAGCAAGTCAAGGTCTTGTCTGCTTTCTTCACAGCGTGGCTTTTACTTCCCCCCCTCATAGCTATTAAACAAAGCACAGAGGAACCCTTGATGCCTGTATTGGCCTCGAGTAACATTACCCAACCTCGACTTGGCATCTCTGGTGACTTCCCCCGTTTCTGTCATCATCTTTTACTTCCTTCTCTGTCCCATGCTGGTCTTGAACCTGAAATTTCACTGAGGATAAGCTTGAGCTTCTGATCCTCCTACCTCTGACACCTGAGTGTAGGGACTGCAAGCATGTAGCACCACACATGGCCTCCGTAAGACTGAGGGTCAGAGACAGGGTTTTATGCGTGGGAGGCAAGCGGTCTTAACCATGGAGCTACGTTACCAGCAACTGATAGATAATTCTTCACTGGATGAGTCTTTATGATGGCGCTTTCCTGGGCCACCGCTTCTTCCACATTTAACCCACGGCACAATTCATTCAGCTCTGGGACGAGTCTTCACTCGTTATGAAGCCTGTCGTTATGCTTTTAGGTATTATAATATGCCCATCAATTTTTCTTAAATGTCCCTATGACGAATACTAAAACGAGAGGAAAATAGAGTGTTTCTGGGTTTTGTTTGTGCTATAGGGAGTCCCAGGAACAATGTTAAGAACAGATAACCACTTGACGACAGTTAAAAAAAAATCAGACATATATACAACAAGCTTCCTTTAGATTTTTATTTTTATTTTTTAATTGTCTTCCGTCTGCTGGCTAGTTCAGTTTTCATAGTTCTCATAAGCAATTAGATTGGGGTTAGGAAAAAAATCGGCTAACTGGGAAGACAGAAGTATAACCTACAAAGAGTGTCTTTTCAGGCTAGAATCTCCTTCCGCATCCTTATTCTGAGTCTCAACCCAACCCAACCCTCCTCCATGGTGGCTGTGAAGGCTCATCTCCCCTCCGCAGTCTTGCCGAGGAAGCCAAGTTTGCTCTCAGTGGCAAAGTATCCTTGCGATCAGCTTACACTGTTCATAGGACTTTAAGCTGAAGAGAGCAGAGTTTAGTCCATGAAAATGAGACTCAGAACCTAGAATGTGATATTTTAACCGGGGAGGCTGGGGTTGCACTGGTGACCTTCTTAGGGGCCCTGAGTGACAGACGTACTTCCTCTGAAAGATTGCACGTTCTAAACCTCCCTAAACTGGTGTTCAAATGTTTAAGACTGTAGGGGACATTTCTCATTCAGACCACCGCATCTCCGGAAGTCTCCAGAAAAAGGTGGAAAGACCTGAGATTGACTCACAGCGGTCCCTGCAGGCAGCCACAGAGAAGAACAGAGCCTGGTTGCCCAGAGACCAAGAAAATCAAGTCTTTGTTGCAGTGTCCCGCGGAGGATGCGGAAGGTCGCTGGGAAACACATTAAATGTCTTTTCCTAGCTTCCTCCTTCCACTCTAAGCATCTTTTTGGTCTTTCTTCTTTTTGGTTTTTCCTTATATCGACCGACCTCTTGATTTTCGAGCTCTTTTGTTACCTGGATTTGGTTGACTCTGGCGCTCAGAAATTCGGTTTGCAGAATGCAGACTGAATGAAGGGGACCCAAAGAAGGATTCAAGCACTCCTTCTTTTTCTTTTTTTCTTTCACATCTATCCATCAACCCAAATTGATAGTTAAAAGAAAAGTCTCCTAAGTAGGCTAAAAGGGCGTTAAGAGAAAGTAAACTGCCTTGAGATCAGTACTATTAATAGGAGAGAAACGGGAAACAGAAGCTCAGACAGATGCAGGTAGTGGGTGCTCCTGAACCCCGCGGGGCTCCCCGAAGGAGCGCTGGCCGTGAATTATTCGTGAACTAACTGCCCAAGCGTTTGTCAAACAGGTTCACTCAAAGAGCTTGTGACCGAGCTGTGGCCTTTGCAGGACGCGGGTCTCAGGGACCCTACAGATGGCGCAGCTGGGGCTGGCCAGGGCGCTCTGGTCTCCAGGGGCCCAGCTACTCAGTCAACCAACAGCTCTGGGCAAACACTGCCAGCCAACCAGATCTGGAACATTCCCGCACAGTCCAAAAGTGTGACCAGTTCACCTAGGAGACCCCCCAAACCTGGATGGTGGGAACCAGCATCCTCGCTTGTCCCTGCGCTCCGACTGCGCGCGCCGGAGCAGGTCTCAGGAAGGGACCTTGCATTTCTGGTCGGGAAAAGCAAGACGGTAAAATTGTGATTCAAACACAGCAAACAGAAATGAGCAACCAAAGTTAATTATTGACAGAACACGGCGGGACTGGACCTGAAGGACTCAGGGATAGCATACTCTAGGAGAGTGCCGGCACAGCGCCGAAATAGCTCAGTTGGGAGAGCGTTAGACTGAAGATCTAAAGGTCCCTGGTTCGATCCCGGGTTTCGGCAGTCGCTTTTTATTTTAATCTGACGGGAGTCAAACTTCCTAAGGTCCTTCCACCAAAGACCTCTGTTGAATTCATCCCAGATTCGCTGCAGTGGACGTAGTGGAGAAACACAAACAGCTTTTCTCGCCCACCGGTGGCGGCGGCAGGCAACAGACACAGGCACTTCCGGGTGTCGTCGGAGGCGCTGCTGCGCGTGCGCAATACGGAACCCGGAGCCAAAAGGCCGCCCCGCCGCTTGGACCGGGAAGGTGGTCTGGGGCACGCGTCCGCCGTTGGGGATCTCTGGCGTGTCCTGTTGGGGAGTCGGGGTCTGCCCTGGAGGGAGGAAGACACGTCCAAATGTCACCCCGCCACCCGCGCTCTAATGCGGATCCTACTGTGCACTCAGGCGCTTGCTTCAGGATGTTGCTAAGAGTTGCAAGAGGGCGGCACCGGGGTGGCCCTGGCAGGATCGGATCACCTGCTTAATGATGAAGGGGTGGTAGCTTTATAGCGCCTAACAGTTAAGTAAGCGACGGTATTTAGTGGAGACACGAGTTTCTCAGTGTGGTCTGGGGACCAGCGCCCAGCTTGTCAGCATCACTTTGGGGCTGGTCTGAAATGCCCCACACCGGGCTACCGAATGGCGCCCTGGGCACGGTGACCAAACACCCTCCCTCCCAGGCGGGTGTCTTGTACCTCAAATTTGAGCTGCACTGGTCGGGACACTCCCTTCGGAGGTCTGTTGTTATATCTGGTCTGAACTTGGCCAACCTCTTATTTTTAGTCTCGGTGTACATATATTACCATAAAAATGAAAGTCTTTCACTGTAACCTGATAACTTTATTGTGTATTAATTAGGACCTTCGTGTAATGAGCTGTGCACACACATCAATGCCCCTTTTATTAGCTTTGGACTCTACTGTCTCCCTTTCAGTGGATCGTGCGTGCTATAATATCATCATTTCTCAATTTGTTTGCTGTTGAAAACTCAATTGCTTGAATTTGCCTCAAATTCTAAGAATATATGGGGTTTCCCACAATCATCCCTAATGCACACTGTGAGGGTGGCTTGCCTTGCTACGGCTTCCCCACGGAAGGTCTTTAAGGAGTGTGAGTGTCCCAGCGAATGGCATCCTAGTAAGGTCGGGGGGGAGGGCATTCGAATTAGTGCCGCGCATTTCAGTGTTCATGTGAATAGTCCAAGCGCGGCTCCACGGCACAGTGAGCATCCCGACAGACCCCAGGGACAAAGCGTCCAGGAAAATGGCAGTCGCCAGTTACAGGGACCTCTCCAGTCGCCAAGTATCCTGCTGAGCACTCTTTGTTAACAATCCCAAAATGCCTGTCACCAGTCCTCCAGAGTTGGAACCGCAGATGAATATAAATAAACAAATACATATTACATGTGTTTGGGAAAAGCCAACACAATCCTGAGACGTATTTAAATGGAGCCCGAGGCATAAGAATCAAATAGTGCTTTTTTTTATATATACACCATAGATCCATATAGAGAATAGTTTTAATTTTCAAGGATGTCATGTATAAGGACTGCATTTACACGCTTCTCACACCGCCCTCTCTCCACTCTGCAGAGAATTAAAGTTGTTTTTATTCTTCAGGAATTTCGTAAGGATAAACAATATATCCACCCCATGTGCTGGTTTCCTCACCATCGACAATTTTATTCAGGTTTGACTAACTCAGCCTAAGGAGGGTAGCTTAGAGAAGGGGGAAATCACAGTAAATGGGTATAAAGTAGGTGACCACGTATTTAGGGACTTTTCCAAATCTATGGTTTTTGATGGATTAGCCCTCTGTCTTAGTTTTTTGGGGTGGTACGGTTAAGAGACCAGACACTGTCTACATAGCTTTCCAGTTATGCTAAGGTCTTGGGCTCTGTTACAATTGGTGCCGATGGTTCTGGAAGGGACCATCAGGGCTGGGGTAGCAGGATGTAGGAAGACTGTGGAGACAGATATGGTAAGGGTCACTGGGATGACCCTTATTATCTTGGTGCATCTTAGTGCTAAGTACCACCTCGTGCCACTGTCCTAATTTAGTAAAACACTGACCAAATTAAACATGGAGGTGAAGGTATTTGTTTGGCAGACAGGTTCATCCCGGAGGGAAGCCAGTGCGGGAACTTAAGGTAGGAACCTAGAGGTGGAAACCAAAGCAGAGACCGCGCAGACACACTGGCTACCTGTCTGTTGACCTGCCAATGGATGGTACTGTCCACAAAAGGTTGGACCTTTCCGCCCCGATCAGCCCAATCTGGTCTAGAGACAGATTCATAGACAAGAGTGATAGAGGCAATTCCTCACAGAGATTCCCTCCGCCCAGGTGACTCTAGTTTGTGTCAAAATGACAAAAACTAACGGACACAGCTCTCCAGCATTGCAGCTGAACGTGGTCTGTCCTACACTAGTGGTCCTGTAACATTGTATCACTTAGGGGTGGTGGACTAGCTTGAGCATTCTCTAATGTTTCCACAATAATGAACTCATCTAGGTTTCTCAGAGCCTCTCCTTGGCGTTAAGCTATGTCACATGATGGGACATCTCCAAGCATCTTTTGCTGCATGCTGCCATTAAGATGAATTACTGTGGTCATCACAATCATACCCCAAACCAAAACACATGCATAGTGTACAAAAACCAAAGACATGAGCACGGGTCGTATCTTGAGTAAATCAAAAGGACTCTCTACAGGGCCACTCAGAGTAGTTATTCTCTATCATAGGGGAAGCCAGACGATTTTTATCTATGTTCATTGTTGATATCTGAAGACAGGTGACCACTGGAGATAAGATACTGTACTGGCTGGTTTTGTGTGCCAACTTGACACAAGCTGGAGTTACCACAGAGAAAGGAGCTTCAGTTGGGGAAGGGCCTCCATGAGATCCAGCTGTGGGGCATTTTCTCAATTAGTGATCAAGGGGGGAGGGCCCCTTATGGGTGGTGCCATCTCTGGGCTGGTATTCTTGGGTTCTATAAGAGAGCAGGCTAAGCAAGCCAGGGGAAGCAAGCCAGTAAGAAACATCCCTCCATGGCCTCTGCATCAGCTCCTGCTTCCTGACCTGCTGGAGTTCCAGTCCTCACTTCCTTTGGTGATAAACAGCAATGTGGAAGTGTAAGCTGAATAAACCCTTTCCTCCCCAACTTGCTTCTTGGTCATGAAGTTTGTGGAGGAGTAGAAACCCTAACTAAGGCAGATACCATGGCAAAATTTGCCTTTTTGTCATTACAAGGCAGACTGTAAACTTGGTAATTTCCCCTTATGTATATAGATGCCTTTGTGTTCCATTTTGTTTTTATTTATTTCAATGATTTCTGTTTGTTTATATTTTGTGTTTAAGCTAGTCTTTCAAAGGTTGATGATAGAGGGGACACGTGGGAACTTCCAGTAATGAGAGAATTAAAAACTGAGACAGAGAAAAGGATACCCAGTTGAAGGCTTTAAAGGAGGCTATTTCTTGGGATTAGTTCGCTCAGATAGAAGGAAGGGTTTATCTCCCCTGCTGCTATTCTTGTTCAGGACCCAATAACTTTCCACTAGTCATGAGAACAATATGCTCAAATAATGGCTCATCTCAGGGTACCATTCCTTTGCTGTAGTTGTTTTATTGTATTTCCGACAAGAGAATGGAATTTTCTCAGAATCTAAATTGAGGGCCCCACCCATTCGTGTGTCTATGTCACCTAGCCTCGTATCACAAGCACACTATCAAGGGTTCCTTCGTTGATGTCTGTTGATAAGCAGGTTTCTTCAGAGCCTATGTAGAGGACTTTAAATCCAGCAGCATAGGTTCTCTGGCAAGGGATCACATCCAAAACCCTTTCAGGTCTGTGTGATATAACTGGAATCCAGACACGCCTTTAACCCTAGGAGACAGGGGCAAGCAGATCTCTGAGCTCCAGGCCAGCCTGGTATAGAATAAATTTCAGGTAAAGAAAAGCTTAGGTCCAGGTATGATGGTACACACCTTTAATCCCAGCACTCAGGAGACTGAGGCATGCAGATCTCTGAAAGCTAGCCAGTCCCTTTCATTGAGGATGTGCAGTAGAGTTTGTGGCAGATCAGTTGGAGGCGTTCAGAGGCTGTTTTTATAGGGACAGTTTTACAAACAGGTGGCAGAGAGAACAAGTTAGACACAGGTGACCCAGAGAATGAGAAGGAACCCCAAGATTAGAAAAGATTACCAGAGCCGGGCGTTGGTGGCGCACGCCTTTAATCCCAGCACTTGGGAGGCAGAGGCAGGTGGATTTCTGAGTTCGAGGCCAGCCTGGTCTTCAGAGTGAGCTCCAGGACAGCCAGGACTACACAGAGAAACCCTGTCTCGAAAAACCAAAAACCAAAAACCAAAAAAAAAAAAAAAAAAAAAAAAAGAAAAGAAAAGATTACCAGAGTTAGTTCAAGGTCAATCAGAGCAGTTCAGTAAGAGGCTGAGAGAAGTCCGTTTGAATCAGTCAGATTGGAGAGGAGTTTGGATCAGAACAGCTGAGTTGAATCAGCGAGCCAGCATGCCAAAACAACTGGAAAGGGTGAGCTTATTCAGCAGTAAGCCTCCAAGACAACAATTACATGAGAAGAATCGAAGTTACTTTTACAACCAAGCTGCTTTTATGTTTAACACTGTGAAAGATCTTCAGCATTTTCCCTTTTGTTTATATCTGCGTTACTTTTTCCATTGCATAATAAAGAAGAGGGGAGGAAAAACTGTACTTTAGTCAGCATAGTTGGAGGCAAAAAGTCTCCACTGTCTGCATCAGTGCAGAGGAACAGCAGCAGCCGCCGAGTGCTAGTCTTGGTCTAACAGAAGAGGAGAGCCACTTGGGGGATCTTGAGCTGTCCGGACACTGACCCAGGTTAATTAAGGTCATGGACCTGGACCCGGGAACCCGCATGGGAGCTACACAGAACATGGTGACTAGTCAATCAATATCCTAGTAGCTACCCGTGACATGGTAATAAATATCCTAGCCACTGGAGAATTCTTTCCATCCTTCAAGTTACTTTTGTTTTGATTGCTACTTTTAAAAGTAAAGTTCAAAGAACTTTCCAGATAAACAAGGTTTAGAAAAGCTTTCAGTTGTAACAGAGATAAAGAACTAAATAAAAGTTTTGGGTTCAGGGAATTAGAAACCAAAAGGTCCAACACAAATAGAAATGTGGCTACATGGCAACATTGTATCCAATTCCTCAATTATCAGCTCAGTTATTCCTGCTGGGTTATTCATTTGCACAGGTGTTACTCTGCTGCAGATGTGCTGGAGGGGGGAGTCCCCTCTGAAGAGCAGCTGTTGGCCACTACAGGTCCTGACAGCTCCAAGAGAAATCTGTTTGGTTTCCTGCCATTGCTGTGCCATCAGATCCTGACCTCTGTCATATGGCATTCTTATGGTTGGCCCTGTCAGTCCTGGTATTCCACTGTTCCTGTAATCAGAGTGACCAGGGCCAGAGCCCAAGCCCTCACATCCCCATAACAAGCTGAGTTTAGTCATCCACCCTCAGTAAGGCAATTAAAGGAATAAATAATGATGAAAAGCAATGTGCTCACATTGGGAAGGACAGAGAGATCCGTTCACACACACACACACACACACACACACACACACACAAAGTCACACACAGACACACACACACAGACACACACAGACACACACACACACTTCCACCTCCTAAGTCTCCTTTGGGTTCTGACTGGAGGTTCAGATTTAAGTAGAGAGTTACAGGAACTCATAGCTAAGCCGCCCCAGTCATCATGTGTCCTGTCCATCACTGACTCTGTTGCCTCAGTTCTGGTCTGGCCTAAAAGATGGCCTGACGAATTGTCAGCCTGTGAAATGTCTTTCTGAGGAAGCAAACTCTGCCTCTGGCTGCCACCAGGCTCCATCCAGCATGAGATTTCCTATCTGGGGAACCATTGTTCTAATAGCCTGACAGCCAATAGGAGGGAGGGGCACACATGCGGGTTTAGAATATTCTCATTCTGAATTCTCGACAAAGGAGTCTCAAATGGCTGAGAAACATTCAAATAAATGTTCAACATCCTTAGCCACCAGGCAAATGCAAATCAAAACTACTTTGGGATTCCGTCTGACACCCGTCAGAATGGCTAAGATCAATAACACAAGTGACAGCTCATGCTGGCGAGGGTGTGGAGTAACGGGACACTCCTCCATGGCTGGTGGGAGTGCAAACCTGTACAGCCACGATGGAAATCAATAGGGTGGTTCATCAGAAATTGGGAATAGTTCTACCTCAAGACCTAGCTACCAAAGGATTCCCTATCCAACCACAAAGATACTTGCTGGATTATGCTCATTGCAGCTTTATCTATAATAGCCAGAAACTAGAATCAACCTAGATGTCCCTCAACAGAAGAATGGATAAAGAAAACGTGGTTCATTTACACATTGTGATATTACTCAGCTGTTTAAACAAATGACATCGTGAAAAATCTCCAACCGCAGCAGCAGCACAGCAGCGGCAGCACAGCGGCGGCAGTAGCGTGCTTGTTTTGGTCCAACAGGCGAGGAGAGCCACTTGGGGGATTCATTTTGCAGCAAATGAATGGAACTAGAAAAAAAATATCCTGAGAGAGGTAACCCAGACCCAGGACAAATATGGTATATAGTCACTTTAAGTGGATATTAGCCATTAAGTAGTGATAAGCAAGCTACCATCTGTATACCTAGAGAGGTTAGGTAAACAGGAGGGATCTAGAGGGGAAGATGGATCTTCCTGGGAAGAGGAAATAGAATAGATTTTGTGGGTGCCCTGGGGACATATGTGGACCGGAGCAGGAAAGCTCATATTGGGGGTGGGGATTGGATGGATGGAGAGAGGGCTGGGATTGGGGAGAGTTAAGGGGCTCATATGGAAGCCTAGAGCAGTGAACTAGTGCACTTCCTGGAATCTATGAAGGTGATCCTAAGGGCTCCTAGGGATGAGGGATACGGAGTAACAACCAGCTATGTCTTATAATCAGGCTGGGTTTTCAGTGGAAGGTCTGAATAGCATTCAATTGCACTGTTGGCCAAAGCAGGTTTGGAGTGAGGGGGAGGAACGCCCCATGGAAATCCCCAAATAACTCAGGCCGAATCTAAGACAAAAGCAAAGTTCACTCTGCAAACGGACAGCAAGGGTCCCATTGCTGAGGACAGCGTCTATAAAACTCGCTGGTTACGGAGAAGTCAAGATGTTTGGAGCCCTAGCCCCTACGGTCTAGTCTCTGGGGCCAGAAGGTAATCTGCAGACTGCCAAAGAGAAACATAGATACCAACCCAGAAACAAAGCCTTTGACCTACCTACACTCTATCCTGCCTGTAACATATGCTAAGACAGTGGAGGCACAGAACTTGTGGGAGTGGACACCTAGTGTCTGACTTGTCACTAAGACTCACTCCACGAGAAGAAACCCATATCTGATACTGCTAGGGCAACCAAGAACCAGAGTCTAGATAGCCCAATGACCTATGGCAAAACCAGACACGATTAGTGGGAAAAAGTAGAATAAAACTACTCCTAATGATGTTTTGCTATACTCATAGATCAGGGTCTTACCCAGTCCTCTCATTCCTCACCAAAGGGGTCACGAAGCAGCCAGTAGTTAAGGTGGGCTCTGCTACATACTCTGACCTACTTGTATAAACCTTTGAGCCAGCCTGACTGAGGAGAAACTGGCCTGCTTCCACATAGCTGAGCGCAGGAACACCCATCTCAAGGGATAAAGCTGACACTGTGGCCTCTCCAGTGCAGGCAGCAGACACAGCCAGCCCCCTGCCCCCACCCCCGACTCTCTTGCCACATTTTGTGTGGTGTGACCTGTAGTTGTGCGGCCACTGTAAGGTGCTACAGCCCGAGGCATACCATGTGCCTTGTGAACCACAGTGTGGAAGACAAATAGAACTTTTGAGAATTTTTGTTGCAGGTGTCAATTAGGAAACTCTCTGTTGCTGCTGAACATACAACCTGAGAGGCTACTTAAGGCAAGGAATATTTACTCTGACCCAGAGTTTGAGGGTGCAGTCCATCATGTGGGTGGGGGCCAGGAGGGGGTGACAGCAGCAGGTGCTTGGGGAAGCTGGTCATAGGATGTCTGCAGTCAGGAAGCAGAGTGACAGATGCTGGCTTTCTCCAGTGTATTCAGTCCAGGATCCAGACTTACGGGGCGGTAACACACGTTTAGGTTGGCCTTTCTCAACCTCAGCTGGCCCGATTTAATGACTCCCTCGTGGTCATTCCCAGGAACCAACCTAATCCAGACCCTCCCTCACAGGTGTGTGCAGACCTAAGCGATTCAGGTTGACATTCCATATAACCCATCACAGTGACTGATCTGTGTGCCCATAGGGGCTGTTTTGTAATGGAAGCTCTTGCTTGGAGGGAACAGTCTGGAAGTAGATCATGTTATCCCCGCTTGGGGAGGCAGAGTTCCCGCCTCATTTTAAATCCACAGATAACTCCAGAACACGTCTTATCTTTCCTCTCCCTCTCCCAAGACATTACCCAGAGTCTGTCTACAGATCTGTATACAGTGGAGTTGGGAATGCAGATGATTAAACTGTTACTTATTTGTCTCATTACTGTGTCACAATTCCTGACAAAAACAAACCGATGAAGGATTTACCTGGCTCCTGGTTTGTCATGGGGCAGGGGTGGGTGGGGGGTGGGAGGAAGGCTGCAGGTGTGTGAGGGACAGACGCTGACACACCCCTCTCAGCTTCTTTAGTCACTTCAGAACCCCAGCCCATGGGCCTCTGAGATGATGGGCTTCTCACTTCTCTTAAGCCGCCCTGGAAACGTTGTGACAGATGCTTCCAGAGGTGTGTTTTCTAGATGATTCTAAGTCTATCCAAGTTGACAGTGAAGATGACCATCGGAAGTATGATGAGAAATTACTTTGATTTAGGCTGGGGAGATAATATAAAATGGTAAGAAGACAACATACTCAATATGTTCTCTGCAACGATGATAATTTTGGGCTCTTCCTCTGTGGGTTAGGACGCTAACACTTCTGACTTCTCTGGGGCTCGCTGATGGGGTGTGAGCGCCAGCCACTTACAACTGTTGCATCACAGAAACAAATCACTTGTTCAAATGCCGTCCGTCATAGTGCGCATTAGGAAAAAGCTCTATTCAGATGGAAGTTGGTACTGGGCGTTCTTTCATTTATTAGGCATTAGATTTATATTTTACTAAAAAGCAAAATATAGTTTGCACAGGTGATAGGCATGATGAAATCCTGATACATGTATGACTCTTAACTAAAGATTTATTTTTATGTGTACAAGTGCCTTGCCCCCATGTATATCTGTGTGCCACGGACATAGAGTGTCTCTGGTGGTCAGAAGAGGGCATCCAGTGCCCCAGAACTGGATTTACAAATGGTTTTTGCCACTGTAGGTGCCAGGATGTGAGAACTTGGAAGCCCTGGAACAGGGGCCGGTGTTCCTAACCACTGAGCTCTCTCTCTAGCTCTGCATGCGTGAATCCTGAAGACACTGTTGAAGGGGAAACTTAAGGGTTCCTTGGGGAGTCAGTTGTGTTGGGGGTGTTTTGCTGGGGCACACAGGTGAAGGAGTGTTTTCCTGAAGCCCACACGGGTGAAAGGCTAAGGCAGACTCGTTACAGAACGGTTCAAGGAAACAAGCACAGGTGAAAGGATGTTCTGCTGAGGCAAGAACGCAAAAAGACACGCGATGAAGGAGTCTTTGCTAACGACACACATGTATTGGTCCCCCTTACATGGCAGCATTGATCTCCCTTTTAGGGGACTCCACAGAGAGAAACTCACCAAAACTCTTCTGGTAGTGTGCCTCGGTGCTTTTTTTGCCACGTGTGGGGACTCAGGCTGATTAGCAGAGTGATGTCGGCAGTCAGGCACGGATGCTGAGGTGAGACCCGTGGTGAGGCAAGGCCCATGGAGAACACGTGATGATTGGAGGGAGGATAACTAGAACTCAGTGGCCAGGGGTGGGGGCCGAGCTAGGCTTCCTTATTGAGATTGTGAGATAGTCGTGCGACGCTTCTTGGTCTCGAGTCTTGGCCGATCTTTGCTTCCCCGAGGGAGGCAGAGCTGAGGACTTTTCCTGGTGTCCCTCCAGGTCCCTCCTGTTGCTGTTTCGAGCCAAAGCTGACGCTTGGCTGACTCTACTGGGCAGTGCCAGTGCTGATGACTCGCGTTTGCTCTCCCGACTCTACCAAACTGGACTGCTGGTGTGTCTGTGAAGTGTCTGCTGGTAGACCGAGCTGCCGCTGCTGCTGACCTGTGAACTGACTGACGATTTCCAGACGACACAGGTGGGAGCTGCTCCAAAGAACCTTTCTATAAAGGTTCCCCCTCATATTCTTTCTTTTCCACTACTCTGGTAGAGGTGCAGGGTGGGGTGGGGAGCTACAAGTGAGGTTAAAGTGTTTAATAACTATCATTAAAAATAGGATTTGAAGAAATTGAAGTAACACATTATGCCAGCACAGAAGAATACATACGGCGTAGTTTTCTTTATATGGAACAATCTTAAATAGGAAAATCTAGAGGTAAAAGTAAAGGCAAAGGGTATTGAACCTTTGTGTAGCAGTGAAAACGTCCTAAAACAGGTTGTGTTGGAGGTTACAATGCTTTGAGTACACTAGAATCATTGACTGACAGTTTGAATGGCTGCTCTGTGTGTGTGTGTGTGTGTGTGTGTGTGTGTGTGTGTTATATCTCAATAGACCCATCACAGTTCTCTAGGCTGCCCTCCCATACCAGCAGCAATTGGAATTCCTAGAAGATTTTAACACAAAATAGTATTCTTTTCTTTTGAACTCATAAAGGATATTTAGTTTCCAAGACCGACAAAATGGCAGGTGTCTGAGTCCATGGTGCTATTCTACATAAATATGCAAGACCGGGTAATTGATAATGAGTATTTATTGGCTCACAAGTTCTGAATGCTGGAACTCAAGATCAATGATCCAGTGACTGACTGGTCAAGACCTTCTGGCTGCGTCATCCCGCAGTGGAAGGCACTCCCAGAGGAGAGAGAAAAGGTACAAGGCAGCAAGAGCCTGACCAAGTGACCGTAAGCCCCTTTTAATTCAATATTAATCCATACATACGAATACCAATATTGTTGTATTGGGAATTGATTCCAGCACATGCTTAGGGGTGAAAACTTAAACTGTAATAATGGCTGATCTTAGCAGGTACTCACGAGGTACCGGGTGCTGAGCCGATCACCAGGTGCTGAACCCGGTACTGAGCCAGTCACTGTGTACTGAGCCAATCACTGGGCGCTGAGCCCATCTCCCCTTCATCCTCACAACACAGGTTCTTGTTTCTGATTTTGAGGCACACAAGAGAAGCTCGTGGAGTCCCAGTACCTTTCCCTGTGACACACAGCCCCTCCTCGTTGGTGAGGTTTGAGACCAGGCAGAAGGACTCCACGCCTCCAACCAAACCTCATCTCAGGATGACTTCACTGATGACCTGTCTGAAGGATGGGCTTGATTCTGCCCCGTGAGTCTTCGGCTAAGTTTAAGCAGATGTGGCTAACCCCCTCTAAACATTTATCATGTAATTTGCTCTGAAGAATTAATTACAAAGCAGGATCTGTCTTTTTGGGAGAGTGATCACCAGGGAAAGGTACAACGTAGGTGCCTGCAACTTCCAGTCAGAGTCAGTTTTGCTTCCACACTGGGAAACCCTAAGTTTCCATCCTCTTCCTTCTCCACCCACATTTCAAAAAAAAAAAAAAAAAAAAAAACCCTAGCGCTTTAGTGAAGTCCAAAGCGTAGCATGCTACTTTCAGACAGAGCAGAAAACTAGAAAGCTGAGCTAGGTGGTATATTGTATGGACGCATTAAACATTTTTATTAGATAGCAGGACCCAGTGTTTGTGAGACAACGTGTCAGGAGCACAAAAGAAGAAGCAGTGCAGCTCCGGATGTACCAGCCGCGCTGACCCCTTCGATGCAGGGGCCGATGCTGGTTCCCGCCCTCTGGCGCGCCTCGCCGCCAGAATAGATTAATTTTGTCATTACCCTTTCTCAGTTTCTGCCTTTGACCAGAAAAAAGAGGTTAATTGTGTGCCATTTCTCAGGAGAACGAGGTATCAACGTTTTAATTCTTGATGGTTTATGAATTGTGGGCAGCTAATTAAAACTTAAAGATTAGAGGAGCTATTTTGGTTAAGAGGCCATTTGCAGGGCTGTGGAATGAAAAGAACAAAGGGTCCCTGTTCTTTTCATCCCCCATGTTTAAATGTAACTTTGCACTGAAAGAGTCCTGAATGGTTTTGCATAGTGAGTATTCATTGTATTGATTCTAATTTTAATTCTGCAGAAAGTGACACAATGTCTGAAAGCCATTGAGGAGTTAACATGAAGATTATTTGGAATGTTAAATAGCAAGATTTGTGTGTTAAGGCTTCTTTGGACCCTTCCTGACCTCCATGAGACATCATAAAGTCAGACGGGGACCACTTAAGGATTCTGTTAGATGTCCTTCATTGTATCTCAGGGGGCTCTAGTATTTAGACAGTTTTCTCTCACAGATAACCATTCAGTTTCTGTCTGGAAGATAATGGACTGTCTTGGACTTTTTCTTGATTCTTCTGCAAGGTGGTTGGCTTTCAGGCAACTGCATTTCCTTGGGTGTATGAAACAACGTGACCAATGGACTCTGTCACGCCTTTGCACGAACCAGGAGAGGGACATCTTCAACCCATGCAGTCTTCATAGATTTGAAACTAGAAAAAGCTGAGCAGAGCTGGACTTCAGCTGCTAGGTACCTACTGGCAATGCGAGCCCCACACAGAAGTGGCCCTGGCTAAAAGAACGATTTCCATTTTAAATTGCTTAGGCATTGATCTCAACATATGTCATGTATGCCTGTGCGTGTCTGTGTGTGTGTGTGTGTGTGTGCGTGCGCGTGCACGCATGTGTGTGTATGTGTGTGTGTGTGTGTGTGTGTGTGTGTGTGTGAATATTGGTATGTATTTGCCATGACATGCATGGAGGCCTGAGGACACCTCATGGTACTTAGTTCTCTTTTTCTACCAAATGTGTCTCAGGGATTGTGATGGCTGCTCCTGGTTGTCAACCTGATTATGTCTGGACTGAACTACAATCCAGAAGTGGAGGGCACACCTGTGATCCAGATCTTGAGGCTGGAAGACACAAGTTTCTGACCTGGATCTTGGTGTGGGGATCTTGAGGCATAGTGGTCATGAAAATCTTAGGCGCAGGAGCGGTGGTACATGCCTTTAATCCAGGAGACAGAGGCAAGCAGATCTGAGTTCAAGGCCAGCCTGGGACAGAACAAGTTCCAAATACAGGCCATACAGGTGGTGGTACACACCTTTAGTCTGGGCCACACCTTCTGCTGGAGACCCACAGAAGGACACTGGAAGAAGGAAGATCTGTTCTGTGTCCACGGCTTGCCCTAACTTGCCAGCACACCTGTTGGAACTTACTTCTATTTCAGAAGGCCAGCTGAAACAAATAGCCTTGTGGGGCTGAGCAACTTCTAGATCCTAGGACTTCTCATTCGCAGCTGAACACTGTTGGGCCAGTGTGACTATAGACTGTAAGTCACCACAATAAATTCCCTTAATACATAGAGACGTTCTGTGAGTTCTGTGAGTCTAGAGAACCCTAAGAGAGGGATTATACTCAGTGACCAGGCATGCTGGCAAGCACCTTTACCTACTGATCTATCTCACCAGGCCTCTCTACTTTGTTTTATTGTGAAAATTCTCATTTTACATGTATGGGCTTTTTACCTGCATGTATGTATGTATACCTTGTGAATATAGTAACAGTGGGGGTCAGAAATGGGCATGGGATACTCTGGACCTGGAGTTACAGACAATTGTTAGCCGTTCTGTGGGTTCTAGAAAGAGACCTGTGTCCTCCCCAAGAGCATCAAGGGCTTGTAGCCACTGGGCCATCTCACTGGGCTGTCCACTTTATTTTTTTGAGACAGAGTCTGTCACTGAACCTGGGTTTTGCTGACTCAGTAAGGCTGGCTGGCCAGTGAGCTGCAGATCCAGTTCCCCAGCACTGAGGTCACAGGGCAGGCACATGCCTCTGTGTCTTGCTTCTTATGTGCTTCCGGGAACTCATTGATTTGGGTCCTTGTGTTTGGGAGACAAGTACTTTACCAAGTAAGCTGTCTCGCCAACACCTCTACATACTTCTTGGTGTGTTTTAAAATGAGATGAGTCCGAGTGTTCAAATGAAAACTTCTTGAAGGTAAAACTAGGTCTTGCAAGATCCCAGTTTTCATCTGTCACCGATGGACTGAAAACCTATCATGCAAGGTCAGGAGAGAACTTACAATGTAGGGCTGGAGAGATTAGTCAACAGCTAAAGGCATTTGTTGCCAAAAACTGACCTTAGTTCAGTCTCCAGGACCTACATGGAGGAATGAGAGAACCAACCCCTACAGATTGTCCTTTGATCTCTCTACACATTCATGACACACAAGCCACCCACCCCAATCAATCAATAAGCAATCAATCAATTAGCAATCAATCAGTCAGTCAATTATCAATGTAAATAGATAGTAGAAAAATAAATCATGGCTTAGTGGCATGAGATATAGTAAACAAACAACTTGTATGAGAGATTATTTCACCAAGGTACATGTGATAAAGGTAAGTTATTGTGGAGTCTAGGAGTATTATGTAATGACCAGATAGGTCTAGACAGGGAGATAATAAAAACTTTCCTGATGTGACATTGATGAAGAAGTAACCTGCTTGAGACTGGGCAAGGGAGAAAGAAAATGTCATTTCAGTAGAAGAGTGTTGACAAAGACTTTAAAGTGAGAAAAATCTAAAGTATTCTAAGAATCAAAATAAAGGAAGGGGGCTGGAGAGTTAAGAGTAACAACTGCTCTTCCAGAGGTCCTGAGTTCAATTCCCACAACCACATGGTGGCTCACAACCATGTGTAATGGGATCTGAAGCCCTCTTCTGATGTGTCTGAAGACAGCTACAGTGTGCTCATATACATAAAATAAACAAATCTTAAAAAACACATAAGGGCACAGAGTAGAAGCTTATAGAGGTTAAGGTGGTGTGGATCAAGATGAGGGTACGTAGAGGGGAAGAGGTCAAATCACTGTGGCCTGCGGTTCACACTCGGGTTTGAGATTCAATCCTACAGGGAACTGAAATCTATTCAGATTTTTAGTTTTAGGCAGAAAGTTAAAGAAAACTTATGTTATATATAATATATCTGTCTATGAAAAACAAACCACCTGAGGGGGATGGGGAGTGGCTAAGAGCCCTGTGGAGAGGCCGTGGCCTCTGTTCAGGTGACCCTGTGAGTGTGGGTGCTTACAATACACTAGATTTTTCTCACTTTGACAAAATCATCAGGGCCTGGAGATGGGTTGTCCAAAGGAAACAGGAGAGTATCAAGGATTCTAATGTGAAAACAAGACACAGCGTTGGTGTCATTTCTTGAACTCTGAGTCAAAGAGAGATGGCTGGCAAGAGTGATGGTGAGATCCTTTCTATTTTTTTGTTTTGTTTGATTTTTTGAGGTAGGGTCTCTGTATACAGGCCTTGCTGTCTTGGAAACTCATATAGTCAGGCTGGTTTTCCTTTGGGCTTTAGATTGACTTCCAAACTGACCTGGCAGATATGTCTTGTTTGGAGTGTGGGTAAGGGCAGTGGAAAAGATTCATGTGAAGTTCACTGTTCAGAGCTGGGATTGGTAGCAACAAAATGCCTGGGCACATGAATTTTCTGCAACAACATTAAGCTATGAGGTGCTGGCGCATCGCTGGTCTCCACAGGTAGAAGGTGGTATCCACTGAAGGTGGTGAGTTAATCTGCAGAAGGCGGGTGAAGGAATCCCGAGTATTTACAACATGGTATTGATGGGAAGTGGGATTGGGGTGGGGTGGGGCTGAAGCCAAAGCGGAGGAGATAGAGGGCGAAAGAGGTGTGCTTTATGCACCATTCTTTTTTTTTTTCTTCTTTATTTACATTTCAATTGTCTTTCCCTTTCCAGGTCTCCCCTTTGGAAACCCCCATCCCACCCCCATCCCCGCCTCTACGAGGGTGCTCCCCCCACCCTCCCACTCCCATCCTTCCACCCTGGCATCCCCCTACATCGCGGAATCAAACACCCTCAGGCCCAAGGGCCACTCGTCCCACTGATGTCCTACAAGGCCATCCTCTGCCACGTATGAGGCCAGTGTCCTGGGTCCCTCCATGTGTACTCTTTGGTTGATGGTCTAGTCCCCAGGAGCTCCAGAGGGTCTGGCCAGTGACACTGTTGCTCCCCTCACAGGGCTGCAACCCCCCTGAGCTCCTTCAGTCCCTTCTGCAACTCCTCCATCCGGGACCCCGCACTCAGTCCAATGGATGCTGCAAACATCCGTCTCTGTATTGACAGGCTCTGGCAGAGACTCTCAGGAGACAGGCTCCCTTCAGCAAGCACTTCCCTGCATCTGCAATAGCGTCCCGGTTTGGTGACTGTCTATGGGATGGATCCTCAGGTGGGGCAGTCTCTGGATGGCCTTTCCTTCAGTCTCTGCTCCACACTTGGTCTCCATAGTTCCTCCTCTGAGTATTTTGTTCCTCCTTCTAAGAAGCACTGAAGCACCCACACTTTGCTCTTCCTTCTTCTTGAGCGTCTTTTTTCTTTTTTATGTTCAGCAGCCTTATTTATTTATTTATTTATTTATCTATTTATTTATTATTTTCTATATTCTTTGTTTACATTCCAAATGATTTTCCCTTTCCCGGTTCCCCCCTCCCCCCTAGGTCCCATAAGCCCTCTTCCCTCTGCCCATTCCCCAATCACCGCCTTCTCACTTCTCTGTCCTGGTATTCCCCTACATTGCTGCATCAGGCCTTTCCAGGACCAGGGCCCTCTCCTTCCTTCTTCTTGAGAATGATTTGATATGTGAATTGTGTCTTGGGTATTCAGAGCTTCTGGGCTAATATCCACTTATCAGTGACTGCATTCCATGTGTATTCTTTTGTGAATGAGTTACCTCACTTAGGATGATATTTTCCAGTTCCAACCATTTGCCTAAGAATTTCATGTATTCATTGTTTTTAATTGCTGAGTAGTATTCCATTGTGTAAATATACCACATTTTCTGTATCCATTCCTCCATTGAGGGACATCTGGGTTGTTTCCAGCTTCTGGCTATTATAAATAATGCTGCTATGAACATATTGGAGCATTGTATCTTGAGTATTCCAAACTTTTGGGTTAATATCCACTTATACCATATGTGTTCTTTTGTGACTGAGTTACCTCACTCAGAATGATATTTTCAAGTTTCATCCATTTGCCTGCAAATTTCATGAATTCATTGTTTTTAATAGCTGAGTAGTACTCCATTGTGTAAATGAACTACATTTTCTGTATCCATTCCTCTGTTGAGGGATATCTGGGTTGTTTCCAGCTTCTGGCTATTATAAATATGGCTGCTATGAACATATTGGAGCATGTGTCCTTATTACATGTTGGAGCATCTTCTGGGTATATGCCCAGGAGTGGTATAGCTGGGTCCTCAGGTACTTCTATGTCCAATTTTCTGAGGAACCACCAGACTGATTTCCAGAGTGGCTGTACCAACTTTCAATCCCACCAGCAGTGAAGGAATGTTCCTCTTTCTCCACACCCTTGCCAGCATCTGCTATCACCTGAATTTTTGATCTTAGCCATTCTGACTAGTATGAGGTGGAATCTCAGGGTTGTTTGATTTTCATTTCCCTGATGACTAAGGATGGTGAGGATTTCTTTAGATGCTTCTCAGCCATTCAAGTTTCCTCAGTTGACAGTTCTCTAATTAGCCCTGTTCCTCATTTTTCAATAGGGTTATTGGGTTCTCTGGAGTCTAACATCTTTGTATATATTGCATATTAGCCCTCTATCAGATATAGGATTGGTTAAGATCTTTTCCTAATCTGTTGGTTGCTGTTTTGTCCTATTGACAACATGCTTTGCCTTATAGAAGCTTTGAAATTTTATGAGGTCCCATTTGTCAATTATTGATCTTAGAGCATCAGACATTGGTGCTCTGTTCAGGAACTTTTTACCCTGTGACCATGAGTTGGAGTCTTTCCCCCACTTTCTCTTCTACTAGATACAGTGTATCTGGTTTTGTGTGGAGGTCCTTGATCCAATTGGACTTGAGCTTTGTACAGGGAGATAAGAATGGATCAATTTCCATTCTTCTACATGTTTCCCCCCAGCTGAACCAGCACCATTTGTTGAACATTCTCTCCTTCTCCACTGTTTTATCCATGTGTTTTAACTCCTTTGTCAAAGATCAAGTGACCATAGGTGTGGGGGTTCATTTCTGGGTCTTCAATTCTATTCCACTGATCTACCTGCCTGTCACTATACCAATACCATGCAGATTTTATCACTATTGCTCTGTAGTACAGCTTGAGGCCAGAATGCTGATTCCCCCAGAAGTTCTTTTATTGTTGAGAATAGTTTTCGCTATCCTGGGTTTTTTGTTATTACGAATGAATTTGAGAATTGCTTTTCTAACTCTAGGAAGAATTGACTTGGAATTTGATGGGGATTGCATTGAATCTTATTGGGCATCATGAGCTTAGCTCAACGCCCTCCACTGAGCTGTTTACACAGGTTTCCTGAGAGCAGAACGTCCCACGGCTCAGCTTGATTTCTGTTTTATGTGTGGTAGGGACTTCCCAGGTCCCTAACTATGGCGATGTTTGTTTTTCCTGTTGTTTTTCACCCAGCCTCAAATATAAACTGCTGGTCCCTCAGTGAAGCCCCACATTCTCCTTCCTGAATGGCCCAAGTCTGTGTCTTCTGTCAATCCCCCAGGCCCGATATTTGGTACTGTGGCAGCACAGGCGCTGTCAGAATCTGTAGATTGCTTTTGTCAAGGTGGCCTTTTTTACTATATTAATACTGCCAATCCACGAACATGGGAGATCTTTCCATCTTCTGAGGGTCTTCAAAATTCTTTCTTCAGAGATTTGAGTTTCTTGTTGTACAGCTCTTTCACTTGTTGGGTTAGAGTCACACCAAGGTATGTAATATTATTTGTGACTATTGTGAAGGGAGTCGTTTCCCTAATTTCTTTCTCAGCCTGTTTATCCTTTGAGTATAGGGAGGCTACTGATTTGTTTAAGTTAATTTTATATCCAGCCATTTTGCTGAAGTTGTTTATAAAGTAGAAGTTCTTTGGTGAAGTTTTTGGCGTCACTTAAGTATACTATCATATCATCTGCAAATAATGATATTTTCTTCCATTCCAATTTGTATCCCTTTGACATCCTTTTGTTGTCTAACTGCTCTAGCTAGAACTTTAAGTAATATATATATATATATACATATATATATACACTCTCTATATATAGTATATATGTATATACTCTATGTATATATAGAGAACTTTAAGTAATATATATATATTACTTAAATATATACATATATATATATATATATATATATATGGAGAGAGAGAGAGAGAGAGAGAGAGAGAGAGAGAGAGAGAGCGCAACCTTATCTAGTCCCTGATTTTAACTGTGGCACTGTGGCTTCACAGAGCAAATTGGGTAGTGTTCCTACTGTTTCTATTTTGTGGAATAGTATGAAGAGTATTGGTGTTAGGTCTTCTTTGAAGGTCTGATAGAACTCTGCACTAAACCCAGATGGTTCTGGGCTTTTTTTTTTTTTTTTTTTTTTTTTTTTTTTTTTGGTTGGGAGACTTTTGATGATTGCGTCTATTTCTTTAGGGCTTATGGGACTGTTTAGATGGTTTATCTCACCCTGATTTAACTTTGGTATTTGATATCTGTCTAGGAAATTGTCCATTTCCTCCAGATTCTCCAGTTGTGTTGAGTATAGGCTTTTGTTGTAGGATCAGATGATTTTTTGGATTTCCTCAGTTTCTGTTGTTATATCTCCCTGTTCATTTCTGATTTTGTTAATTTGGATACTGTCTCTGTGCCCTCTGGTTTGTCTGGCTAAGGGTTTATCTATCTTGTTGATTTTGTCAAAAAACCAGTTTCTGGTTTTGTTGATTCTTTGTTTAGTTCTTTTTGTTTCTATTTGGTTGATTTCAGCTCTGAGTTTGATTATTTCCTGCTGTCTACTCTTCAGTGTATTTACTTCTTTTTGTTCTAGAGCTCTCAGGTGTGCTGTTAAGCTGCTAGTGTATGCTCTCTCCAGTTTCTTTTTGGAGGCACTCAGAGCTATGAGTTTTCTTCTTAGCATTGCTTTCATTGTGTCCCATGAGTTTGGGTATGTTGTACCTTCATTTTCATTAAATTCTAAAAAGTCTTAATTTCTTTCTTTCTTCCTTGATGAAGTTATCATTGAGTAGGGCGTTGTTCAGCTTCCATGTGTATGTGGGATTTTTGTTTTGTTTTGTTTTTTTTGTTATTGAAAACAAGTCTTAGTCTGTGGGGATCAGGTTGGATGCATGGGATTATTTCAATCTTCTTGTATCTGTTGAGACCTGTTTTGTGACTAATTATATAGTCAGTTTTGGAGAAGGCACCATAAAGTGCTGAGAATAAGATGTGGTCTTTTGTTTTAGGATGATATATTCTATAGATATCTGTCAGATCCATTTGGTCCATAACTTCTGTAAGTTTTAGTGTGTCTCTGTTTAGTTTCTGTTTCCATGATCTGTCCATTGATGAGAATGGGGTGTTGAAGTCTCCCACTATTATTGTGTGAGGTGCAATGTGTGCTTTGAGCTTTATTAAAGTTTGAATGTGAGTGCCCTTGCATTTGGAGCATAGATATTCGGAACTGAGAGTTCTTCTTGGTAGATTTTTCCTTTGATTAGTATGATGTGTCCTTCCTTATCTTTTTTGATAGCTTTGGGTTGAAAGTCAATTTTATTCGATATTAGAATAGCTACTCCAGCTTGTTTCTTGGGACCATTTGCTTGGAAAATTGTTTTCCAGCCTTTTACTCTGAGGTAGTGTCAGTCTTTGACACTGATGTGCATTTTCTGTATGCAGCAAAATTCTGGCTCCTCTTCTTGTATCCCGTCTGTTAGTCTATGTCTTTTTATTGGGGAATTGAGTCCATTGGTGTTAAGAGATTTTAAGGAAAAGTGATTCTTGTTTCCTGTTATTTTTCTTGTTAGAGGTGGAGTCATGTTTGTGTGGCTATCTTCTTTTGGGTTTGTTGGAAGATTACTTTCTTGCTTTTTCTAGGGTGGTAGTTTCCTGCCTTGTGTTGGATTTTTTCATCTATCATCCTTTGTATGGCTGGATATGTGGAGAGATATTGTGTAAATTTGCTTTTGTCATGGAATATCTTGGTTTCTCCATTTATGGTAATTGAGAATTTTGCTGGCTCTAGTAGCCTGGGCTGGCATTTGTGTTCTTTTAGGGTCTGTATAGCATATCCCCAGGATCTTTTTGCTTTCATAGTCTCTGGTGAGAAGTTTGGTGTAATTCTGATAGGTCTGCTTTTATATGTTACTTGACCTTTTTCCCTTACTATTTTTAATAGTCTTTCTGTGTTTTGTGGATTTGGTGTTTGGACCATTATGTGACAGGAGTAATTTTTTTCTGGTTCTATTTTGAGTTCTGTAGGGTTCTTGTATGTTTATGGGCATCTCTTTCTTTAGGTTAGGGAAGTTTTTTTTCAATAATTTTATTAAAGATATTTATTGGCTCTTTAAGTTACAAATCATCACTCTCTTCAATATCTATTATCCTTAGGTTTGGTCCTTTCATTGTGTCCTGGAATTCCCGGATGTTTTGGGTTAGGAGCTTTTTGCATTTTGCATTTTCTTTGACTGTTGTGTCAATGTTCTCATGGTGTCTTCTGCATTTGAGATTCTCTCTTCTATCTCTTGTATTCTGTTGGCAATGCTTGCATCTTTGTCTCCTAAATTCTTTCCAAGGTTTTCTATCTTCAGAGATGTCTCTCTTTGTGATTTCTTTATTGTTTCTATTTCCATTTTTAAATCCTGGAGGTTTTGTCCAATTCCTTCTCCTGTTTGGTTGTGTTTTCCTGTAGTTCTTTAAAGGATTTTTTTGTGTTTCCCCTTTTAGGACTTCTACTTGTTTACCTGTGTTTTCCTGTATTTCCTTAAGGGAGTTATTTGTCTCCTTTTTTTTTTTTTTGGTTTTTCAAGACAGGGTTTCTCTGTGTAGCCCTGGCTGTCCTGGAACTCACTCTGTAGACCAGGCTGGCCTTGAACTCAGAAATCCCCCTGCCTCTGCCTCCCAAGTGCTGGGATTAAAGGCATGCACCACCACTGCCCGACTATTTGTGTCCTTCTTAAAGTCCTCTATCATCACCATCATGAGATGTGATTGTAAATCAAAGTCTTGCTTTTCTGGTGTATTGGGGTGTCCAGGACTTGCTGTGGTGGGAGAACTGGATTCTGATGATGTCAACCAAGTAGCCTTGTTTCTATTGCCTATGTTCTTGCCCTTGCCTCTCACCATCTGGTTATCTCTAGTGTTAGCTGGTCTTGCTGTCTCTGACTATGGCTTGTCCCTCCTGCAAGCCTATGTGTCAGTGCTTCTAGGGGACCAGTTCCCTCCAGGAGGAACTTGGGTATGGAGAGCTGTGGCACAGGATCAGCTCTGGGCACAGATGGAAACTGGAAGGATCCTGTCCAGACTGTTCCTCAGTTCCTGTGTCCTGAGGACTCCAGGTGTCCCTGTGCTCACAGTTGTGTCAGCACTCCTGGGAGACCAGCTCTCTCCAGGTATTATTTGGGTATGGAGAGCTGTAGTCCAGGATCTGCTCCAGGTGCTGTGGCATAGGATCAGCTCTGGGCACAGACAGAAACTGGAAGGGAGAGAGTAATTCTTTATTGATCGGATGGTGTGTCCGTGTGGAAAAAGACCCGGAAGCCACTTTAGATAGACACTAATTATTAAAATCTTTAGAGAATGAAGAACAGTGTCTAGATAACTAGAGACAAAATGAGAGATGTTGACTAGGGTGGGATTAAAAGATAAAGACAGAAGGCACGTCATCTGGACCATGGTTTGAATCTATGCCATTCTCCACAGCACCAATAATGCCTGTCCTAGTCAGGGTTTCTATTCCTGCACAAACTTCATGGCCAAAAAGCAAGTTGGGGAGGAAAGGGTGTATTCAGCTTACACTCCCACACTGCTACTCATCACCAAAGGAAGTCAGGACTGTAACTCAAGCAGGTCAGGAAGCAGGAGCTGATACAGAGGCCATGGAGGGATGTTTCTTACTGGCTTGCTTCTTCTGGCTTGCTCAGCTTGTTTTCTAATAGAACCCAGGACTACCAGGCCAGGGATGGCACCACCCACAATGGGCCCTCCCCTCTTGATCCCTAATTGAGAAAATGCCCCACAGCTGGATCTCATGGAAACATATCCTCAAGGGAGGCTCCTTTCTCTGTGATGACTCCAGCCTGTGTCAAGTTGACACACAGAACCAGCCAGTACACTGCTTATTCTATCACAACCTAGAATACAATCATAACCTAGAATATTGTGATGGGGAGGGTTTTATGAGCTAAATAACTAGTGTGCCTCAAGTACATTGCTTTAATTTTAAATATTTAGTCTTATTTTATTTCATTTGTGTGTGAGCATGTGTGTGTGAATGAATGTACTAACGTGTGTGTAGGTGACTCTGGAGGCGGGAAGAGGGCATGGGATCTCTGGAGCTGGAGTTAAAGGTGATTCTGAATCTCCCACCTGCTGTGCATGCTGGGATGTGAACCTAGGTCCTCAGGATTGAGTAGTAAGAGCTCTTAACTGCTATGCTATGGCTCCGGTCTGAGGTACATTATTTTACACGCATCATTGTACAGAATTTGTGTTTTAGGATGAACTTTTGACATTGGTTCCTTTTTGTCTTTCTTGGCTGGTTAACAAATCACTTCTGAAAGCTTTACTCTGTTAAAGTCCTCCCTCTCAGTGAGCAAATCATGAATCACTAGCACGGAAGCACTCCTAAGGTCCCCTCTTTCCATACTCCCCTCTGGGCGGCAGCTCTGACCAGGGCTGAGACACAGCCGAGGAAATAGCATACCCAGTTTGCCCCTGGAGCCCCTTTAGCTGGTTTCCCTCTTTCCCCACCCACACTTAGCCATGTCTCTGCCTACTTGAGCTACCCCAGGCATAGCAGTGAGTAAGGATCATTCACAGCCCTGATGGATAAATTGGAGCCTGAAACCAGGGTAACAAATGAGCACAACTCCCACATTTCCCCTGTGAGGTGAAGGCGTTCTAAGGTTAGGGATGTGCCGGAAGCACCACGATCCTGGCATCTCGGATTATCATTTCCCACTGTAGACACTGCCCCCTGTTTCTCTACAGCCTGTGTGACCACAGTTTTGAGTCCCAGAATCCTGGGAATTCTACAGTTCAGAGATCTTTCCTATGATTTGTATGCATACCAAAACCACTCCACTCGGAGGAGGTCACACAGCACGCCCCAGCACCGCTCTCCCCTCTCCAGCTGCACTCCCATGTGGAGACATGCTCCAGTGCTGTGGAAGTCCAAACAGCTGATATTGGGAATAGCCTAGGCCCCAGAGGTCGTCTAAAAAGTGTCTAGTGACTGCGTTGAAAAGCACAAAGGAACAGGTAAATTTGACTTTAATGACACGTTATTTAAGATAATATACCCATGTATCAGCTCACAATTTTGCCAGTTCAAAAGTTATGAAAGTTATTTTACAAGGTCTTCTTCAAAATCTGCTATGTATTTAATGCTTAAGAGTATATATCTCTATCTCTATCTCTATCTCTATCTCTATCTCTATCTCTATCTCTATCTCTATCTCTATCTCTATCTCTCTATTTATCTATCTATCTATCTATCTATCTCCAGAGGGGAACTGCAGTCAGAATGTAATATGTGAGAGAAGAAAAAAAAGTGAAATGGTCTTGATCAGGAAATTTTAACACACACACACACACACACACACACACACACACATACACACACAAGTATCTCACCATTTGCACTAATCACAGTGCAGTGCTCCATTGGCTTCATGTGGCAAATGCTCATAGAATATTTTTTTTCTCACATATTACATTCTGACTGCAGTTCCCCTCTGGAGATATATATATATACTCTTAAGCATTAAATACATAGCAGATTTTGAAGAAGAGCTTGTAAAATAACTTTCATAACTTTTGAACTGGCAAAATTGTGAGCTGATACATGGGTACATTATCTTAAATAATGTGTCATTAAAGTCAAAATGGTCAGAGGACGAACTGTTGAATATTTTGGTGCTTGGGATACAATACATTTTAGTTCAGTAACAAGGTTGTCTGTGGGCAGGGCCTGCAAAGCAAAGCTTCAGAAAGGACTCCTAGTATGTAAAGAACAGCATCTATTATAATATCATCACCATGACGACCATCAGAAACAAGAGTCCATTGTCCTATGCCCATTGTATCCTAGGCTACTGTTCAGGTACACCACGAATGCTTGTTTGCCAAAGTTGTTTGGAGAGACAGGTTGCACACACACACACATACATCCACACACACACACACACACACACACACACACACACACACACATACACACACACACACACACACCTGTCATGTAAAGCATACTCATTACTTGCAGACACGTAGGGAGAAGCCTAGAATTCACTATGACCCAGTGGCTGAAGGCTCGAGAGAGCTGCTTAGGTGAGTGGAGTCTTCCTTCTGTGCGGCCAGCTTTGTAGTACAGGCAAAGGGCCTTGAGCATGGGGCGGTCTCATTGTATGTTCTGTCCTTTGCCTTTTGGAACAGGTCTTCCATGTTCTTCCTGAGAGTTCTTCCTCTATGCTGGAATGCCCCTAATTTAAAGCTCATCAAACTGATGATCCCACACAAATTGAGGTGTTCCTTCCTTTCTTTTTAAATTTCCTTTTATTTTCAGTTTGTGTGTGTGTGTGTGTGTGTGTGTGTGTGTGTGTTCATGCAAGTGCAGGTACCCTTAGAGGCCAGAGGTGTGGGTCTCCCTGGAACTAGAGTTATATAGTCATTAGATGTGGATGGAGGAACCCAGCTGGGTCCTCTACAAGAACAGTATGTTCTTACATTCTTAACCTCTGAGCCTTCCCTCCAGCCCCTTCCTTCCTGTCGTCCTTCTCTATGCTTTCTTTCATCTTACAGGTGTGTAGCAAGAATGCCAACTGAATAAACTAAATGAAGATTTGTAAATAGAAGGAATGGAAGCAGCGGATGGTGCTGTGCCTATGTATGTGGCCACCTTTTCAGGATGTCACCTGATCTTCTGAACCCAGGAGCAGACAGTGAGTGAGTGTGTGCTGACTTCTCTGCCCTGAACTTATAGAATTATTGAAGGAGTAAAAACTAAGTTACAAAGTAGTCTGTTTAATGCCTGATATGTAAGAAAAAGCTATTTGTTTTTATGCCAGATACTGGGCCAACTGCACTGCCTAGCACTGCAATACGCAGTGACTTGCAGTAGTTTCTTTTCCTCAGTGTCATAGAGTTCAGCACGCTACGCATGTTTGGGACGTATTTGAAGACTTGTTTACATGGCTGTGGGCTATGTGACAACATGACGGAAGGGCCCCTGATGGGTCCTTTTCCCCCTCTGTTAGTGATTCAGATGAGCAATCTCTCTTGTTGGTCCCGATGTGAAGGATAGGGGCTAAACCTCGTAGACTCCTGACTCTGCAGAAGAAGAAGAGCTGAATTCAAACTGCGCTGATGGCTCCTAAGAGTTTTACATTTAAAAACTTGCTACAGCAGAGACACAAACTCTACTGTTGTCCAAAAGCATCACACCCTTTGATATGGGTTGGCAGATATCTACCAAGGAAACACTCTTTTGTAGCTTACATCAAAGGTCTGGTAAGAGGCTCACGGGCCATTGGGACTTCCTTCTTGCAACAATGATTTTCATTTATAAGCTTTTACCTTAGAACTAACTTCAGGCTTGCAGAGAAGTTGCCCCTAAAAAGGAAGAAATATAATACAGAGAGAATCCCTGTCTACTCTTCAGCCCCCCATGTCAATATTTTATATGACCATATAGTATTACTAGCACAACTTGGAATCAAGATGGATGGAGTGCTATTAACTCATCTAGGGATCTTGTTTGAATTCTGTTAACTTTTCTTTCAGTGTCTCTTCTGATTCTAGATTGCACTGAATTGGCACATTTCTGAATAACCTCTTGTCTTTGCATCTAGGACTCCGATGCCATGGAAGGATATTGACAATCCCAACCTTCTATTGTCCAGGAAGAAGAGGCTCCAAACATGCTTGTCAGGATAGTAAAATCCTCGATGTATCTATCTGGTATTTTTCACACATTAGTGGATATGTGTATGTGTATAAATGTCTTCTAAGCAGGTAATCTGAGACTGCAACTATAACTTCCTTCGTTATGTGATGATGGTTACTGTAGAATTTGTCCAGATGTTTCTGTATTTATCAATGTATTCTTCTATTCATGTTTACAATTTCTGTAATATCAGTCTAAGTGATTGAGTTTTGGTGTCTGGTTTCTAACCCATCACTATTTACTTTATTGCTTAACTTGTTTCATGCTTGGTTCCGAGGGCTTCCTGTAGGCTGTTCTCATGTCTGTAGCGTTGTCCTTTGAATTGTCTCATGAATCTCTTTGTGGTACCTTGAGTATATAAAGAAGCCAAATACGAGTCACTTAGTTTTTTAAAATCATATTTTTATTTACTTTGCATGTTGTATGTATGTGTGTGTTTGGGATACAGGGGAGATACAGGGCATGAGTGGAGGTCAGGGCACACCATGGGAATGTCATTTCTCTCCCTCTACCATGTGGGTCCCAGGGATTGGTCTCAGGTCTTCAGGCTTGGTGACAGGAACCTTGGCCCCATAAATCACTTTTAATTGTTTTTTTTTTTTTCTTACTTCATGGCAAATGGCACCAGCATGGCATGGTATAAACATTACAGTGGAGATCATTAGCAGTGTTGTTCAAAATGGTGTTTATAGACATGCAGAAGAGAATATTTTTGACTCCTGCTCATTGACTGCCAGGAACAGGGACCCCCTGGACCAAAGGCAAGAGGGCAGCGCTGCCAGGGCCGTGCGCTCCTTGGTTGAGAAGCAGCGCTGAGACTCAGCGACACTAAGACTCCTCCTGGAATTCACCATGAGAAGCAAGGGGGAGCAGAGTGCTCCTCCCAAACATTAGGGAGTATAGCCTCGGAGCAAATGATTTTAGCAGAAGATTAATTATGTGTTGTGATGCACCACACACTCCCATTCTGTAAGAACAGCCAGGAGCGTGCCACACAACAGCAGCATTTTATTAATTCCATATCTTTGGGTTGGGATGGAATATTTATTTTTTTCTCCTTGACTTTGATAAATGAATTCACCATGCAATAAACAAGAGAGAAAGAATGTTACCTCTGTATGCAAAATTGATGATATTCATTTTATAGGTTAACAATGAGTATTGTTAACCTGTTTATTAAGGACTCTAATTAAAAAAAAAAAGCCACAGCCTCCACTTGATACTGTTAAAAAGGGAACAATGGGCAGGATGTGTGCCCTGGGCTGCTGTAACAAAGCACCAGATACTGGGTAGTTTTAAACAGTTCAAATGCATTCTCCCAGGTGGGATCTGTGCCCTGGGCTGCTGTAACAAAGTACCAGATACTGTGTGGCTTTAAACAGTTCAAATGTATTCTCCCACACTTGCAGAAAAGAAGTCTAGAATCAATGTGAGGGCGAGGCCCCACTGCTTTGGAAGCTGAAAAGGATACTCCTCCTTCTTTTCTGGTTTCTGGGGGCACGAGATTTTCTTTGCTTGTGAAAGCGCCCCTCAGTCTCTGCCACCGCCTTTCACAGGACTTCTCCCCTGTGCTTCTCTCTGTTTTCTTGTATTCTTTCTTTCTCTTCTTTTTCCCCCAAAATGATCTATCTATCTATCTATCTATCTATCTATCTATCTATCTATCTATCTATCTACCTACCTATCATCTAATGTGTATGAGTACATTGTGGCTGTCTTCAAATACATCAGAAGAGGGCACTGGATCCCATTACAGATTGTTGTGAGCCATCATGCTATGAGCCACCATGTGGTTGCTGGGAATTGATCTCAAGACCTCTGGAAGATCTGGAAGAGCAGTCAGTACTCTTCACCACTGATCCATCTTTCCAGCCTCCCTATTTTGTTTGTTTGGTTTTAGGTATGTAGCTTTGGCTGGCCTGGAATCTACTTTATAAACCAGGCTGACCTTGAACTCATAGACATCAAACTGCCTTTGACACAGCACACGTACAGACAGGAACATGGTAAGGGAGACAATAAGGAGCCCACGAGCCATCCCGGCAACTGCTCTCATCATATCTAGACCTGAACTGAAAGCACGGTGAGTGATAGGGACACCAGAGGCGGGGCATGTGGCCTCAGTCACTTCCCACGCTGGAAAAGGGCAAATGATCATGGTTCTAGAGCTACGAGGCAGGCTGGCGTTTCCAGGATTACCATATGGCTTCTGGCCGCATCACGGAAACCACCATTCCAAGTGTGGGGTAGTGGTGTATAACAGGGGAGTCGAGGAGCAAGAGAAAAACGAAAAACAAACAAAAAAACTGAACCAACATTCCTCAATAAAGGAAAGGAAGAACAAACACAGGAGACAACCTGAAAGCCTGACCAAAGGCAGACCCGAGGAGTACAGGGCGTAGGTCTCTGCTCCGGCTTGGGAAGGACTGGACGATGCTGGGGCAGATTATGGTGTCGGGGTGTGGCATCCCTTAAGAGTAAACAAAGTGGGCAGTCAGCCTCGTGTCTACCAACAGAGCCTGGGCTGAGTCCCTCTGCCTACTCTAAGGAGCCACTCAAGCTGAAGGGGTGTGGCAGGGGGCAGAGGCAGGAGGGCTGGGAAGAAGGGCTGGCTCTGGCCTGCTCTCAGCAGCCAGGTGAGGCGGGGCCGTGCCTGGCCTGTTTACAGTCTCATTAGATATGCCTTACCACCCCTGACAGGAGCTGACGGAAATACAGCGTCTTCGTGTCGGAGTTCCAGCTCTGAAGACCATGGTTACAGTTGGCAGGGCGATGCGAATACAAGCCAGGTCATTTCCAGTATCTTCAGACAGATCACCTCGCAGTGGGCACTTCCTTTCCGGTACGTGGGATGCTGGGTGACATATCTAGGAAATTTACTACCGTTGAAGATGAAGACTGCTTAGATTGGATGGGGCTGGGCTGGTGGGCAGCGTGTGGCTTTTCCTCTTGATAAATTGCCAAACACTGTCCTTCAGGCAGCCGAGGGAGTGTCTTTTCTTTTCTTTTTTTTTTTTTTCATCTTTTTTTTAAATTTTCTATATTCTATGTTTACATTCCAAAGGCTTTCCCCTTTCCCACTTCCCACCCACCATAGTTCCCATAGTTCCTCTCCCCCCCAACTATTCCCCAATCATTCCCCCTCCCCCCTCGGTTTCTTTACTAAACTGGATGCAATCTTTACATGCCCAGGGTCCTCTCCTTTCTTCTTCTTGGGAATCATTTGACTTGCTATTTTGTGTCTTGAAGTGCTTGTCTCCAACTCCTTTCTAGCCCTTGAGTTCTTATGAATGTAAGACATTATGAGAGACACTTTGCTCTGTCATTTGTGGGCCAGTCCTTCCCTCCCTCCGTCCATCCCTCCTTCCCTCTGTCTTTTCTCCATCCCTGTAAATAGTATTTAAAAATGTATATGTATATGTAATAACCCTATTAGTTACTGATATGACCTGGCCAGCCTCCCAATAATCGGGGCAGAGATCTATGGCAATTCTAAATCAGCATTACCACAATTACTGGGCAAATTACCCCTAACCTATTCTTCTATACGTTTTACTATTACCTCCTCATTTGTGCTTCCCACATACTTGCTGTTTGAGCCTCACCCGGGGTTATTTCTGCTCCATCAGTCCATTCTCAGGGAGTATTTCACTCGGCCACGGGGTCCTGGCCCACCATGTCTATTGGGACACCTGTTCTCTCAGTTTCCTTTCTCCTTCTGTCTCTTCCCTCCTTCTTCCTCCTTTGTATCTCCTCATGATCCCTTCCTGTGACCCCCAGTCCAGTAACTGAAACCCCACCCACCTCTCGTCTCCCCAGTAATTGGCCGTAGCCACTTTTATTTAGCCAATCGCTTTAAGTTGGGAAGCAAGGTTTGCACAACATCATTCACTCTAGGTGAGGATCCGCTTGTCAGGGCAGCCAGGTCTTGGGGGCCAGTGCTTGGCATTTGTATGCACAGCACCAGACCAACCGCCAGTACCTTCCTTTCTCCTTTCTGTCCTTTTCTCCTCTATTTCATTCCTTGCCACATAATCCAGGCTGGCCTAAAACTCCCAATTCTCCTACCACACCCTCAGTGCTGGGATTACAGCTGCGCACTGCCACACCTAGCATCTACATTTATTAAAAAAGGAAATCACACTTAAAGCGAAGGCCAGTGTTCACCACAACATGATCATTCACAATAGACAAGCCATGAATGAACAAGGATATGAAAGACTGTGGCATTTAAGCACAATGGATATTATTCAGACTTTAAACAGGGGAAATATCCCATTGTCAGAAGCAGCACCGGTAAACCTGGAGAACACGGGGCCAAGTCCAATATCAGGCATAGAAAGAGCAGGACTGTATGATCTCAGTTCTGTAGCGTTCTTGAGAGCAGAGCGTGGGATGGTGTTTACTGGAGGTGGGAGGAGGGGAGGTGGAGAGATGTTGGTCGAGGTGTACAAGCAACACTGCATGCTTTCTACTGGAGAGTGCCCCACATGCTGTCATCGTGTTTATGCAGACAGAACAGACAGCAGACTAGGAGCAAGTTGGAGCGGCAGCCAAAGTCCTTGGCTTACAGAACTGCAGCTGTCTCTTCCTCTTCCTGCGGAAAAACAAGCCATGTTTAAGTACTCCAGCCAGTGCTAGGATCCCATGTTAGTTGTACCAAGTTGAAATGTTCGGATGAGTAGGTTCTGGGGATCCCATGTACAGCATGAGATACTCAATGACACTGTATCATGGACATGAAACATGCTAAGAAGTAAATCTTAATTGTCCTTTCCAAAAGATACACGAGTTAGCTTGGAGTCAGTACCCATTTCCCTCCCCATTCGGCATGGACTGCACCACGCCATGGCTTAGGGTCCTGGAGAAGTACGAAGAGAGCTGGGCATCAGAACTCGCCTCTCTCTGCATTCCAGAATACACATGCACTGTGTGCAGCTGCCCCGCCTTCGCCACTGTGGTGGACCGTGTGGCCGCACACGGAGAGCCACAATAAACGTTCCCCACGTTGCTTTGTCAGGTCGTCTAACACAGCAATAAGAAAAGCACCCAATGGCTTGTTTCCCCCCAGGAAGAGAATCAGACAGCTGCGGTACTGTAAACCAAGGACTTAGGCCGCCGCCGCTCCAACTTGCTCCTAGACTGCTGTCTGTTTTGTCCACATTAATATAATAATACCTTGAAGGGGTATAATCCAGGAGAGAGCAATGCTTTGTTTATCCGAGACTGAAACTGTCATGCACCACAAAACTGGGATGCCGTCTCCAAAACTATCTGATAGTGTTAGAAACACCCCATAAGCCAGACACGGAAAGCCAAAAATCCCTTAGTGGTTTGCAGAAGAAAACATTCTGCTCCGGATAGGTAAGTAGCTTAGCGACTTCAGTCGGCTGAGCAGGGAGAGGCAAAATGAAGTTCGTCGTTGTTGCTTTGAATCTAAAGGTACCGATATCTAGCTTGAGGCTAGGGGAAATAATTTCCCACAAATTAACTTAGTGTTCATTTTTGATAGAGCATTTTAAACTAAACAGGTATGTTAGTCACAGGAGACAGCCACAGGCAGAGAGAACAGTGAAACCCAGGGAAGTTGGACTCAGTTCCAGGGGCTTCCCCAATAAGGGTTTAAGTCACTGACTCCATCTGCCCCCAACTGACCCAGACAACAATACTGCAAACACCACCATACACAGACTTGTCAATCTATGCCGTCACTTATGGTGAATATTTGCTTTATGAGGTCACTTCCAACCTATTTATTGTATCCATCAGTGATTATCATCATGGGTTCCTGCATGGGAGAGTACATGATTTAAGACTACAACTATGCCTTAGCTTAGTTTGTAAAACTTGACATGGGCGATCCAAAGCAAGGGAAGTGGGGTGTGACATTGTTCTCTGAAACAAATAGGCTGAGCACACAGTAGGATATCAGCCTTAACTCTTAACCGACATCGAGTTGGGTTCCTAGTTCTGGCTGCCAAGACCAGAGGGAGCGCCAGTCACTTAGAATGTAAGAGGTATTTTTATAATATTGTATTGCCACAGTCATTGAGTGAACCAGTGGGTGGCCCACAAGGCAAGAGCCACAGAGATCCAAAACATAGGACTAGGATTTGATGAACCCTAAGCCAAGACGAGTTAGGTATTGGTGCCGGTGGAGGTGTTTTGGAATCCGATGGTAGCCACGTGAACTCCAGCTTCACTTCTGTATGCTAAGTCGGCTGCATTTCTCTAAACATCAACATGAGCAAGACAGACAGATGGACTGTGGAGAGACTGACACAGGAAGAATCTTATTATTGAGCTTTCAGAAGAAAGCGAGGCTAACGAGAGAAAGAAAGAAAGAAAGAAAGAAAGAAAGAAAGAAAGAAAGGGAGGGAGAGAGGGAGGGAGGGAGGGAAGGAGAGAGAGTACAAAAGAGGAAGGAAGAAAGGAGGAAAGAAAGGAAAAAGAGGAAGGAAGGAAGAAAGGGAGAGAGGAAGGAAGGAAAGAAATTAAGAAAAAGAAAAGAGAGGGAAAGGAAAAAGAGAAAGGAAGAAAGAAAGGAAGGAAAAAGAGAAAGGAAGGAAGGAAGGAAGGAAGGAAGGAGGGACAGCTGACTTTATTTGGGGGCCCATTCTGGTTTTGGGTGATTTTCTTGGGCTCTGGGCTGTCTTTTCCAGAGAGTCCTTAAGCCCACTGACAGGATTTAATCATTCTTAGGCGGCATGGGATATTATTTTTAAAGTTTGAGAACCACTTCGCTTGTTAACACAAAAAACATGACTCCTACCTGACAAGAGGAAAAGAAATAGCTTATTCTGAAGTCAAAGATGAGTGACCACAGTCCAGGAACACATGATCTGTTGTGGTTATAGTTTGATGACGTTTTATAGTGAAAGAGCAAGGAAAGCTATAAAAATCAGGGTTATTTTAAGTGAAATGCATCTGTGAGACATTAGATGGGTGGATTATGGCCAGGACTCCAAAAGATACCACCCCACAGATGGTGTCAGTGTTACTGGAATTGAAAAACCAGCCGGACACTGAGGCCCTGTAACACACACACACACACACACACACACACACACACACACACACACACACAGTAGCCACTGAGAGTTTGGAATTTGGAAGCAGATTTGTTGGAGTTTCTGGTCCTTCAGTCCAAACCTGAGATTTGAAACTTTAGATGGAATCTCCTGTCTTTACCACTGCTTTATCATCGACTCTTTTTACACAAAACCTCCTCTAACAACTGCTGTTTGGCTTCAAACTGATTCTCCTGCCTCAGCCTCCTAGAAGCTGCTGTTGGCAGGCACTCCCTCTAGCATCTCACTGTCAGGCAGTTTTAAGTTTATGGAAAGCCTGAGTGGCAGGCAGAGTTCCCGCCCACCATGCCAGCAGTCTCCAGCCTCCCCTTGTCACGCCAATTCTTGGCAACCCCTGATCTCTTCACTGTCCCATAGTTTTGAATTTTCCCGAATGTCACGGGGTTAGACTTGTTCACTGGCCACCAGCTTTACACGAGTTCTTAGAACTTAAACTCAGTCCTCATGTTTGCAAGCTCGTCTACCCACTGAACTACCTCTCTTCAGCCGAGGGTTTCAAACTTGCTAAGATTATGCCTCTTGTTATGAGAACCAATATGAAAATAGTTACATTAGGTCACTAAGAGTTTTTGTTGTTCTTCTAGAGGAGCTGGGTCCATTTCCCAGCATGGAGAGCCACGCCAAACCACAGTTCCAAAGGACCCGCTGCTCTCTTCTGGCCTTAGTGGGCATTCTCTCTGTCTCTCTGTCTCTCTGTCTCTCTGTCTCTCTGTCTCTCTCTCTCTGTCACACACACATACACACACTACACATACTGTCTTCATCAGGGTTTCTATTCCTGCACAAACATCATGACCAAGAAGCAAGCTGGGGAGGAAAGGTTTATTCAGCTTACACTTACACTTCCACATTGCTGTTCATCACCAAAGGAAGTCAGGACTGGAACTCACACAAGGTAGGAACCTGGAGGCAGGAGCTGATGCAGAGGCCATGCAGGGATACTGCTTACTGGCTTACTTCCCCTGGCTTGCTCAGCTTTCTTTCTTATAGAACCCAGGACTCCCAGCCCAGGGATGGCACCACCCACAATGGGCTAGGCCCTCCCCTCTTGATCACTATAATTGAGAAAATGCCTTACAGCTGGATCTCACGGAAGCATTTCCTCAAGGGAGGCTGCTTTCTCTGTAACAACTCCAGCTTGTGTCAACTTGGAACACACAACCAGTCAGTACATATACAAACACACACACACATAAATATAAATTTAAAAAGTAAAATGTTGAATAACATGTTTTAGATTTCAATTAGAATAAGCAATAAGTCTTGGGGTAAGCTTCCATCTCCGGCTGACCTGGCCCTTACACAGCTGCACTCGTTACTTAGTATTCTTCCAATCACTTCCTCTGACAGCACACACCTATTGCTCTGTTATTAGCTGCTAGGAGCCATTTTACATCCTGGCTACAAACAAGAAGAAAGAGGCCTTCCTCTTCCCTAAGGAAGATCATCTCGCAACAAGTAGTGCAATGGGGCATAGTCCACAGAATTTAATACGGAGAAGAAGAAAGAAGTGATAGCTTCTGCTCTGAGCTATCTTTCACATGTCACAGGCGTCTGCCCTTTTCTTGGGCAGTTTCTGACACGCTGCCTCTCTGTCTCTCTCTGTCTCTCTGTCTCTGTCTCTGTCTCTGTCTCTGTCTCTCTCTCTCCACTTTAATAAAAGCCTGTCCCCAAATAGATTTTTCTTTAGAATTCAAACTTATTTAAACATGTCTTAAAGGGTTGAGTGGCAATCACCTTAAATTGGACTGTTTTCTCATGTGACAAATACTTAATAAAAAGGAAGAGTTTCCAGTTGTGAAATTGTAATTATGGAGCAGTGGACCCGGTCTTAGTCCTTGTTTAAGGTGGCCGTGGAAGTCTGCTTGAAGCCATGCTTTAAATGTCTTAGATTTATCCACTGGAACTTTCATTTGTATATAGATGTTGTAGTGGTTTGAATGAGAATGGCCCCCATCCTCTCACAGATTTAGATCCTTAGTCACCAGGGAGTGGAATTGTTTGAAGAAATTTGAAAGGATTAGGAAGTGTGAGCTTGTTGGAGGAAGTGTGTCACTGGGGGTGGGGTTTGAGGTGTCACAACCTCACACTATCCCCAACCCTCTGCCTATGGATTGGGATGTCCCTGTCAGCCACATGCTCCAGCACTGTGATCGCCAGACGCTACCAGGCTCCCCCTGTGGTGAAAGTGGACTAAACCTCTGAAACTGTAAGCAAGTCCCCAATTGTCTTAGGGTTTTACTGCTGTGACCATGTACCATGACCAAGACAACTCTTTAAAAGATTTATTTATTTATTTTATGTATATGAATACACTGTAGCTGTACAGATGGTTGTGAGCCACCATGTGGTTGCTGGGATTTCAACTCATGACCTTTGGAAGAGCAGTCAGTGCTCTTAGCTGCTGGGCCATCTCTCCAGTCCCCAAGACAACCTTTTTTTTTTTTTTTTTTTTTTTTTTTTTTGGTTTTTTTAAGACAGGGTTTCTCTGTGTAGCTCTGGCTGTCCTGGAACTCACTCTGTAGACCAGGCTGGCCTCGAACTCAGAAATCTGCTTGCCTCTGCCTCCCAAGTGCTGGGATTAAAGGCGTGCGCCACCACTACCTGAAGACAACTCTTATAAGGACAACATCTAATTGGGGCTGGCTTACAGTTTCAGAGTTTCAGTCCATTATCATCAAGGTGGGAACATGGCAACATCCAGGCAGACAGGAGGAGCTGAGAGTTCTACATCTTCTTCTGAAGGCTGCTAGCAGAACACTGGCTTCTAGGCAGCTAGGATGAGGGTCTAAAACCCCAAACCCACAGTGACACACCTCCTCCAGCCAGGCCACACCCACTCCAACAGGCCACACCCACTCCAACAGGCCACACCCACTCCAACCAGGCCACACCCACTCCAACCAGGCCACACCTTCTAATAGTGCTATTCCCTGGGAGGGGCATATGCAAACCATTAAATGTTTTCTCTTGTAAGAGTTGCCTTGGTCATGGTCAGCAAAAGAACAATGACTGAGACATATGTATACAATGTATTTTGATCCTATCCATCTGTCTTCCTCTCTCCATCATCGCCCATGCTGAAGACCTTTGGAGTACACCTTTTCCAAGCTTCATGTCCTCTTTAAATTGTATTATTATTATTATCATTATTAATTATTACCTCTCTGAATTAGCAGGCTTTCACCCCAGTATCTGGCTCCAAGTCTTCATTGGTAAAATTGAACAACTGAGATTATGTTTAGAAAGAACACTTATTCTCTTCACCTTCATGAGTTCTGAGTTTCTGCTTTAGCTGCTGCCAACTGCAAAAAGGAGCTTCTGACCAAGGTTGAGAACAGCACAAATCTATGTGTAAACAGAAATACCTAAAAGGCAGTTTAACAACTTAACTATTTAGCGAAACAGTAACAATAGGTTTTCCCTGTAACAATTCAGCCACAGGCTTTACACCATGTCCACAGTCCCCGCATGGAATCTCTTCTGCTGTTGTGAAGTACCTGCCAGAGAAGACCACTCGGCTGTGGGTTTAAGCCAGCATTGCATATTGTAGCCTTTGGGGTCCAGTCCTGGGTAAGACTGTTGATGTCTTTTTCTTTCACAGTCACCTTTCTTTCACAGCTCCTTCTGGGACCTCGAAAGCTAGCAGCAGGAAGGAAGAGCCTTGTCAGCTCCAGGTTGGTTGCTTTATGTCTCACAACAAAATTTTGCAGCTCCTTCAGCAATAGGGTTCTGCTACCTGGTTATACCGGGCAATCAAGAACAATAGCAGCAGCCTGTGTTGTTTTGGGAGCATCTTGGGGGTGGGTATTCCTGACCAATAACTCACAGGGAAATACTCCAGACATGTGCATTGAGATTTCCATTTCATTACCCACATCTTCTGAGTGCAGCATTGTCTACTCATGCACGATTCCCTGCTTAAGTAATTAGCATACAAAGTAGCGGGTTTCCATTAAGCCCTTCCACACATCCTTTGTTTTGATTGGCCTACCTCTGCCTCTTATTGTCCCCATCTCTCAAGCCCCATTCCTACGTACATCATTAATACCCAGCATTCTTCCCTCTTTCCTATTACCCGAGTTCTGCCTGACCATCCAATTTTTTTCTTACCTGGGTTGTAAGAGCATAGGTTTCCATAGATCTTTTCCATCTATCCTCCATTTCAATTTACCCTCCCCCATTTCCTGCCTGGTCTCCTCACTGCCTTTCTGCTTTAACCCCTCTGAACCTGGTACTTCCTTTCTCTGTTTTGTTTTACTTATAATCTACTGGCCTCCCCCACAATGCATCTCTTTGTTAATGGCCCCTCATTAGATTCTTGGCTTCCACATGTGTTACAAATTAAACATTCAAAGCAAAATATTCAGAGCTAAGCTCCACATAAGAGAGAGAACACGAGGCATTTGTCTTTCTGGATCTTGGTTGCCTCATTAGGCATGACGTTCTCAGTTTAACTCATTCACCTGCAGATCTTCTGATTTCAGTTTTCTTTGTAGCTGAGTAAAATGATGTTGTGTATAGTTACTATATCTCCCCCATTCTCGGCTCAGCTGATCTGGGTTGGTTCCACTTCCTAGCTGTTGTGAGTAGAGTACCGATGAGCATGGATGTTCAAACGTCCTTGTGATAGAATATAAAGTTTTTGGATTAGTGCCCTTGCAAGGCATTGCTCGGTCTATGATAGTTATATTTCTAGTTGTTTTCTTGAGAACTTTCTGGATTGACTTACAATGTTGCTGCAGGATTTTACCCTCCCGCAACATTCTAGCATTCATTGTCAATTGAATTCTCGTGAGGACCATTCTGACTTGGGTAAGATGTATTCTTTAAGTAGTTTTACTGTATCACCCACTATCACTGATTCCAAATTATATTACAGTGCCACAGTAATCAAAACAGCATGGTACTGGTCTCAACACAGACACATAGACCTGTGGAATAGAATAGGGGACCCAGATATAAGTCCATGCAACTATAGTCACCTGATCTTTAACAAAGGTGTAACACTATACATATAATATATGAGAAAAAAGACAATGTATTCAACAAGTGGTGCTGGAAAATATGGATTTCAATATGTGGAAAATGGAACTAAATTATTCTCTCACCTTGCACAAACCTCAGTTCCAGATGGATCAAGGACCTCAACAGAAGACCTGGTGCCCTGAAGTGGGTAGAGGAAAACTGGGACGTATGCTTTAACCTATCGTAGGCACAGGTAAGGACTTTCTGAATAGGACCGCAGTGACCCAGAAAGCAAGACCATCGCTCATCAAATGACATCTCATGAAACTAAAGAGCTTTTGTATGGCAAAGGGAACTGCCAAGTCAACCAACTGAAGAGGCAGCCTCCAGGACAGGAGTCAATCATGGCCAGCTATACTTCTGAGTGCAGAGTAGTGTCAACAACACAGAGGGGAAATATGGATACAGAGACTCACAAATAGAACACTGCATGGCGGATGACTCTGAAAGCCCACTAACCACCGGAAGCTTTGGGAGGGGCCAGGAACCAATGCTCCCGATACTTCATCCCAGGATCCCAGCTGCTCAACCTGTCCTGTTCAAACTGCTTTGTTGATGGATCATGTTACCGCTGCCATATTCTTCAGTTTAGATAATTTCTGTGGTCTCAGATTTCCTTAGCAGAAACGTATCTTCTAGATGATCTACGGGCCTTGAGAGTTTATCTCTTATCTTCACTACTATGCTTGGGTTTCAAGCTCTTTACCTGTGATGGCTTCTGGTCCTGTGTGTGTAGCATGGTCTTATTTATTCACTGATTGCTGGGTCTTCAGAGAGGACTGGATGTTCTCACAAGAAGCCCGTTTCTCCTCCATGACAACTGTACTCCACTGAGGTCTGAGGTAGCCTTCAAGTCATTGCACAAAGTGAGATCTATTTCCATGGCACACGTGAACCTTCATAAACGTTACAGATTTCATGACTGTAAAAATGTTGTGATACTATACATATCGTTGTAACCAAAGATAAATCAGAGCCTAAGAAATTACTTTGATTTGTACTGCTTTTCTGTTTGTTTTCTTTTTTTATGGTAGAATGCTTTTAAAAACTGAAAAATTCATAAGAGTAAACGTTGTACATTCTATGCAGCTATCTATAATGATTTATAAGAGCATAGCTCTTTTCTATAGCTTATCAAATGAATAGAGTGTTTAAGAATTACTTTCTTGATGTGTCTGTATGTGCATGTGTGTGATTGATTCATGGAAATACTGAACTAGTACAGATGCAATTAAATGAAACAGAGCCACTTGCAAAGAGGGTGTCAGATGGACTGCGTGGCTTGATACTTTCTGACAGCTATTATAAAATAATGAGTTCGTATCTGCATCAGATTTGGGTCAAGAAGTTTTGGGGTACTATTTTTTTCTTGTTTTTAATGATTGGATTCATTTGTGTCAGTCTTGAAGTGTCATTTCTCACATCTGGTTTATCCCCAGGCCTCCACGCCTTATTACAGCTTGTCCTCATATATAGCCATTGTAGTTAATGATGGGAGGGCTAAAGTTATCAGAGCACATTTGTAAATAGCATTTAAATTCAGTAGAATATAAGAAAGAACAGTTGCTTCTATTTCTGGGTAGAAATATTGTGTTGTGGATGAAAATATTTTTCATATGTTAAAGTTAAAAATACTGATTTTGTTGCCAGGAGAAAATATTGAAATAGGTATTTATAATTAGATTCTAGGGCTATATGTGTATGTGTGTGAGAGTGTGTTTGTCAGAGAGAGAGAGAGAGAGAGAGAGAGAGAGAGAGAGAGAGAGAGCAAGTTGGTAACAAGAATCAAGATTTTTCTCAGTGCAGAGTTTTGGTTCTCTACTGTCCTACCCTTCGCAGATGTCCATTGAAATAATAATAAAAATAGTGTAAAATTATCAGGTTTCCTAAAAAATAAACAACGGCATAATGGTCAGTGGTTTGCTAGGGTGTAGGGTCAAGGCTGCTGTGGTTCCAGGTGAATGTTCTCTGGAGATAATAATTGTAGCCACTGCTTGCTGGACACCAACATTTGCTGCCCTCCTCTGTGTCAGGCTCTGTGCCAGGCTCTGTGTATTCACTGTGTGTTTGATCCTTGGCATGAAACCTTAGCATGAAGTTGGTACTACTCTCTAGGGTTTATGTATCAGAAACCCGAGACTGATAGAGAGAGATGGCTCCTTGTAAAGAATGCTTGCTGTTTTGTAGAGGACCGGGATTTAGTTTCTAGTACTTACAGGTCAGCTCATAACCATCTGTAATTCCAGTTTTAAAGAATCCAACAACTTCTTTTGGCTTCCATGGGCACCATGCTTGTATGTGGTGCACATACATACATAAAGACAAATACTCATATATATATATATATATATATATATATCTCTATATCTATATCTCCTCTCCTCTCCTCTCCTCTCCTCTCCTCTCCTCTCCTCTCCTCTCCTCTCCTCTCCTCTCCTCTCCTCTCCTCTCCTCTCCTCTCCTCTCCTCTCGTCTCCTCTCCTCTTGTCTCCTCTCGTCTCCTCTGTCTCCCTCCCTCTCCCCACCCCTCTTAAGATAGGTTTTTCTCTGTAACCCTGACTGTCCTGGAACTTGCTACATAGACCAGGCTGGCTTTGAACTCAGAAAGTGGCCTACCTCTACCTCCTGCATGTGGGAATAGAGGTGTGTGCCTCCACACCTGTCTCCTGTAGGCTCTAGAACCAGTTTGTTCTCATGACAGAGTACCTTGTGGGGCCTTTGATTGACATGCTCACCTCTAGTTATATCGTGCATGTCGCAATTATCCATCATTAAACCTTTACAACTTTGTTTATTAATGAACGTGAATTTTAAAGTAAGTTTTATATATGCACAGTTCAAAGTCAAATGCACAGAAGCATGGAAGAAAGCAGGTGGCCTTTTCTTCCTTGTTTCCCAGCCTGTACAAGTCCTTTTCCCAGTGACAGCCACATTCCCTCCTCCTTGCTATGCATTAAACGTCCAGTAAGGCAGCAGCAGATAGAGAGATGCAAAGATGTGGAGAGTCTTCCTGGGGTGCCGTGCTGCCTGGCATTGACCAAGGACAAGGGCTCAAGCAGGAATCTGACATTAGGGCATAATAGGGAAGTAGGTTATGGCAGAAGCAAACTTCAGGCAAGATTCTGGGCTTGGACAAGGAAGTAGGCTCAGGTATTTTGGTCATCCTTACACACCCTTGGAAACAACTGTCACTGAAGTGATGTGGGACTTTGCTTACTGCCTTGAAAATTTTGTGTTTACTGTCTTGCTTATTCCTCATTGTACTACTTTTGACCTTAATTCCTACATGTAATTAAATCGGTATAAAATGGATTGAGAATTATTAAACCTGTCCTTCAGTCTCAGAATTGACTGGGGTCATACTGCAGTTTTGTCTAATTGTCTCTTTCTTTTCAATCCTCACTCCTGCACTGGAGAACCTGTTGACTGACTGAGTGGGCTTGGTCACAAAGACCTGCTCTCAGCTCACATACCTTTACAAGAAGAAATTAGGATAAACAGTGTCCCTGATGTTATGTTCCCTGACAAATTGTATATGTATATGTGTATATGAGGTGCATGTATATGTGTTGTATGTATATGATGTATATGTATATGTGTATATGTATGTATATGTATACGTATATGTATATGAGGTGTGTGTATATGAGGTATATGTATATGAGGTATGTGTATATGTACATGTATATGAGGTATGTGTATATGTATATGTATATGAGGTGTGTGTATGTGAGGTATATGTATATGTATATAAGGTATGTGTATATGTATATGAGGTATATGTATATGAGGTATATGTATATGTGTATATGTGTATATATGTATATGAGATGTATGTAGGCATATGTATGTATATGTGTATTATATATATGACACACACACACACACACACAAAGGATATACTTATCCTTTTGGGAGCCCATGTGGATAGTGTGTATGTGTGTGTGTGTTTGTGCGCATGTGCACATGTGTGACTTTGTGCGTGTGCATTCCTATGTGTGCACACACATGTGGAGACCAGAGTACGTTGTCAGCATGTTTGCCTACATTCTTTACACTACTACCTTGCATGGGGTGGAGGCTCTCAGTGATCTAGACGCCTGCTGTTTTGTCCAGGCTGGCCAGCCATGAGCCATGAGCTTGCCAGATCCCCCTCCCGTGTTCACCTTCTAGTGCTGAGGTTACCAGCCTGGTGTTTTACACGGATTCTAGGGATTCAGTCTCGGGTCCTCATGCCTTCACACTTATTAAGTAAGGCGTTCCCTCCGCCTTTCCTGTGTGACCTGAAGTGTACGTGTATAAGGCCAGTGCTGAGGTTGTCCTCATAAGCAGCAAGAGCCTTGCAAGTGTGTGGGCGGGCATGCTCACCGGGCTCATTTCAGATGGGTCAAGAGGAGAGTCCTGCTCTCCCTCCCATTTAATTGCTTCTCCAAATCACTCATTAAACTACAGAGGCGCATGGAAGAAACACCCAAAGCGAATTCTCATGGCTCAGGCAACGGATCGAAACCACAGGATGCACCGCACCGATGCCCTGAGCACTAGGGGGCCGTGAGGGCAGATCGGCCCGGAGGTGAGTGCCAGCAGCGGTGGTGCACAGCCTTCAGGACAGACTACCAAAGCTTTCCTGAAAAGGGGAAAACTGACTCAACAGAAGCCACACAGCCCATTCCGCCTGTGCGTGTGCGTGTGCGTGTGCGTGTGCGTGTGCGTGTGCGTGTGTGTGTGTGTGTGTGTGTGCGCGCGCGTGCGTGTGTGTGTGTGTGTGTGTGTGTGCGCGTGCGTGCGCGTGCGTGTGTGTGTGTGTGTGTGTGTGTGCGTGTGTGTGTGCGTGTGTGTGTGTGTGTGTGGTGTGTGTGTGTGTGTGTGTGTGTGTGTGTGTGCACACGCGCGCCAAGGAGTAGCCCTCACACGACCAGGAAAGGAAAAGAACTCAGACAGAGAAAGCACAGTCATACGAGGACAGATACCAGGCATCTAGGAAACAATTTGGACAGTGTAGGAAAATAAACTAAACTCATGTGCCCAGGATGTACAGCAGAGAAAAGACAGAAGATGTCAGACAGACGTCAGACAAGGGGCCTGAAAAATGGAGAGGGTTTTCAGTCAGAGGCCCATGAGAACGGAGCAAGCGGCTTGCTGAGAGGCAGAGGGGAGACGCGCCTGTCCTCTCTGTGGTGATATCAGTGAGGGGCCTAAGGCCCCGACTGTCCTTGTCAGCAGCTTACCCGGGCGTCAAGCATCGTCCTGCTTTCCGTTGGAGGAAGGCTTTCGCTGCCATCCTAGTTACCCAGGGTTTGGCCCTGCTTTGAACCATGTCTGTGTGAGCATTCGCAGTGTCTAACTCACCGCCCTTGGCATGCGTTCAGTCCTTAGGGCAGTGCAGCGCTGGGCGCTGGCAGCAAAGGGGATGTCCCAGAACGCCCTTCTCCATGCACTCCCGCCTGACTGTAAGAAGACCGTGTGACAAATGGCTTCCCGGAGAGGGTCCTCCTGCCCTCAGGTTCCTTAGCTCATGATGCACGGCGGCCTCTCTTCTCAGGGTTTTATTTTCTTTCCTAAACACCTTTTAAATTAGGAGATGACAGAGTTTGCCAAACTAAACTTCCAGAGGAAACATTTCCAAAAGCACAGAAGAAATCCATGTTCAAACATTGGCAAGTTTCGCGACGTTCTTTACAGGGACTGTTGACTTTGATAGTTCTTATTGGCAGCACATAGTTTGAGTACATCTGTGCTCCGTCCTCCCGGCTTTCGCTATTGCCCCTCCCCCCCAGGACCTTCGCTTTCGTAATGACACGAGGTGGTGTTAAATGCAACCATGCCCCTCTCCCATCCCCCTGCCTTACATCTGCAATGTGAGGTAACCCACACCCACGTCCAAGGGATCTTTCTGAATTCTTTCCTAAGTCCTGACTCACTGACAAGCCACGGGCCATATGTTCACCACACCCAGATTTCCACGGAAATCTATGTGCACGTATATACATCGTATCTTTCTGCTTCACTTCCCAACGATCCCACAGTACACAAATGTACAGAATGACAACTAAGAGACTCGGGACGACAGACTGGGTCCCGCTGAGTTAGTTGAGTATTGTGAGGTCTGCAGGCTTGGAACTGTCATCCCGGCCAAGGCAAGGACAGAAACGTACTATGGAAGAGTCACAAGGCTGGCAGGCCCTGGGACAGGCTGGAGCCCCAGGGAAGCACAGCTTTTCTGGCCACCAGGCTGGCAGAGAAATTCCCCTGGTGAGAGGCATATTAGACGATTTCATGAATCTCGGGGCCACATGATACTTCATTATAACAGACTTTAATGTAGCCTGACACCTTGACCCCAAGAGTAATCCAGTTTCTGACAAGCTGGAGGGACTGCATCCCTTATTCTTAAACTTGTGATCCCCCTGCCTCCGCCTCCTTCGGAAAATCCTACCGGCATGTGTCATTGCAACAGGCAAAGATCTCTTATTCTCAATTGCAATGAACCGTCTCCATTGCGTAGCGATGTTAAAACAGTTTCTACTAGAAACACCTAGAATTCAAGGAGAAGTTCCCTTGGATTTGTTTGTTCCTTTAGAGACAGGGCTCGGGTAGCTCAGGCTGACTTGACTTCCTACGTAGCTAAGGATAACCCTGAGTTCTGCTTCCTCCCCACTGCCAGTGCTGTGTGATGTGTACCTCCACGCATGCCTGCGTTCTGAGGGGTCGGGATTGAACCCAAGACTGCACACACACCAGGCAAAATCTCTACTAACTGACCTACTTCCCAACCCCCGCTTTGTGGTTTAAATGAGATGATAACAGGTAAAGAAGCAAGCTCAGGCCAGTACTGGCATAGAGTCGGACATTAAATCTAAATTTCCATGGGGCTGAAAAGGCGGTCTGGTGGTTAAGATCACGTGCTCCTCCAGCAGAGGATCAAGGTTCAGTTCCCAATATCAACATGGTGAGTCATGACTTCCTCTAACTCCTGTCTCAGGAATCTCCTTGTCTCTAACTCCTGATGCTCTCTTGTGGTCTCCGAGAAGCAGTGCATATACATTCATAGACTCACACACACATACGTAAAAAAAAAAAATCATAAAAAGAAATGTTTTCTTGAGAAGATAAATGTGGTAACACAGCTCATTGCGAAGACTGGGACCTGGGGCGGGGGTGGGTGGGTCAGGGAGACCCCGTTCTTCTGCTGCCCTGCTATCTGAGGTCCCAGGCTCCTCTTCCTCTCCTGTAACCTCCGGATAACAACCAGTGACTAGGACTATGAAGGACGAGCCTTGCACTGTGATAGGAAGGTGTCCAGGTTGAGGACACCGAAGTGAGTGGCAAAGGGCAGATTCTCTTAGCAGGTGACACTCCAGTGACAGGAAGCCGGGAGAGGCTATTTCAGGCAGAAGAAAGAGCAGTACAATGGCCGAGAACGCCCACGGCTAGGTCTGTCTGGGTAGCAGCGACTGCAGTACTCTCTGCAGGACAAAGGAAGACAGAGAGGCAGGCAGTGGAAGATCCCGTGGGACCTTTCTCGTCCAGCTCTTCTCAAACTCAATGGTACAGAAGTTTGGAAAAAAACGGTCTTAAGGCCAATGTGAGATCTAAATGTATGCATGGTGTCCGTGCAAATGACCTTCCGGGCTTGCGCCTGACGGATCATGTGAGAATGTATGGCAAAGCCAAGCTTCTAAATGCTGGGTCCCACTTCCTGTCCTTCCTGTACCCATCCTGATGTAGGTCAGAAGCATATGGGCCGGGATCTGCTGACCACTCTGGGTAGCACATGGAACAACATTTGATTTCACTCTAAGTGCTTCAGAAAGCATTGCAGGGGGAGGACGGAAGAGAAACCAAAGATTCAAGGGCTCTGGTGGTGTTCAGTCTTTGGAGCAGCAGACAAATGTGACAAGACAGCAAAATTCTGCTCCTCTGAAGGGTCTAGATCCTTCTGGAAGGAAGTTGGCTCTGAGTCTGAGATTTGCAGTTCAGAGCAGGACCAGGGAAGGAATCCAGGGGTGAGGTGAGAACGTCATGTAAAGCCCCAGATGACCTGGGGTTGCATGGCTCGTGCTACGGAGAAAAGGAGACGCCGGGTCAGTCTGATGTGAGAAATGTCCAAAGTCCCTCAGTTTCAGGTTCCTAGAAATTCGATGATGACTTCTCGTGAACTTCAGCACTGTGCAGAACACAATGGTGACATGAAGCAGAAGTCAGCAGGGGGACAATGAACGGGGTCCAGGAAGCCTTGAAGTCTTTACAACTGTTAGGTATTATGATCCTAGCAGAGTCGAGCCTAAGAAAGGAACGCACCTGGTCCCTTCGCTGACACTGCCGCAAACAGCATCCGCAGCTGAACCTTATTCTCCTACTGCGGCTTGCGACTCTGGCTGTGCGGTAGACCCTGGGAGAGAGGCTGATGGGAGTCTGGGGAGATGGCTCAGTCAGTAAAATGCTTGCTGTGTACGCGAGAGGACCTGACTTCCCATCCCCAGTACCCACAAAAGAAGCCAGGAATGGTGGCACACCCCTGTAATCCCCGGGCTGGGGAGGTAAAATCCCTGGAACTGTCTGGTCAGCCACTACCCAGTGGCTCAGTGGGAGACTCTGTCTCAAACAACAAAGTGGGAAGTGAGTGGGTAAACAGTGTATGTTGATCTTCGGCATACCCCTGCATACGCACATATGGACATGTGCACATGCATGCCTTCTAAACATACATACTATGAGTGCACACCGCTGCGTGCATGTATGTACACACACACACACACACACACACACACACTCACACACACACACTTACATTGCTGATGCACTGAACATATCAAGAGTCCAATTCAATGTCCAGAACCCGGAGGTACAAACTGATATCGGGTTAGTCAGCTTAATATCACAGGGATAGCACAGAGCACATGCGTAGGCACACCTGTGTACTTTCTTTCCTTCCTTCCTTTTCTTTTTCTCACTTCTTTTTTTAAAATTTGGATATTTTCTTTATTTACATTTCAAATGTTTTCCCCTTCCCAGGTCTCCCCTTTGGAAACCCCTATCCTATCCCCCTCCCCCTGCCTCTATGAGGGTGCTTCCCGCTCCCACTCCCGTCTTCCTGCCCTGGCATTCCCTTACACTGGGGAATCGAACACCCTCAGGCCCAAGGGCCTCTCTTCCCACTGATGTCCAACAAGGCCATCCTCTGCCACATATGCGGCCAGCGCCATGGTTTGCTCCATGTGTACTCTTTGGGTGGAGGTCCAGTCCTCAGGAGCTCTGGGGGGGGGGTCTGGCCTGTTGACACTACTGCTCCCTCCATGGGGCTGCAAACCCCCTCAGCTCTTTCAGTCCCTTCTCCAACCCCTCCATTGGGAACCCCAGAGCTCAGTCCAATGGTTGGCTGCAACCTTCTGCCTCTGTATTTGTCAGGCTCCGGCAGAGCCTCTCAGGAGACAGCCATACCAGGCTTCCATCAGCAAGCACTTCTTGGCATCCACCATAATGTCCAGGTTTGGTGGCTGTATGTGAGATGGATCCCCAGGTGGGGCATATATCCAGAAGATGCTCCAACATGTAATAAGGATGCATACTCCACTATGTTCATAGCAGCCATATTTATAATAGCCAGAAGCTGGAAAGAACCATAACCCTGGTTGATGTAAACCCAGTATTACACAATGGAATACTACTCAGCTCTTAAAAACAAAGACTTCATGAAATTCTCAGGCAAATGGATGGAACTTGAGAATATCATCCTGAGTGAGGTGACCCTGTCACAAAGGAACAAACACGGTATGTACTCACTGATAAGTGGATATTAGCCCAAAAGTTTGGAATACCCAAGATACAATTCACAGACCATATGAAACCTAAGAAGGAAGACCAAAATATGGATGCTTCAGTGCTCTTTCTTTCTATTTAAGATGGGGTCTTTCTACATAGCCACGGCTGTCCTGAGACTCACGATGTAGACTGGGCTGGCCTCCAGCTCACACAGATCTGCTCTGCCTCTGCTTCCTGAATGCTGGGGTTAAAGTCGTGGGTCTTTAGCCAACAGGAGTCCACACCCGGCTGCACTGTTACTTTTCTCAACCTTAAGAATTCCTTCAAAACTAGCAAGATGCTTCACATTCACGTACAAGGTGCTCGCAGACTCCACCTGGGGCAATGTCAGGTCGGCGGTGTGTATAGACCGAGACAGTCCTGTTTGCACCCGGAAGGAACAGATGCTTGGCAAATGACTGCTACTGTAATCCGCACGCCCCGTGTTACCCCAGAGGAACCTCGTTGGAGCACTCCTTCCTAAACTAAAGCTCGACTATGCCAAACTTCAATGCAATCAAAAGATTTCCTTGCAAGTCCCACTCCAGCTCGCCCCATTGCCCTCCTTACAGAGCAATGACAATCGTGAATAATTGGTAGCGTACTCTTCCACGCAAATTAAAAAGAAACCTGCTCCACGGATGTGCTGAACAAGAGAAGGGCGGGGGGGGGATATTATTTGGAAGCAAGAGGATTCCTAATTGTGCAACAAAGCACTTCCTTGTACACTGGCTTTAAAGAAACGTTTCTTTCTCTGGGGAGGGGGGGCTGCGTGATCTCCTGTAGCGGTCTCTCACCCATGTCAGCCGGCAGTCATGAGGGAGACACACTTGGCCATGCACAGGTCTGTAAAGGGCCTTTGATGGAATGCTCGCTCTATCTATTGACGCACTGGGAAGTCTGAGGTCACAGGCTTGGCTGGGGCGCATGAGCCCAATAAAGAGGCTGATTCTGCCCTCCTGACACAAAGCCAGACACTTTATCAGCTTCATTGTGCACTTAGGGTCATGTGCTAACAAAGAGGATTTCTCTAGTTATAATCCCCTTAATGATGGCTTCTCCCAGCCCCTCCCCCGTGCCCCACCAGGGCCCCGTGGCTTGGCGAGCCAGAGAGAATAAAGGCAACACGGTGCTTGGCTTTTGAACTGAGTTCAAGGCAATTAAGGTCAAGGGCTAGGGAGAGAAAGAGGAGGCTTAGAAACGGCTGCGTAATAAGCAGTGTGGATGGAGCCCTGTGTAAATTAACTCAATTAGACAGAGTCTGATATAACAAGGAGGACTGGCGAGAAGTGCTCCCTCATTAAACTTCATGCTAGGGGAGCTTCTGATGACATTCAATTTGTGGTAGTTGTTTGAGTCACATAAAATTGCATGTGCATGGACGCCTGTGCACACGTGTAGACTCCGTGATTTAGGTGGGAATTTTGAGACGAGAGAAAAGGGCTAGAACTAAACAAGGAGAGAGAGAGAGAGAGAGAGAGAGAGAGAGAGAGAGAGAGAGATTGATTTGAGTGAGTGAGGGCTCCAGATCTCAGGAGTGGAAGACAAGGAGGAAAGCCAGACAGGTGGGAAGCCGAGCCAGGCCTCCCAATTAAGAAGGCATGGGCCTCGTGCGATGGGGGCTTCTGCTGGGTTGCCTGGGCTGCGGAATTCTGCTCGGAGCTCGGGCTCAGTTTCCCCGCGTCTGCATGACCTTGGATGGAGTGCTAAACAAAGAATGCTGCCCGCCCCTGGGCCCCGAGGCAGCCAACATCTGTGGCTTTCTAGAGGGCCGCGGGCAGTGCGCAGAGGTGCAGACAGACACCAGGCCCTGGAGTGGCCCTTACATCCTTAGAAACCAGGATGACCGCGAGCAGTGGCCAAGAAAATTCTTCAACCGGACATGCAAATGCACAGGTGAGGGCCCGTGGGCAGACCCGGATGTCACTCTGTAGTTAACCCGGGTGGAGAATCCCAGGGAGGAAAGCCATCCCTTCTGAGGAGAGATGACACTAGTGACAAACTGTTAGGCTAGTTGCTTCCGGTGGCAAGTCTGTTCACTCATTAAGGCCCATAGACTGCTTACAGGTTTCACACCCTGTACGCGGACGTACGAAAACTAAATCAACATTGCGTGGGCCACTCCTGGATTTCTGGACACATGCCAACATACCTTTGGCTTGTTTGTTGGGAGGGGAGGCCACAGAAGTGGGGAGCCAGCCGGCTTTGAAACGTGAACAAGTCCTTTCAAGATGGACGGGGCCTCCTGCCATGGGCTCGCACTTGCTGAGGAGCTGGGCGCGGCTCGGCTCGGCCGGGGCAGGCGGGTGCTGCGGCGCTGCCCTCAGCGTTTCTCAGGGTCTAAACAGACCGCAGACGGGGCCCATCCGTCTTGTTCAAGCCAGGACTGGACCGTAACTTTGCCAGCGTTGGGGAGATGGACCAAAGGAAGTTCCTCAGAGCGGTGTTATTAGGGCCCTGTACATGTTCTTTGTGCCACTGTCTGAATTCTAACTGGGCAAAATCAGACCTGTTCTCTGTCCCTGCTTTACAACCAGGGTCTCTCTCCCAATATTCATTTCTGTGAAATCTCCATTTTCTCTGCTTTTCTGGGGGGTTCTTAAACCTTCTTCTTTTATTCCACTTCTTCTGGTTTCCAGAAACCGTGCACAACTGTAATAAACCCTTGGAGACTGGCAGGTTGTCAGAAAAAATAAAAATCCTGCCACAGTAGCTCCAACACCACCCTCTGTCACCATTGTTCCTGGGTGGCCAGCGGCGGGCCGCCTCATTTCTGCTTTCCCACGTGCTGCGGAAGCCCGGGAGGGCACAGACAGGCCGGCTGTGTCAGGGTCAGAAATGCTATCCCTGAGAGAAGGCATGAGAAGTCCCAAAAGTTCTGCCCTTATCATTTTGTTATAAAATAGTTACTGTTGTGTTAGAAATACTGAGAGATCGAACGAACCCAGAATGTTGTGCATGCCAGCAAGTGCTTCAGCTCCGGACTGCGTTCCTGCCCTTGTGATGATAAATTAGACGATTTAAAGGAACTGTAAGGTCTAGTTCTGCTTTAGATATCGTGACAGAAGTTATGTCAGCATGCTGAATATGGATTATCCTTTTTTTCCCCCTGAGGCATTAAAGCCTTTGCTTCACTAGCCGGAACTCGTGGGTTTCCAGCCCCGTTGCGGAGAGCATTGGGTTCCATGTGATATTGGCCACACTGACATGGGCAACCTTGCCTCAAACCTCCAAAGCCATCTATGGGAATTATTTCCGGGTCAAAAGATGGCAAAATGCTGTGTTTTTCAAAAGTTGAGCATCCGTGTTTTAGAGACCTGGGGCAGATGCTTTAGCAAGTCAGATGAAACGTACATCCACCCTACCTCCTCTTCATAGTTCTCTGAAGTGTGAAAGCGCATTTGTTTTTAAGAAGTGGAAGTGGGACCCGCGGGACAGAGCAGAACAGACGGCGTGTTTGCTACATCTCTTTGTTGAGGAAATATTTTGACTATTCCTCAAGAAGGGACAGAAATAATAAAGTAGGGCATGGGTCAGGAGTGGGATGATATGCAAGTTTCAGATATAAAACATCACA